>MU225232.1:222923-254576 GCA_018584345.1 Thuja plicata
CAAGTATTCAAATGTATCCTTGGGCAGTGGCTTGGTGAAGATATCAGCTAATTGTTCTTTGGATTGCACATACTCAAGTGTCACCTCCTTTTCTTGAACTTGTTCTCTTAAATAATGATACTTGATTTCAATGTGTTTAGTCTTAGCATGCACGACTGGATTCTTGGAAATTTTTATTGCACTGGTGTTATCACAATAGATAATTATTGGTTCTAGGATCTTCATATGCATACCTTCTAGTAACTATTTGATCCATGCAATATTTGAGCAATTTGCGGTAGCAGCAACATACACTACTTTTATAGTAGACTAAGAGATGCATCCTTGCTTTTTTCTAATCCGTGTGACAAGTCTGTCACCCATAAAGAATACTCCTCCAATTGTGCTCTTCTAGTCATTAAGATTTCCAGCCCAATCAGCGTCAGTAAACACCTTAAGTTCAAATTTTCCTTCTCTTCTATACCATAAGCCATATTCCTTGGTATTCTTCAGATATCTTAAAATTCTTTTCACAACAGTCATATGTGATTCTCTGGTATTAGCAGAAAATATTGCAACTATTCCTACTGCATGTGCAATATATGGTCTAGTGTGTACAACATACATGAGTTTTTCAATCATTGATATATACAAAGTCTAATTTAACTTTGATGTCTTGTCCTCCTTTGTAAACTTACATCTAGTAGCCATCGGTGTTCCAACTGGTTTGGAATCTTCCATCTTGAATATTTTCAGGACCTCTTTAATGTATTTGGATTGTGTAATGAAAATACCTTCACATTGTTGCATGATCTGTAGACCAAGAAAGAACTTGATCTCTCCAAACATAGACATCTCAAACTCTTTTCTCATCTCATTAGAAAATGATTTCCATAGCATATCATTGCCTCCAAATATGATGTCATCAACAAATATTTCAGCAATCAAGGTGTTAGCATCAGTATCTTCCTTCAAATAAAGATTACTATTTTCACTAGTCCTTACAAATCCAATACTTATAAGATAGGAATTAAGTCATTCATACCAGGCCCTAGGAGCTTGTTTCAATCCATACAAGGCTTTATGAAGTCTACATACCATGTTTCTCTTATCTGGACCTACAAACCCTTCTGGTTGCTCAATGTATACCTCTTCTTCAAGTATTCCATTTAGGAATGTTGACTTGACATCCATCTGGTATACCTTGAATCCTTTGAATGTAGCATAACCAAGTAGTATTCTTACACCTTCTAGCCTAGAAATAGGTGCAAAGGTCTCTCCATATTCAATACCTTCCTCTTGTGCATACCCCTTGCATACTGGGCTTGCTTTGTTTATTGTGACTTCTCCATTCTCATTTAGCTTTTTCTTTAATATCCATTTAGTACCGATGACATTCTTATCATTTGGTCTTGGCACAAGTGACCATGTCTTGTTCTTCTCAATCTGCCCAATCTCATCATTCATAGCACTTATCCATTCTTCATTATCAAGTGCAGCATTGACAGAATTTGGCTCAAACTCACAAATTAAACAACTTGTGTTTAGAGACTTACTTCTTGTTCTTGTACCATCTTTCTTATCTCCTCTGATCTGGATCTCTATATGGTTCCTTCATACATATCTGGCAAGTACAGGTATATCTCTTTGTCTATCAGCTTGATCATTATTTTTTTCTTCATTCTGTTCTTCATCACCTTGCACATTATTTTGATCATTATCCTAATCATTGGTATTTGCAGCTGACCATTGGTTACAACATTCAGTTGCTCAGGAATTAAGCATTGTTTCTTAGGAAGAGTGTTAGGTTCTTCAAAGTATAAAAACTTGTTGTAGTCCTCTGGTTCTTTTATGCTTTCCAGCTCATTATTTTCTGCAAATTCATTTATCTTCACATTTTCACTTTCAACTATTTTGTTAGAGGCCTTTGTAAGACATTTATAAGCCTTGATTTTGGTGGAATACCCTAGAAAGATACCTTCAACACTTTTGGCATCAAGCTTTCCATTTCTATCATCCTTTAAGATATAACATTGAGTACCAAAGATTTTGAAGTAACTTACATTGGGTGTTTTACCATACCATAGCTCATAGGGTGTCTTCTTTGTGTCCTTCAATTGTACTATGTTTAATGTGTAGACAGCAGTACAGACATCTTCCCTCTAGAAGATTTGGGTGATGCCTTTCTCTATCATCATTTTTCTAGCACAATCAACTATGGATGTAATCCTTCTCTTAGCAATCCCATTTTGTTGTGGTGTTCTTGGTACATAAACCTATCTTTTATACCATGCTCATTGTAGAAATTAGTGAATTCATCTGATATAAACTCTCCTCCTTTATCTAATCTCAAGCATTTCAAATCCTTACCACTTTGTTTTTCTACCATAGCCTTATACCATGTAAACATCTTGAATGCTTCAGAATTATCTTTTAGAAACATAACTGTCATCATTCTAGAGTAATCATCAACAAAGAGAATAAAATATCTATCTCCACAATAACTCTTTTTCCTCATTGGTCCACATAGATCAGTATGGACTAATTCTAGAATATCATCAGATGTATGGGTTTTAATTTTGAAACTAGACTTTGTCATCTTAAGTTTTTGAAATTTATTACACATGATGTTGTCGGGCTTTGACATCGTCAGTAAGCCTCTTACATTTCTCCTTCTGCTTATTTTCATCATGTTGTCAAAATTCACATGACATAATCTTTTGTGCCACAACCATATGTCTTCATTTCTAGTCATTAATAAAGTGGTGTTAGTATCATTCAGATAGAATAAGTTACCTTTTTTCTATTCACCGGTAACAATCAATCTTCCTGATTCATTGAAGATCTTTGCCTTCTTATTCTCAAATGCTACTCTATGACCTAAATTATTTAGCTGAGACACACTCAACAGATTATAATTCAATCATTTTACCCAATAAGAATTTTCACATTTAATTAGGTTATTCAACATTATAGTTCATTTACCTTCAACTGGACAAGGTGTATCATTACCCATTCTTACTGTACCACCATTATAATACTCAAAAGTGTTAAACTTTTCTTTGTCACTGGTCATGTGGTGAGTGCAGCCATTATCTATAATCTAGATGTCATTCTTGCTAACCTTAGATATGAGTGCAGTTTCTACATACCTTTCATTTTCATTTGAATCATCTTTCACAGCCACAAACACCATCTCGATGTCTTCATCAGGTTCAGTGTTAGTATCTTCATCTTTGCAAGCAGCAAGGTAGCTAGCTTTCTTTCCTTTTTCCTTTAGTCTCGAGTATCTCTTCTTTCTGATTATCGGTAACTTCTATAATCTTTGTTATCACCTCTATCATATTTTTTCTCAAAATATATGTCATTAACTCTGTCATCTTTTCTTCTATTAGGATATCTTGCAGAAAAGTGTCCAATCTATTTACAATTAAAGCATACAAGTGGTAACTTTCCTTTGTATTTAACTTTGACTCTCTGCATTCTTCTAGCCATAAGTGCTTCTATTTCATCTAGATCTTCTTCTTCACTTTCAATTTCACTATCTCTTCTAGATGTGTGTCTATGACTTGATTTTCTTATTCTCATAGAATATTTAAATGCAGACTCTAGTTTGGTAAGACACTGTTATCAAAGTTATTCATCTCAAATGAAATCATTCTACCAATTAAACTATCAAGAGTAACTATATTGGTTGCTACTGCTCCCATTTCTTGAATGGAAGAAACTCTAATAGCATATACAGGTAGTAAGGTTCTTAAGATTTTACTTACCACTGTCTCCTCTTCAAGTGTACCTCCAAATCCTCATATAGCATTGACTACTTCGTTTATTCTTATGTTGTACTGTGTGATTTTTTCTCCTTCTTTCATTATGAGATCATCAAACTTTCCTCTAAGGATTTCTGCCTTTGCTCTTAGAACATTTTTATCACCTCCGTGTACAAGCTTCAATTTGTCCCACATTTTCTTTTCAATTTTGCAATCTTTGACATCTTCAAATTCAGCATTAGAGAGTGAGGAAGAAAGCTCTATGACCATGCTGTTGTGCTCATGTTTCTCTCTCAATTGATCTATTGCTAATGCTCATGTGGGAAACACATATTAGGTATCTAGGAATTGAGTATCATCATTACCAATACCTGATAAGTGGATTCTTATCCTACTTTTCCATGAAGAAAAGTTGTCTTTGTTCAACTTGGGCACATCTCATCTATTCATCTTGTGATCTTGACTTAGGTCTTGAAACTTTCCTTTTAATCACACAAGCTTTGATACCAATTGTTAGTAATAACTGAGAGGGGGGGTGAATTAGTGGCCTCAAAAATTTTCCTTCAAACTTCAACCACCAATCAATAAAACTTAGATTATTATGTCCCTACAAGATGTATGCCATGAAATACTAATAATGATTAACTGTCTGTTGGTTTTCTCTATCAATCCTTATTCTTTATTGATTACCGATAAGCAGTATAACTATTTACCAAAACTTAGTAAATAAGAAGAGTATATTGATCAATCCAGAGTTAGCTATGTAAGATGCAAAATAGTAAAGAAATGAATCATACACACATAACACATGAATTTTAACGTAGAAACCCTGTTAAGCAAAAAACCACTAAGACCAGTACCCCAAATTTTTAGTGTTCTAAATTGAGCCCTATTAGGAGACAACCCTGTTAAAGGTTACAAACACATTGTTAAGTGCCACCTTGTTAGAGGATTTTATACATAGAGGTTGTCACTTAGTATCGGGTATCTATCGCTACCATCCTTGAATCAACCTCCTTCTTAGACTGTCAATCAGTATCGGGAAAGTCCAATGCTACTTTCATGAATCAATATTTTTGGCACTCCTTGAGATGTACCTCAATATATAGAATACTGTTAAGTCCTGCTTGATTAAGAGACTTAATGCTTCAATGGTTAAACTGAAACACTATGACCTATTCATATTGCAACTTTGAATTGCAGATTTTTAGATCTATTTAAGTATATTACCTCTCTGACCAATGTATCAATTCAATCCTTTGTGCTCCACACTTTCTTCTTTGTGATGTTGTGCTCACTATTCTTCAATGTCTGCAGAATTCCTTAGCTCTTCCTTCAGCTTGTTTGATCAGCACTGCATGAATTTTTTCTTCATCAATTTCTCTTCATCATCCTCTTTCTATTCACTCCCTTTAATCCCATTAGTAAATTTAATTAAGCTTGTCTCTTATATAGACATAATATTCATTGTTTCTTGATTCTTGATTCTTGGCGTGATAAACAATCCAGCCAATCAGATTTAAAGCATAACTCATGATTTTTCTTGTAGATATATTTTTTCCAACTATATAAATCAGCTTTAAATCAATCACTTATCTCTGGTCGAATAAAACAAAGTAGATGACCAGTTAAGTCTATTTTTAGCTCTGTCAGCTAGATATTTTGTCATTTTCTAAACTCTTTGTTCTGTCAGTCACCACTGCAGTTAGTCATCGATGACAACTGACTGATCCATTTGTGAGACTCTAGTTAGCTTCATGATCTCCGTTCGTCGGGCATCATTGGAACTTTACTCGTTGGGAAACTCTATATCTTTGGTCGTCGGGCATTTTGAGTCTTTAGCTTGTCGGGCAACTTTCTGACTTTGCTCATCGGGCATTCTGCATTTTTTCTTCATCGAGAAACACTATGCTTCTGATCATCAGGTATCACTATGACTATTCTTCTTTTCTCTATCCGTCAGTGTGCACTCCATCGGTGTTGTTTTTCACTTAGTGAATACTTGACTTTTATGCATTGTTGAAAGTATAACTTTGGTTCCTTTGGTTCCTTTGGTTCTCTAAAGTATTTGTCATTATGTAAATTATCATACAGATGATATCAAGTTGACATCAATGAAAATACAGTCTATTAACTAATTTAATGACCTGCATTATCTTCAACTAAACATTATCAAACATTCAATCAATTACATGTCATCAATGAAGAAGCCGAAAGCAAAATTTCAATAGAGATTGAGATCCCTAAGATTCTGAAAAGAGGAAAGAAAAGGTTAGAACAATTTGGAAAGAAGTATGGAAATACTTCTCATTCTATCTCAGTAAGAAAATAAGATGAAATAAAGATAGAAGATGATATATCTAAAAAGGAAGAGGAAGAGGTAGAAGTAAAGCCTCCTAAGAAGAAAAAGAGGCTAGTTCTCAAGAAAATACCTAAGGCCCCTACCCCTATCCTCACTACCAGAAAACCAAGGAGATCAAGAAGGAAACTTGTATTACCTAAGGAAGATGAAGAAGATGAAATCACATTCAAGAAGCCTCCACCTACCTTTGCAAAGAAAATTGAAGCCTTAAGAGAAGGTAGTGGTATGAGTTCTCTGAAATCTCTGAATTATGCTTCAAGAATGAAGGATGAACATAAACAAATTGAGGAAGAAGTTGTAGAGAAGATAACTAGATGGAAGTATGATCCATCCAAATTGAAGATTCATATGCCTAAAGACCTATTCAAGGAAATATTTGTTCCCTGGAGAAATTTTGTCTAAACAGAAAAAGATATCAGAGAACAGACATTGAGGAAAATCATGCCTACTATGACAAACAAAGAGGTGAAAGAGGCAATGAACAAGTATGAAAGATATCACACTCCAAGGTTTAGGACCTTTCAGGTATTGAATAAGAAGATAGAGGATGTGGAGCGAGTAGCTACAAATATATGGAAGATAGTCTTAGAAATCAAAGAAGAAGACAAGACTGAAGTACCAAGTTCAAAACACAAGGAAATAAATAATGATGCAGATTTACCTAAGGTAGAATCCATTGAAGCATCCAATGTAGAGTAGATATCTACCATAATCACCTATTCATATCATCCTATCTCTGAGAAAAGACAATTCTACCGAATCAACATCGGGACTAGTAGGGACTGAGCACCAGGCTCCACCTACTACTGGGCCAAGCCTGACTGAGTCACAGAAGGTAACTGTGAACATTCCTTTAGTGAGAATAGATGCTACATTTGATTCATACCCTACAGTTGGTGCAACAAATGTCAATGACCTATTCAAACTGAATACTAAGGAGAAAACTGAGGAAGGAAAGGATGTGGATGATAGTGGAAAAGGTAAGGAAATTGTTCCTTCACCCAATCCTAAGGATAGTGGAAAAGGAAAAGAAACAATTACTGGTGATATTAATCTTGAGAAAGACATTGTGATTCAAAATTGGTATCTATCCAATTTTTCAATAAATAAAATGGACACACTAGGGGAGCTATGGAAGAAAAGAGCCACACAGTAGAAGCTCTGAGAAGAGAAGAAGAGAAACAGAGTGTTGGAAGACATCAAAGGTATATTCCTAGATGCACTAGAAGTAGAAGTAAATGAGATTGATTCTATTATGGACCAATGGACCAACTTGTAGACATAGTCCACAAGTTCAATAAAGATTTTAATGGCCAAGAAAAACTACTGTAGAAGGTAGAAATAAAATTTGAGAACAAAGTTCTAGAGAGTGTTGCAAGAAAGATTGCAATTGGCCAAGTCAAGCTAAATTCTCTCATTAGATCTCTAGAAACTTCAATAAATAATGTTGCTTCATTATTTGTAAAGCTAAGTGATACTTAAAATTTCACAATGTAAATCAAGACAAAGCAGACAAAGGTTGATACAGATCTGAAGGAAAGTGCAAATCAGTTGGCACTTAATTCGAGTTCAAGTTCAGCACATTTTGTAAAAATTAAGTATCTGATAGACATGCAGGCTGAATTACTAAGGGAAGAAGAAAGGACAAGAGAATCTCTCACAGCTATGTAGAGCCAACTCCTTCCACACATGGATGTAATGCAAAAGCATATAGCTCATGCTAAGACTCTTATTTATGACAACAATTTTTGAGTTGCAGAGCTTATGATGGAGCTATCAGCAAATTTACAGATAGAGTTACACATCCTCAAGGTGTTGCAGGATAATTAGGACAACACTTTGTCACAAATTTTAAAGGTACATAGTGATTTCCTATCCTATTTTGGTATTACCATATAGATATATTTTGGTATTTGTGTCAAAAACAAAGGGGAAATGTATATAAGATGCAGGAAAGATGTATATAGGAAATACATGTATAGAAGATAAGTAGAGCAGTGATATATATAAGTGTTACAAAAATCAAAAAAAAATTCAGTTGTAACTGAGTCACAGAGATATTATCAAAACCCAAGCATATGGTAAGGGGGAGTTTTGACTCAAAAGGTTGAGAATTTTTTAAACATGATAAGTTTTTTTGGTCACTAATGCCAAAGGGGGAGATTGATGACCTTATGTCAAAACATATTGTCAATTAGTGCCAAAATACTTAGTCACCATAGTGTTGACCAAGCCAGCAGTGCAACCCAAGAAGTGTTGGATGATATCAGTTTTGGTTACTGATCATGCTATTGATATTCATGTTTTTTCACTAATATCAACATGTATTTCTATGGAGAAGACAAACTAGCTACTTAACTGGAAGGAGTGTACGGACACTGTACGGATGATTCAGAATGATAAAAGTTAGATTTATATAGAAGGATGTGTGCTGACCTTATTCCTAAGTTCGCTTGGCTCTATGTTACATACTGTGGATGTTACAATTGATTTAGTTAAGACTGGTTCTCTGGACTGCAACTATGATTCTGGATAGAGCAGGTCTCTGTGTTTCGGTTATATCTTTCAAGCGAACATATTTTAGAACTTGCAGGCTTACGGATGGATAGCCGACATATGGTAGAGTAATGAGTTGAGTTAAATTATTATTTGGATACTGATGACATCAGTTGTGATGTGTATTCTGGAGAAGACCTATTTCCTGGCTGACTTCAGACATGTAGTGTATGAAAATAATTATGAGCATAAATTACAGATCTGAAAGTATTGTTGATCTCTAAGCTCTTGTTAATCATTTAGTGTCAACACTTAGTCACTTATCCAAGAAGTTTTGGTCAGCCACCACTGTAGCCGAGCCAAAATAGTATAGGCTAAGCTACCTGGAAAGTCATTGCCAAACAGAGCAGATCATAGATGTCGAGCTATCTGGAAATTCTGTGCCAAGCGCCAGAGACTTAAGTGCCAAGCAAGATAGTTTTGACATACATGTTAGATATGACACAAACTTTAAGGTAATATGTTTAGGCTGACTTATGGGTGTATTGGGCTGACATATGTGAAGTATTTAATATTCTCTATGAAGTTAATTATGCATTTAATTGTTTTATCCTATGTGTGGCATGTAGCCAATAAGAAAATTGGAATGCCTAGGAGGCATAAGTTTTATTTTTGATCGTTGATCTAGATCTATTCGCCAGATTCTAACAGTATAATAAGATTTCTTCTTACCCTAATTTAGAGAGCGATTGGAGAGCACAGAGAGAAGGTGCATACATACATGAGAGATGTGTGAAGGGTTGTTTTGGTAAGAAGCATAGATCTAGCAGAGTAGAAGAGCAGTGAGCAGAAAAGTAAGGACATATCAGATTATAAGATCAGAAAAGGCATTATAAAGAGGAGATATGTTATTAGCATCAAAGTACACATCAAAGGATCATATCTTGAGACATTCTAACAAGTGTATCAGGTGAAATCTCCTAATAGAGTGGTTCTAGCATACCTTCTAAATCTCTTAGTAGAGTTCTTACTTTACCGTAAGTTGAAATCCTTTCACAAGGTAGATTGTAATAATCTATAGCTCTTAACCAGGTAGACCTTTAAGTAGGTAGATCACCAGAAGTGATCAAAATTTTGTAGCCCTAACAGGCACACTTTATTGTTGTAGTATTAAAGAATTTGTGGGTGTCATCCCCACCCTAGTTTTACCTATTTGGGTTTCTAGGTTACCAAATTATGTGTATTGTGTTATCTATTTATTGTCATGGATGCTACTTGATGTTAGATCAATTACATATTTATATGTTTTTGGATCAGTTTGTTTTAAAGTGATTAAATTTCAAGATTTGATTCACCCCCCCCCCCTCAGTATCTTGCTTTCCCAATATTGTATTTCTAACAATTGGTATCAGAGCTTAGTTCTCCTACAAAAGGTTTTAATCAGCTTGAGAGTATAGATCTGGATATGGAGATTTACATATTGGGTAAAGTCGTGGAGAATCAAAAGATTGAAATTCAGCTAGCATTACATCATCTTGAAACATCTAGACAGGAATTGAGGAAGTCATTGACATCTAGGGAAGATTTAGCCAAACAAATGAATGATACTCTTTATCAGGAAGAAGAAACTGCAAATCTATTTCAGAATGGAGATTCTACTAAGAGTGATGTAGCAATTGCAGATCTACTCGGAAAGAATAATGCACTGTGTGAAGAAGTCAGGAACCTGGAAAGAGAACAAGAAATGTAGATAGAAAGACTATGTGAAGTAGTGGAACAAAAGAATAAATTCAAAGATGACAAAGCTATAGCTGAAGAAGATAAAAGAGTGATGACTATCAGACTTGATGAAAGGACACATGATGTGCAAATGATGACAAACAATCAGGTTGACATGGAAAATCAACTGCTACTTGCAAATTAGGAGATCAGTAGGAAAGACATGGAAATTCTGAATCTGAGATCTGAGAACAGTCAATTGAAAGATGATTTGAGATCTGAGAAAGAACTGAATGAAAGGTTGAATAAACCCAATGAAGCTTTGACTCATTTTGAGAATCTGATGGAAGCATCAAGAAGACCAAAAGATTCTTCTGGATTAGGTCACACTGAACCAACAACATCTACTAAGAAAGGATAATCATCAAAGACTGGTGAAAAGAGGAATGCAAAGAAAAAGAGCAACAAACCTATATGCCACCATTGAGGAAAACCAGGACACACTGCAAACATTTTCCGAAGCAAAAATGGTAAGTCCAATCCTAAACCTAAGTTCAATGGTTATTGCTTTAACTGTAAGAAGTTTGGACATAAAGCACATGAATATTGGGCTAAGCAAAATGATGCACCTCCCACATCAAGAATCAATGGATATTGTTACAACTATCAAAAATTTGGACATGAGGCACAAGATTGCAGATCTAAGGCTAAAAAACAATGGACATCAAGGACACAAGCAAAAGTACCAAGAAAAGGCAACACTTACAATTGGGATTATAACACAAGGAAAAATTGTCATTAGTGTGAAGAGTATGGACATGCACCTGGAGATTGCATAAAGACACATTTCAGAGGAAGATCTAAGATTTGGATGAATGGAAGCATAGTTTGTTTTATTTGTTTTAAAATTGGTCATACTAAGAGAGAGTGCAAGACAAGAGTACTTTCTCCTATTCTTGAGGAAATTAGAGCACAGATGAACCAGATATGGGTAACAAAAATAGAACCGAGCAGCAGTGAAACTACTAAAGTCAAGGTTGCCCAATCCAATGGATCAGGTGATCACACAATCTCAAACTAAGCAAAAGAGGTATGTAAGGAACTATATTTAAAATTTCCTATCTTACATCAGTTCCTAACATATACTATGCCAAAGTCCATAACTGCATATGATAAGATGCATCAGGACATATTTTAAAGATAAAGTATGGATCAAAGTCACTTAAACACTAAAGATGCCAAGCATCAGTATTATACTGAGACCGAGCTCGTTGGCATATGTGCCAAGCTAGTTTGGGATGTGACCGAGAGTTTGTTGGATTCAACCAAGGACAATTGTTTTGCACTAACTCCAATGGATAGAAAATTTATTTCAAACCTCGAAGCCTATAAAGGAATGTACCATTCACAATTCATTTCACCTTGCAATTTGAGATTTCTTGAAGTGTTGAAGCATTGGCAAACTTGATTTTAGTAGAGATTTTCAAAGAATTCTATAGCATGTTGTCGGTCATTCAGCAAAAGTGTGAACTTTTACAGTTGTCAAGGTACTCTGTTTCATCTTTGAAACCTTGTTCCTTGAAATCATGGCCGCTAGTTCATCTGCACTAGTTAAGGGAATGGAGAAGGAATTTAGTGAATTTCAATTGGTGAGTGACACTTGTGCACCTTGTTCCTGAGAACGCTATCAAGGGCCGTCTGACTGGAGCCCTATCCTCGGTCCCTCCAAAGGTAGTTATGATTCATGACATTAGGGCATGTTACATGTGTAAAATTAGTGAAGTTGGAGACCATGAACTGAGGGAATCCTATGGGAAACTATGTTTAGATGGAGCCCTAAAACCCAAACAAAATCATCTAGCTGAGTGTGGGCTAACTCAAGCCCTAGAATTTTTGAGGAATTTCAGGGAGGAATGGATCAAAATTGTTCTTAGCAAGGTACATGACATGAGCATTTGGTTGGATAATAGACCAGTAAAGGTTACCAAAGATATCATACATCGTGTAACTGGTTACCCTACTATCAATGAAAAAGGACCATGAAATGCCAGAGTAAAGAAGACATAGAGAAGGTCATTAAAGTCATATGGAACAAAAGGGGAATGACTATTTCCACCATCAAAGACCTAGAACTTTATTTTTCTATGAGGGTTATAGTTCACAAGTTCTATCAGTCAAGCCGACTAGACAGTGTCCCTTGTGTTGCAGTCGACCAAGCATGGAAAATCATCAAGAAGGATCACACATACAACCTGGCTGAGCTACAGTGAACATAGCTTGCCAAGAACATTGCATCAATAAGGAAAGTGAAGAATTATGTGTGTAAGTTCAGATCCTTGCTTGTTTACATATTTTTCTATATTTAGAATACTTTTCCTACCTATGGAGACATAGTATGGAAATCAGATAGACCTATCACCCAACAGATAAATGTACCAATTCAATAATTAGGTGATAATTTTGATAATGTGATGGGAACATACTTTGTGGAGTTCAAGAAGAGAATGAGACTGAGAAGCGAAATTCCTAGTTCTTTAGTTGAAAAACATTATGAGAATGTGTGTTTTCTAGTAGACACAGATTACACTTATGTTCAGGCTGTAGTACCTAGGGTATCATGGTTAAGGTCGTTACCTTATGAAGTAAACATAGATGAAACATCTGCAGCCATAACAACTTTACTAGCTGAGGAAATTGACAGTACTGGGAAACATTTTGGTAACTATGAAGAAGCCAAGGCCAAAATTTCTATGAGCCTAAAGGTTGGGACTATGGAAAGGAAGAGGAAAAAGATTGTCAAGAATCTGGAGAAGATGGTTGGCATTGCAAGTGATGAGAAAGTAGAGGATTCTTCTCTAGGCTTAACTACTGGACAAGGAGAGGACATATCTAGTGAAGGAGAAGAATAAGTTGAGTCTGAAGAGGATGTAGTTGTCAAGGGGAAAGGGAAGCAGCCAATGGTTGCCAAGGAAAACAAAGTAATCAAAGTCAAACCTCATGCTACCCTTCCTACTGTAAATAGACCAAGGACCAAGGCATCAGCTATTTCACCTCCTGTGGTGAAAAAATCCATATACACAAGGAAGAATGCTTCCGAAAGCATCTCAGGGAAGAAGAAACAAGTCAAAACCAAGGCAGTGCCGAGCATTCCTACCAAAAGACCAAGGAGAAGGGGACTGATCTTGACTAATGAAGAAGATGAGGAAATAGACACTGATGTGCTGAGAAACATACCTACAGCACCATTCAAACATTTCAAAGATATTAATGAGGTATGCAAGAATATCAGAAGTTCAACTAGGTTATCTGGATTTAAATTTATCAAATATGATAAGCAAAGTAAATAAAATAAGGTCAAGATACAGAAATCTCTATTAGACATGATGATTTCATCAAAATTGACTCCTATAGAGATAGGAAACAATGTCCCTACAGAACTTTGTGATTTCTCATCTAGTAAATGGGAATTTGCATTGATGACTGAAAGGCAAATTAGGGAAGCAACTTTGGCTAAAGTCATCCCAAACTTGACAAAGAAATATAAGAAAAATTTGTTGAAAAATATAAGCAAAAGTTTGCACCTAAACATAGGGCTTATACTATTTTGAAGACTGATATTGAAGGAGTAGACAGCAAAGTACTCAGATCTGGAAAGAGATCTTTGGGTTGTTAGTTCCAAAAGAGAAGAAAATAGATGAAGGAACCTCTAAGAAAATCACCACTGATCAAACACAAAATGAAATAGGTGATGATCAAGTTACAGGCTTGACAATGGATAGTCCCATTGACACCACACAGGATGATAATAGCAATGTGGATGTTGAGGATCAAGATGAGACAGCAAACACAACTATTGAATCACCTATCAAGGCTACTAAGGTCGATGAGCAGAAAATGAAGAAGAAGGAGCTGAGAAACAGAAACCAGAAGATCAAGAGGTAAATACTAAAAATCCACCTATTCTAGAGGTTGCTCAGACATTGTTAAAAAGCAGAGACAAAATGGAAGTAACTAGAGACAAGCCTAAATAACAAGAGGCTATAAAAGTGTTGGTAAACCTACCACACTCTACTTCATCTACCCCCACTGGACTCAAAATGGGGAATGTACCTGACCAGCAGGAAATCTTGATTAAGATGAAGTTAGCAACTGAATTGCTTACTGACAAAGGAAAGGAAATCATTGAAACTGAGTTCATTGATACTTACTGAGACCAAAAGGAGGAAGATAAATAGGAAGAAGTCACCAGGAAAAAATGTCACATTAGATGAAGTAATTGTGATTCCTAAATGGGATCCTGAGAGTTTGTCATACGAGAAGATTCAAACCCTTCAATAACTTTTGAAGAGGAAGAAGAGACGGGAAGAAATGAAGAGAAAACAGAAGCAGAAGCAAGTTCTCCATGACATGAAAGATATTTTTGTAAAAGCCTTTGATATGAATGATGTAAATGACTAGGCACCTATACTAGAATAGCTAGTTCACATTCTACAAAAGGTGACTGATGATAATATTGAGGCAAATGAAAAACTACTGCAATGGTCTGAGAGAAAGTTTGAGAACAAAGTACTAGAAAAGATATCATATAAGATAGCTACACAACAGGTTGAAATTTCCTCTCTCATTGAAATTCTAGAAGAAGTTGCAAACAATGTATTTTCTTTGTACAAGAGACTATGTGATGAATCTTTCTTTACAAAAGAAAATCAGCAGTTAATTGAGAAATTACAACTGGATATGAAGTCAACAGCAAGTTCACTGAGCATGGATGCTAGCTCTAGCTCCACTCATTTCAATAAGTTAACTCATACATAGAGGAGGTTAGCCAAGCTTATGGTTGAAGATGGCCAAATCAGGGCAAAATTGATTACGATTTAGGCTAATCTGATACCTCATCTGGAGGTTATTCAAAAAGAACTCACAGCTACCAGAGAATTGATAAAGAGAGACTCTCATCTCTATATTGTAGAAAGTTTGGTAAATCTAGCAGTCGAGCTAGAAGTTAAGTTAGAATTTATGAATTTTGTTAAAGATAGATGGGAAACTTCATTTGCATTGATTCTACAACTTCATAAATAGTTTTTGGATAAGTACAACCTAACCCCTCCACAAATCGGTGACAAAAACAAGGGGGAATCAGGGAAGAAAGGTGAACAGATAAGCTGAAGGAATAATATGTTTTAAAGGCATGTATATTATGTAGATATTTTATTGTGTATAGATTATAATCAAAGGGGGATTACTGTATGTACTTAGGTAGTTTTGTCGATGAAAATGAAATGATAAGTGTTTTTTCCACTAAATATCAAAGTGGGAGATTATTAATCTCTAAGTTCTTGTTGATCATTTAGTGTCCACAATTAGTCATTTATCAAGGTAGTTTTGGTCGGCCACCACTATGTCCGAGCCAAAAAAGTTTAGGCCAAGCTACCAGGCAAGTCATTGTCAAGCAGAGAAGATCATAGATGTTGAGTTATCCGGCAATTCTATGCCAACCGCTAGAGACTTAAGTGCCTAGCAAGACAGTTTTGACATACATGTCAGATATGACACAAACTTTAAGGTAATATGTTTGGGCTAACTTATGGGTGTATTGGGATGACATATGTGAAGCATTTAATATTCTCTATGGAGTTAATTATGCATTTAATTTTTTTATCCTTTGTGTGGCATGTAGCCAATCAGAAAATTGGAATGCCTAGGAGGCATAAGTTTTATTTTTGATCGTTGATCTAGATCTATTCGCAAAATTCAAAGAGTATAATAAGATTGCTTATTACCCTAATTTAGAGAGCGATTAGAGAGTACAAAGAGAAGTTGCATACATACATGAGAGATGTGTGAAGGGTTGTTTTGGTAAGAAGCATAGATCTAGCAGAGTAGAAGAGTAGTGAGCAATAGAATAAGGACATATCAGATTATAAGATCAGAAAAGGCATTATAAATAGGAGATCTATTATCAGCATCAGAGTGCACATTGAAGGATCATATCTTGAGACATTCTAACAAGTGTATCAGGTGAAATCTCTTAACAGAGTGGTTCTAACAGACCTTTCTAAATCTCTTAGCAGAGTGCTTACTTTACTATAAGTTGAAATCTTTTCACAAGGTAGATTGTAATAATTTGTAGCTCTTAACCAGGTACACCTTTAACCAAGTAGATCACTAGAATTGATCAAAATTTTGTAGCCCTAACAGGCACACTTTATTGTTGTAGTAGTAAAGAATTTGTGGGTGTCATCCCCACCCCAGTTTTACCTATTTGGGTTTCTGGGTTACCAAATTATCTATATTGTGTTATCTATTTACTGTCATGGATGCTACTAGATGTTAGATCAATTATATATTTATATGTTGTGGATCATTTTGTTTTAAAGTGATTAAAGTTCAAGATCTGATTCACCCCCCCCCCTCTCATTATCTTTCTTTCCCAATCTTGTATTTCCAACAAGTATATGTGATGGATTTTAAATATTGTATACTTGTTACAGATACCGTGTGTATCTTAGCAAGGGGCTATGTAATTATTTGTATGATGGAAATCCTTAATTGGCTGACCTAGTTAATTATGTATTATGAAAGATTAACTGGATGACCTAATGAATTATTGTAAGAGGGTATATATGAATGATACTTTCTTGTGGAGAAATGTGAAAGAGAGAGATAAGGATAAAAGAGGTGTGGAAGTTGCGAAGCTTGTTGACTACTGGATACAAATCAGAGTTGATACTTCATTGGAACTAACCAAGAAAAGATAATTACTATCAGACAGTTCACTGTAATGTGTATTTTCTTTATACACTTGATTTAGATTGTAAATCCTTGAGGGTGGCTTTAACCTTCTTTGGGCAGTGTGCCTTGGAAGTGAGCCTACTATTTTATTTGACTCCTAATAGGGTATGTCTCCTAACAGGGACTGTGTACTGTAATGTTTTTATAAGCTCCTAACAAGCATACTATACTCTTAGTACATTATTTGTGGGTGTTAATTCCCACCGGGATTTTACCTTTAACAGGGTTTCCCCGACAAAAAATATTGTGTTATGGTATTGGAAATTACTTTTTTATTGTTTACATTTGCAGATTTTATTTATAAAGTTTAAAGTTTAATAATCTAGATTACAACTGATTCACCCCCCCCCCCCCCCCATCTCAGTAGTCTTGTGGACTATTATTCCTAACACTCGGTATCAGAGCTATTGGTCCTCAGAGAGAAATTTTAACAGCTTGAGGCGATCCTAAAGATGACTTACTACAGGAAGGATAGTCCAAAGTTTGATCCTAAAAACTTTAACAGATGGCAGAACAAGATGAGAACATATTTGCTATGTCTGGGAATTGATTACTGGATGATAACAAAGAAGAAGGAAAAGATAGCGACTAGGGATGAATTAGAGAAATCCACTGAAGATCAAAAGAAGATATACTCATGCAATATGGTTGCAAGGGAATCCTTGATCAGCACACTATTAGAAGGAGAATTTACTAAAGTAAAGGACTTGGACTCTGCACATGAAATCTAGACAAGACTGGAAGCACTATATGTTGGAGACAAGTTTACAAAGCAAGAAAAGTTATAGAACTGGAAGACAAAGATGGAATCACTGAAGATGAGAGAAGATGAGAACATCAAAGCATATGGACAAAGGATTATTGAAGTGGTTATTGTAATTAGGAACTCTGGAGGAACTTATAGTGAGGAAGAAGTGATTGCAAAGATACTCAGATCTTTGAAACTTGCATATAGAACCAAGGTTCAGGCTATAGAGGAGAGCATACCTTTAACACTGAACTTCACCAGAGAGATGTTGATTGGCAAGCTAACTACATTTGAATCCATGGAATTGGGAGACACATTACCTAAGTTTGAGTCAGCATTCAAAGAAACCGTGCACAAAAGCAAAAGAATCTTACCTGGAAATGCAAGCACAAGTAGTAGTGACCTAAGAGAAGAACTTGGAGCCTATACTGATGAATGGGAACAAATACAGGAGGAAGAAAGGAAGCTAGATGAAGTCATGGCACTAATTTCTAGAAGATAGAAGAGAGGTAAGGGTAATTTTGAGTGAAAATTACCTTTGAAATGTTTTTCATGTAACAAGATTGGTCATTTTGCATCTAGATGTCCTACAAGAATTCCAAAGCACAAACCTAAGTTTTTCAAATCTAAATTCTCAAGGACAAAGAATTTTATTATGTAAGTGAGGGTATATTTGATGATGAGGATGGTTACTATGATGAAATTGGATTTATTTATATTAAGGATGATGAACCTATGCATGCAGAAAAAGCCTTAGTATCTCGATTTGAAAATAAATTTGAATGGGTCATAGATAGTGGTTGTTCACACCATATGACTGAAGATAAAAACAAGTTAGTGAGTTTGAAAAGACATGATGGTGGTGTTGTTAGATTTCATGAAAATACTCCTAAACTTATTATTGGAATTGGATCTATTTCTTTGGATGAAAAGACTAACACTAAAAATGTACTACTTGTTGATGGACTTAAGCACAATTTGTTGAGTGGTAGATAGCTAGTGGACAAGGGTTATCAACTAAACTTCATCAATGGAAAATGCTCTATCAAAAGTAAAATAGGAGACTTGATATCATCTGGTACTAAATCCAGAGGTAATGTATTTGAATTGAACACAATTGAAGCTTCTTGTTTTATTGCAAAGGTTGATGACAGTTGGTTATGGCACAGAAGATTTTTTCATGTTAATTTTGATAACATTGTGAAGGCAAGTATGACAAAAGCAGTAAGAGATCTACCTAGAATTGTAAATCCATCTAACACTATATGTAGAGAATGTGTTATGGGGAAACAAAATAAAAGCACATTCAAGATAAAATCTTATTCAACAAAAGGGAATCTGGATCTAGTACATACAGATCTGTGTGGTCCTACAAGAACAAGATCATACGATGATAAGAGGTATTTCATAATTTTTTTTATGACTTTTCTAGAATGATGTGGGTTACATATTTGAGAGAGAAATATGAATAATTTGACAAGTTCAAGTTATTCAAAGTGAAAGTTGAGAATGAATCTGGTTTAAAGATGAAGTGTTTGAGATCAGACAGAGGAGGGGAGTTTACATTAGAGTTGTTTAATACATACTGTGAAGAAAATGGAATACATAGACAGGCTTCAGCCCCTAGAACTCCATAATAGAATGGGGAAAAGAAACATAACCATATTAGATGTTGCAAGGACTATGTTTCTAGAAGGAAATGTGTCACATGTTCATTGGAGAGAAGCAGTTGGCACTGTTGTGTACACATTAAACAGAATTCATATCAGAGAAGGTACAAATAAAACTCCCTATGAATTATGGTTTGATCATGCACCTACTGTGAAATATTTTAGAATATTTGGTAGTAAATTTTGATGCTAGAAGTGATGAAGGAATCTTTCTTGGTTATTCCACTAAGAGTAAAGCATATAAATGTTTCAATCTGAGACTGAGGAAACTAATTGAAAGTGCCAATGTGAGGATAGATGAAAATTTTCAAATTCAGGAAAGAATATATGATTGTGGTCAAATAAAAAAAACAAGAGAAGTTGATGTTGAACCTGAAGGACCCTTAATGATCAAGAATGAGATTGAAGAAGAAGAAGAATAGGCCGAAGCTACTGAGACATTGAAGACACCAAACTATGTTAATATAAACCATCCTGAAGATCAAATTATTGGTGATGCAAGCAAAGGCATGATGACTAGATCTAGAGTTAGAGATGAGATTTGTTTGTTTTCTCAAGTTGAACCAAAGACTATTGATGAAGCATGTAAAGATGAATCTTGGAATAAAGCCATGGAAGAAGAACTAGAACAGATAAATAAAAACAACACTTGGGAATTGGTTCCAAAACCTAAGAACAACAATGTGATAGGCACTAAGTGGGTTTTTAGAAACAAGATGGATGAGGAAGGCACAATGGTAAGAAACAAGGCTAGACTGGTATGTAAAGGCTACTCACAACAAGAAGGCATAGATTATGATGAAAAATTTGCACCTGTTGCTAGATTGGAAGCTGTGAGACTATTCCTTTCTTATGCTACACATAAAGACTTCAAAGTGTATCAGATGGATGTGAAGTCAGCATTCTTGAATGGTGATCTAGAAGAAGAAGTGTACATTAAGAAACCTGATGGTTTTCCTTCGACAGATGATGAAAACATGGTTTCCAGACTGAAGAAGGCACTGTATGGACTGAAATAAGCACCAAGGGCATGGTATGCAAGACTAGATAAACCTCTACTTTGTCTTGGTTTCAAAAAAGGTAATGTGGATAGTAATTTGTATTTAAGAAATGATGAGGATGGAATCTTAATTATAGAAGTTTTTGTTGATGATATCATTTTTGGAGGAAATGATAAAATGAGTAAGAAGTTTGCTAAAGAAATGGAGAATGATTTTGAAATGTCAATGATTGGTGAGATGAAATTTTTTCTTGGTTTGCAAATTAATCAGAGTAAGAATGGAATTTTTATATATCAGACCAAGTATCTTAAAGAAATGTTGAATAAATTTGGAATGGAAGATTGTAAACCTATTGGTACACCCATGGTGATAGGGAAAAAACTAACTAAAATCGATGAGACTCAAAGTGTTGGGAAGACTAAGTATAGATCAATGATTAGAGGTCTACAATATCTAACACACACTAGATCAGATATTACTAATGTAGTTGGAATTGTGGCTAGATATCAGGCAGATCCTAAAGAGACAAATTTTGCTATTGTGAAAAGAATTTTTAGATATTTGAAAGGAACAGTAGAATATGGATTATGGTATGAAAAATCTGATGATTTTACATTGCAAGAATTTACTGATGTTGATTGGGTAGGTAATGTGGATGACAGGAAGAGTAAAAGTGGTGGTGCATTTTTCCTTGGAAAAAGGCTAGTTTCTTGGTTGAGCAAGAAGCATAACTATATTGCTCAATCTACTATTGAATCAGAATATGTTGTTGCTGCAATAAATTATACACAAGTCATTTGGATGAAACAAATGCTAAAGGACATTGGAATAATTTTCAAAGAACCAATGATTATCCATTGTGATAACACCAGCACAGTGAATATATCAAAGAATCCTGTAATGCATTGAAAGACTAAACATATTTCCATCAAGTATCATTTCTTGAGGGAGAAGGTAGCAGATAGAGAGATTAAACTAGAGTATATTAGCACCAAGGAACAGATAGCAGATATATTTACTAAAAATTTTCCAAAATATTCTTTTGAATATCTCAGAGGCATGCTTGGGGTGATGGTCCCTCCCAGTAAACACTAAAATGATGTAGATACGCATCAGTCTAGTGGATCTCAAAGCTATATCATTCTATGAACTTGATGTATGGATCTACTCCTTAGGGGGGGTGATCGCAGGAGAATACTATGGAGTACATTTGGGTGATCTTGCACCTAGTTGATTGGAAATGAAGACTTTAAAAGGCTACAGAAGACTATAGATAAGTTATGGCACCCTTTTCCATTGTTTCCAAAGGGGGAATAAATATATGTGAAAATCCCTACTATTTTGGGGAGATTTGTGTTGAGGATATTGAGAAGATTGTATTGGGAGAGAGTACTTTTGGGTTGATGCATATGGATTTTCCCATATGTTGCCATCAATGCCAAAGGGGGAGATTGTTGCATGATATCAGTTTTAGTTACTGATCATGTTGTTGATATTCATGTTTTGTCACTGATGTCAACATATATTTCTATGGAGAAGAAAGACTAACTACTTAACTGGAAGGAGTGTACGGACACTATATGGATGATTCATAATTATCCAAGTTAGATTTATGCAGAAGGATGAGTGTTGACCTTATTCCTAAGGTCTATTGGCTCTATGTTACATATTGCGGATGTTACAGTTGATTTAGAAGACTGGTTCTTTGGACTGTAACTATGATTCTGGATAGAGCAGGTCTCTATTTTTCAGGTATATCTTTCTAGTGAAGATATTTCATAACTTGTGAGCTTACTGATGGACATCCGACATATGGTAGAGTAATGGGTTGAGTTAGATTTTTGTTTGGATATTGATGACGTCAATTGTGGCATTTATTCTAAAGAAGACCTATTTCCTTGCCAACTTCAGACATGTAGTGTGTGAAATTAATTGTGAGAATGAATTACAAATCTGAAAGTATATGTGATGGACTGTAAATTATGTATACTTTTTATAGATACCATGTGTATCCTAGCAAGGGGCTATGTAATTATTTGTATGATGGAAATCCTTAATTGGCCGACCTAGTTAATTATGTATTAGGAAAGCTTAACTGGCTAACCTAATGAATTATTTTAAGAGGGTATATATGAATGATAATTTCTTGTGGAAAAATGTGAAAGAGAGAGATAAGGATAAAAGAGGTGTGGAAGCTACAAAGCTTTTTGACTGCTGGATACAAAGTAGAGTTGATACTTCATTGGAACTAACCAAGCAAAGACAGTTGCTATCAAACAGTTCATTGGAATGTGTATTTGCTTTATACACTTGATTCGGATTGTAAATCCTTGAGGGTGGCTTTAACCTTCTTTGGGCAGTGGGCCTACTATTTTCTTTGACTCCTAATAGGGTATGTCTCCTAATAGGGACTGTGTAGTGTAATGTTGTAATAAGTTCCTAACAGGGATAATACCTTTTAACGGGGATACTATACTCTTAGTACATTATTTGTGGGTGTTAATTCCCACCGAGGTTTTACCTTTAACAGGGTTTCCTTGACAACAATTATTGTGTTATGGTGTTGGAAATTACTGTGTTATCATTTACATTTGCATATTTGATTTATAAAGTTTAAAGTTTGATAATCTATATTACAACTGATTCACCCCCCTCTCAGTTGTCTTATGGAATGTTATTCCTAACAAGAATTTATGATGTAACCCAAGTAGTGGCAGTGTCAATTGAGTAGACAATGGTAATTAGTATTACCCGAGTGATCAGAGTAGCCTGAGTACACAGAGTAGCCCGAGTGCCAGTATATTTCCTGAGTGGATCACTAGACCCGAGTGCTAGTTTTAAGCCGACCTAGCTTATATTGTTAGATATTAATTTATCTTATGGAATCCGACTTACAATTGAATTTCGTTTGGATAAGGTATAAATATAAATTATTATTTTTATCCAAACAGTGTGTGAATAGATGAATAGATGCATGTATGTGAATATGAAGAAGCAATTTGTTTAAGAGGCTACAGCAGTATAAGGAATAGAAGAGTCTCGTCCATCACATTTAGGTGATTAGTTTATATCAATGGATCTTATTCAGCAAATCAAAGTTACATTTAAGATCATCTACTGGTTCATCCTAATAGGTGCATCAGCAAAATCCTCTAACAAGGTGGACCTAACAGTACTTTATAAATCTCCTAACAGAGTTGCATTACTTGATTGTATTGTATCAAATCCTTTCACAAGGTGGACCTAACAGCCCTGATTGCTCCTAACAGTGCAGGCCATCAGAAGTGGTCAATTTTAAGCTTTAACAGGATAAATTTATATTGCAGTAATAAATCTTGTGGGTACCATCCCTACCCCAGTTTTACTTTCTATTTGGAAGGTTTCTGGGTAACCAAATATTGTGGATGTTTTATTTATTTCCATTTCATGCATGCAATCAGATTAGATAATCTAATATTTTATTAAAAGGATTAAGTTTTATTGGTTCCTAATTCACCCCNTTGGTTCCTAATTCCCCCCCCCCCCCCCCCTCTAAAATGAATGTAGGTTTTCACATGTGTTTATGTTATGGTTGTGCTTAGTATATTAGTTAACTTATAAGTATCACTACGTCTTGGAATCCTTGGGAATTTTAAATAAATTAATGTACTTTGTGTTAATGTTATCTTCTTTTGTACTTTCTTCTGCATCTATATTATTTAATCTTAAAAAAAAATATATGTCAACTTAATGTAAAGTTACGTTAAGTTCTCATGGGTTCCAGGGTGGGGCGTTACATGGATTAGTTAGAAGTGGTTAGTTTGAGCTTTTGGTTATAAATAAGAAGTTGAAACTTCTTCAGAAGTTAGATCAGTCCGATTAAGATTCTATGTAATATCATTTTTAGTTTTCAATTAAATCTCCGTCATGTTTTGTAATCAAGTACATTTTGATGAATGAATAAAGAAATAAAGTTTTAATTTCATAGTGTGTAAATTAGTTCTGAATACTCATCCAAGGGGTCCAACTTGGTGAGTCATTCCTTTCAATTTTAGCATTAGTTTCCTTCATCTTTATTTGCAAAGTTTCAGAGTTTGTCTATTCCTATAGCCACTGGAAGTGATTTCCTATGACTGTTCCTGTAGCCAAGGAAAAATAAGTAGTTCATGTCTACATATCCTAAACTTTACTGCAGTAGTTTGCATAGGTTTATCTCTAGCATTTGAATTATATCGAGCATCTAAAATATTTCCATTCCAAGAATTTACCTTTCCTGTAGCTATAGGATAGCATGGCCTTAGTAGGAACTTAGTACACATAGCATGTTTACCCATTTTAATTTCATGTACCTTGGGTTGACAAGTAAATGAGCCTTCTCTACAAGAAATATATCTAATCAGCATGAATGTTCAATCCCTAAGTTGTGCTTCATAAGCCTAGTTATTGATCTAATAGGGAAGTCAAACATTTTTAGCATCATTTTTGGGGATGGTGTCAAATTAAGGACCTGTTGTAGCCATGAGTTAAGTTTTCAGTTCATTTCATATTTCCATTAGTTCAGTTAAGTATTAAACTTTCATTCAAGCTCAAGTTAATTAAAAATCATCAATCTGCATGCATAGAAGAAGAAGAGATTCCTTAGGAATATTCCTACCTAATCACCCCTACCTTGGGAACCAATTAGGTGATATTTTCCTCACCAAGAAGAATAAGAAGAAGAAGAAGAAGAAGAAGAGAACCCTTATATTTATGATGTGCCCAATTTAGACCCCTCTTCATCTTCCCTAGAAGAAGAACCAGTTGATCATAACCCCTTTGTTGATATCTTGGTTCATATACTTGTTCCTCCATTTGTGAACCCATTTTCTCAACATCAAGTTGACAATCAGCTAGATTTGGTATTCTATCACCCAAGGGTTCAACCAAGGATGGCTGGAAATTCATCTCCTCCTACCTTTCCATTTCCAATTACTGATCAAAATGAAAACAATAACCTCAAGAATATCCCTACCACACCTCTTCCCAAGTTTCATGGCCTAGTGACAGAGGACCCTGATACATTCATTTTTTATTTTTATATCCTCTATAGGAGCTATAATTACTATTGATGCCCATAAGCTTCAGCTCTTCCCTACTACTTTGAAGGAATCAGCTCTAAGATGGTCCATGGGACTAGGGAGAGATGTTGTGGATACTTGGGATGCAATAAAAATAACATTCTTAGAGCAATATAAATAATATTGTAGGGGCAATGATATGAGATGGGATGACATGTTCCGAATGCAAAAAAAAAGGAGGAAGAAATTTTGGAGGACTACATTTAAAGGTTCCTATTCAGTTTGCAAAAGTCCACACACCATCAACTTAATGAATAATCTTAGGACCTGCTCTTTTTAAGAGGAATTAATGATAGTTGCATGGGGCTTTGGACTTAATGGTGGGAGGAGCAATCACCCAAGTAGGTTGGGAGGATATCAAGAAGATATGTATGAATTAATCTAAAGTATCCATCAAAAAGGGAAGAGGTTACCAATATTCCTTATGCAAATCAATTGTTGATGGAGTTTCAAGGATAGAAATCACCCACCTACTGTCAAATTCCAAGTGGGATGTCATAAAAAAATATGGCTACACATTTGGATGCAATTCAATCCAAAAAGAAGCATGAGGAGGTAGATAAAATGCTAGCTAAGTTTCGTTCTTGCTACAAATAGGAGAAGAAGGGTTGTAGATACAAGATGGTGACAAACCTGGAGACTAAGCAAGTTCCTACTTAATTCAAGCAAGTAGAATGAGATGATGACCATGTCTTCTACATTGCTTAGATAAATCCATGGGCTCCAAGACAAGGTATGTCACAAGACCCCTTAATTTTTAGTGGTTCTTATTCCAATTCTTATAATAATCAGTGGCAATCCCAGTAAAATCCTAATCTTCAGGGTTATCAACCTCAACCTTGGATAATCCCCAAAATTCTAGGCCAAAGTATCCAAACCCTGTACCTCAATAAAGACCTCCTCAAGAGAACTAGCAGCAACCTTGAGGAATTTGGTCATAACCTTAAAGATCATGGCAGCCACCACAAGGTAAGTTGCAACAAATTTCACAATGGAGAGGAGGCCAAAAATGGCCAAATGAACTAGCTGGTTATTTGCAGCCACCTCAGAAACCGCAACAACAAGAATTAATGCTACCTCCTATAGCCTCTAATTCTCCTCCCATACCTACTCAATTACCTTCTCAGCTTGTTCCTCATCTAAAAAAAAAAACACAACACAACAATGCCAGAATTAGCCTATTTATTCTATAGAGCCAACTCAATACCCTCCATAGGTTGTGAATATAAGTGACATTCACTTGAGGTCTCGAACAAATTTTCCACCTCTAGCTCTGCAAGTCATAACTAGAATGCCTAATGATGATTTAGAACTAGAAAGTGTCATTGACCCTGTTCAGCAGAGTTTGGTAAAGAAAGCGTAAATTCCAAAGTATCCTAATTCCATTCCTCCATTCCCACAAAGGAAAGAACCTAAGGTAACAAAATCAATAGAGGATTCCACTTTTGATATTCTAGATCAGTTGAAGCATATTTGTGTTAAAAATACCTCTCTTTCAAGATATACATGATGTTACTATCTATGGAAAATAAATTTAAGATGTTTGTTTAAAGAAACCAAGGAAAAAGAAGAAAGATCCCTAAACAGTGCATGTCCTTGGTCAGTTAATAAACATTATGCTTGGTAAAGTGATAATGGCTAAATACTCTGATCCTGGTAGTCAAGTAGTTGGATTCATTAATGGTTTCCAATTCAAAAATGCTTTGATAGATCCTGGTAGTCAAGTAGTTGGAATCCATTAATGTCATTAAAAAAGATACCATGCAACAACTTCAAATCAACAATATAAGGTCTACACCTACTATCCTGCTGCTAGCTAATAGCTCCACTATCAAACATGATGGAATGGTAGAGGACCTAGTTGTTACCTTAGACTCTTGGGAGTATCCAGCTGAATTCATAATATTTTCTCCTAAAGTCACATTGGGTGGGTATCTTGTTATTCTAGGAAGGCCTTGGTTAGCTACAGTTGATGCATACATAGGATATTGGTCAAGAGACATGACTATCTCAAATGGTCTGACTACAAATAATAATTTCCTTTATCCTCCTATACAACCCCAACCTAAGATAGTAAAGTTTTTTCAAGGTGCACACCCTTGGTCTTGGTCAGGTCATGAAATGGTTGGTGACAAGGGTTTAACAACCTCCTGTGGATTCAATAACTCTAGTGGTCGTATCGGGAATTAACAGTTTGAGATTTTGGTACAAGGGCAACCACCCAATGTAACAATTGGTATCTGTACGCCTCTCTCTCCGATTCCCCATAGCTTTCCAAGGGCGGGGGTTAGTAGCAGAGGTTCACAAGTGAATGCAAATCAAGTACGCAATAACTACTAAATGAATAATAGAAATGTGAGCAATAAAATGTACAAGCAAGAAAAAGGAAGACAAACAAATGCAAACCCTTCGATGCTTGAAGCTTCTATTGTACTCTCTACTCCTTCCGAAATGTTGTTCTTGATGCTCAGTATTGGCGGGGCAGCGTCTATGACTTGAGAAGCGTCGAGAATTGGATAATTGAAAAGTGTGTGTGTGATCGCAAGATGGCTTGAATGCTAGAACCAAACTGACATAGTAATGGCGCACGAGAGCTTGAAATCCTAGATCCTTCAAATGGTTATGAAGGATTTATTATATAGGAATTGTTGATGGAATGAATGGTTGAGATCAATCCCAGAGATAGGAAGATGAACGGTTGAGATCAAAAGGAACAGGAGAGATCCTATGTAAACTCCACCTCTTTATTTGGTTAAGAGGAGATAGAGTTTGGTTAACTGAAGAGCTAATTATGAGTTACCTTTTTGAAACGAAGAGGTGGGTGAAGTTACCCATGTGGACTGGAGAGATGGGTGGAGTAACCCATGTGATGTAATTGGAGTTATCTCTTTGAAGATAAATGAGTATTTAATTCATTTATTTAATAATTGTTTTCAACATGTGAGATAATTGAATTCTTTTTTATTAAGAATTACTTTATTTGATGAAATTAAATTAATTTAATTGAAATTAATTTAATTGAAATTAATTTAATTGGAAGAATTTAATTAGTAAGTTTAAATATTTGGATTTAAACCATAGGAAATTGAGTTTAATTAATCAATTAATGGTAATTAATTAATTAAAGTTATTTAATTAAATAAAATTAATTATTTAATTAATTTTGGGAATTTGATTACATGATTTGGGGAATGAATTTAGAAGAAAATAGATGATTAATTAATGATTAAAAAAACTATTAATTAATAGATGAAAATTAGTGTTTTTAATGTAAAACCGCAAGCCTGTCCATTTTAGGGTGTCTACATTTGCCCCTCTTTGATGCGATGTGACTTGTCGCAATGTGTCAAAGAATCTTTAATTTTGCCCCAGCTTGCCCTGGCATTGAGTAGGTGTATTTATGCCCCCTCAAAAAATTTGAACGAAAAGTCGCGAGACGAGCGTTAATTTGTTGAAAATGCCAATTGTAGAATTGGGTAGCTTACAGTTCTGAAAAATAGTTAAACATGTCCCTGTAATTGACTTTTGAAGTTTCCGGGGACCGGGAAGAAATTTTGGAGCTCTCGGGCGAAATTAGGGTTTTTCAGAATCCCTATAAGTAGCTTGGAGATCCATTCATTTGTCACTTTGTGATTTGAGCTCATATATCTTGGTAAGCTTTTCTGTTATATTTCTGCTTCATTTATGTCTTTCATTCGAGCGATGGCTGGTCTTCTGGGTGTCGTGCATATTTCCGATCGAGTCCGCTCCTACCGCCGACCTGCTGGCTCAGGACGCCCGATGAGTATCCTCGTTTTCCATATCATTTATTGCATTATTTTTGCTTTTAAAATTTGTACTTTTGTCAAAAAAATTAAGCCTTGCCGCACTCGCCCGCGATTTTGCCGCAATTGTCGGTTGTGTGCCGCACTTGAGTGTGTAGAATGCCGTAATTGTTGTTTGTGTGCCGCACTTGCTATTTGGATGTCGCACTCGCATAAAAGTATCGCAATTGCCTGCTTTAATACCGCAATTAAACTTTTAACACTATCTTCCTGTTGTCGTAATCAGTTATCTTCCTGCTTTAGCTTCTGTAATGTTCCTTAACACTGGAAACTGATAATTTTCTGTGTCTATTACTCTGTGCAGTTCGTTGGGCGTATTTTGCGATGTCGGGAGTCCAGGCCTGCTGGACTTATATACATATTTCAGCTTACTGAGGACGATAGGTCAGTTCTTCGCGACCTTGGTTTATATTGGATCTTTTATATGCTCGAGATCACGACCAATAGGGGTCTGATCTCCGCTCTAGTAGAGTGATGGCATTCTGAGACCTGTACTTTCTGGTTTCCCACTGGAGAGTGCACGGTGACGTTGGAGGATGTGTATCGCATCTTTCAACTTCCTCTCCAAGGTGAGTTGGTGGAGTACTCCACCTGCACTGATGTTCCTGCGTTATCAGAGCTCACTAGTTTGCCCCGAGATCAGCTCGGGCTAGCTGGTGATTATGACATTCCCTGGTCGAGATTTGGATTGGGATTAGATAGACTTTCCACTCTTTTGGGTAGTTTGATCTGTGGTCTTCTTTGTCCGATCGGTGGCAGCGTGGGTTTGCTGTGGGGTTTGGGAGTGTACTTTAGAGTATGGTCCGGGACCATACTGTCTTTGCATGGGGCCCCTATATGTTGGCTCATATGCATTATCATATGATGTACATGGCTTACCTTGATGGTAGGTCACTTGGATGTGGTGTTACGCTACTTCAGATTTGGGCGTGGGAGCACATTGTCGTATGTCATCCAATGGGTGCCCATGCTCTTCCGGCCAATAGGCCCTACGTTTATATGTATGATGGTGCCATAATGCAGACCCACATGGGTCACCTTTCCTATTGGCGCCAGCAACTTGATATGATTCCGTACTTCATCTAGCGACCTTATAGAGATTGTCTAGTGTGGGATGGGGAGGATATCCATCTACCATTTTGTCATCAATGGCGTTACCTGATTGGCCGTGTTAGTGATCATGTTCACATGATCGATTTTCACAACACCGACAGGGTGTTGCGGCAGTTTGGAGAGCAGCAGGATGTCTCTGATTCCTACGCTTATTTTTCCTGGAGATCCTGTGATTCACGTGTATGGGGTCCTGTAGTATCATTAGATGCTACATGTACTAAGTTTTTAGGATTGTTTCCTGTTGCATGGACCTAACGTTCTGCCACTGTCGACCCAGGTTTGTGTTTGATTTCACTGTTATGTTCTTCCTTTCTTCTTTGTAGATTATATGCTTTTTAGTGGTTGTATATTCTGTATATCTCTTCTCTGGTACTGATTGTCAAATTTCTTTTGTAGGTACCATGCCACAGTATGATGCTTATTGGCTGTAGCATCGCCTAATAGCTTTGACCAATGTGTCACGTCCTGTTCCCAGGGCCATTATGCGTAGAGCTCGGCAGGTACGGCGTGGTAGGGGAGGCCGTGCCAGAGGGAGAGGAGGTGGCAGAGGAGGGAGGGATGGTGGGGATGGTGGGGATGGTGGACGAGGGAGGGGGGATGGAGGACGAGGGAGAGGGGATGGAGGAGGGTATGATCCCAGTCCCGGTGGTGCTGGTGGTGCTGTGAGAGCATGTGGCCAGAGTGGTGGCATTCAGACTAGAGTTGGTCTGGGAACCATTTTGGAGGAGGAGGAGGAGGCTACAGAGGAGGAGGCACCACAGTTGGTGCGCAGGGTTTGCAGGCGGATAGCTGTTGTAGTTGCTCCTATGGTTGAGGAGAGGGTGGAGATAGAGGAGGTGGATGTGGAGCTCGTGGATATAGATGTGGAGGCTTTAGATGAGCGAAGTGCGGAGATAGGGTCCTCAGATGGGAGTGGCTGGAGTAGGAGCAGTGGGGAGAGTGAGGAGGATGTGGATAGTGAGGAGGAGCCAGCGAGGCGGAGAGGGGGTTTGGGAGGCCCGAGTGGAGAGGGAGATATGGATGTGGCCATGGGCGGTATGGACGATGATCCTTCAGAGGTGGAGCGACTCTCTGAGCAGGTCC
>MU225232.1:273460-307840 GCA_018584345.1 Thuja plicata
AAAAATATATATATATATATATATATATATATATATATATATATATATATAAACACACACACACACACACACACACACACAAAGAGAGAGAGAGAGACCTCTATACATATTGGTTAATAAGAAGATTATTTATATTATATCGATATTGATATATATCAAATAAGTGATTTGACATAATATCGATTTGGAGATCAATATATATAAAGGTAATATTCTAAGGAGAAATTATCAAGATATACGTATATTTATCTAAGATTAGATAACATTCTATTGTGAATTTATCTAATATATACATTAAATTTTAAAATAATTGCGTACCCTAAATCTAATCAAACAAAAACAAACATAAGAAATTCAACCAAGAATTCTTAAATTTTCCAAATTGGGCTTCCTACCAGACCAAGCTTTTGTTGGAAGTCTTAATTGAGAAAGTAAGATACTAAGATGGGGGGGTGAATCAGAATCCTAAAAAATTTTACTCAATTGAAACAAACTGATTCAACATGCATATCATGTATCTTATAAACATAAACTTCAATGTTGTAAGAGATCTAACTAGTAATCACATCCATGATAAGCAATAAGATAAACTCATGACACAAATATTTGGTAACCCAAAAATCCTTGAAGGTAAAAATGGGGTGGGGATGACACCCAAAAATATTTACTACTACAGTAACAAAGTGTTCCTATTAGGGCTATAAAATTATGATCACTTCTAATGATCTACCCTGTGAGGGGTCTATCCTATTAAATCCTTACAGACTATTAGGTCTACCTTGATTAAAGGATTTAAAACTTACAGCTAAGTAAGCACTCTGTTAGGAGATTTACAAAGGTCTATTAGGACCACTTGGTTAAGAGATTTACCCTAATTCACTTGCAAAAATGTATCAGTACTTGATCCTTTGGTTTGCACTTCAAATGTTGATTACATATCTCCTCTTCCAATTCTTATGTGATCTCTGAATCTGATAACTTTTTTCGACCCTTTACTACTATGTTTGGTCACTCTATCTGATCTATGCACCTACGACATACACATGATCTCACCTCCTTCATACATCATTTTCATTAGGGATTTGAGGCTTCCTTAAATATAAAACAAATGAAGCTTCTAGATCAAGATCAATGATCTAGATTCATCTCTTTTTCCACTTAAGCATTCCCTTTTTCTAATTGGTTTCTTGGCTTGCACAAGGATCAATGCTTTGTCAAATCACATAATTAAATCCATTAAATACCTTGACAATAATTAAATGGCACATAGAAGTCATCCAAAATGGTTTACATAAATGTTTGAGCCATTCCAAACACATATACAAAAAACTGCTTCACTCAGCATATGAGGTCCCTAGTGCTCGATCAAAATGGTGTTAATATTTTGTCGCTCGGCACAACTCTCAACTTGGAAATCAACATGCTCAGAATTTGATATGCTCGGCAACTATAGGGGTACTTGAAAACCATTGACTTGCTCAGAAGTAACTACTACTTGGTACAAAAATACAAGTCTTATGCAATGATCGGCTTTAGTAGAATAGCTCAGTCGCAATGATGACTGACTAACCTGCCTAGATAAATAACTAAGTGTTGGACACTAATAGGAAAAATAAATTGGAAATCAACGATCTTCCCCTTTTACATTAGTGGAAAAAACACTTTGTCATGACTTTTCAGTACTTTAGCAAAAATAGTACTTAAGTACATAGTACTCCCCCTAAGTTTATGAAATGGTATACAAAAATATATTACATGTTTCTGCATCTGTCTTCCCCTTTTTTCTGTACTTCATTTCCCCCTTTTTTTTTGTTACACTTGGCATCTAGGGTCAGACAATACTTAAATCCAAAAATTATTTATGGAGCTAAAGGACCATTTCTAAAGCGTTGTCCCATTCGGCTCTTACAGACTCCAAAACCTGCAATTTGATCTCTAGCTGGGCAGCTAGATCAACCATACTTTCTGCAAAAGAGGGTGGATCTGTCTTTAGTAATTCTTTTTCAGTTTTCAATTCTCTCTGCATAACCTCCAAATGAGGTGTCAACCTGGTTTGAATAGAAATCAATTTTTCCCTTATGTTGCCATCATTAGACATGAGCTCGGCTAATCTCCCTTGGGAGAAAGTCAATCTAGAAAAATGAAACGAGTTGGAACTTGCATCCATGCTCAATGAATTTCTTGTTGACCTCAAATCTTCTTGTAGCTTCTCAATAAGTTGTTGATTATCCTTTGTAAATAATTCAACATTACATAGTTGTTTATACAAAGAATAAACATTATTTGCAACTTATTCCAAAATAATTATTGACTCAGAAAGTTTAACTTTCTTCACAGTTATTTTTGTGGCAACCTTCTTTAAAATTTTGTTGTCAAACTTTGTCGCAGACCATTCCATTAGTTTTACATTTTCCTCTATATCATCAGTGTTCACCTTCTTAACAATATCAACCAATTGATTTATAATAGGAGTTTTCTCATCTATATCTTGCAAGTCAAATGCATCCACAAAAATGTCCTTGATTTCATGTAATACATATTTTTGTTGATGTTCTCTTCATATTTCCTCTTGTTTTCTTTTTCTTTTTAGTAGATCTTGCAAGGTTTTCATTTTCTCATAAGTTAAGCTATCAGTGTCCCATTTTGGAAGCATTATAACTTCATCTAGTGTGACTGGTGAGCAAGGAGATGTGTCCTTCTTATGTGATTTTTTCTTCTTAGTCTCCATTGAACTGATGCTCAGTCTCTTCTCTACTTGTACTCTTCTAGTATCAACACTGACTAAGAATAACTCATTTTGGGTACTCATTACCTGCTGATTAGGTGTATCTATAGTCTTATGTTCAGGAAGTATAACAATAGGTAGCTATATAAGTGACTCAATAGCCTCTTTCTCCTTAGGCTCTTATCTCTCCTTGGTTTTTGTTGCCTTATCTGCTTGATCTTTTTTTATTTTATCTCCATCTTCTATAGTCATTTTAGGATTAGCCATGGTAGGGGAATGTGGAATTGATATTTCTAGCTTATCTTTCTCCTCGACATTTACATTTTTTGAATCCTCAACTATGATTGGGATGGTGCTTTGGAGTGTTAAATCCACAGTTGGTGTATTTTTAATCTCTGTATAATCATGACTTGATATTAAGACTGGATTGGTGCTTGGGAGGTGTACATCTTAAGTTGCCTTGGTAGAAGCTAAATCCTTGACTTATTCCTCAGTTAAGGCATTAATGTTCAATGGTGTATCTTTAGGTACATCATCAACAATGAACTCAACCTGTTGTTCACTCTCTTAAACTTTCTCTATTTTATCTTCCACAAGATGATCTGACTCAACTATGTCTTCTTTTTTATCTAGCTCTATATGTCTAATGTGCTTGCATCTTGGTTTGTATCCTTTCTCACTATCATTCCAAAGATTGTCTTCCAAATTATTTGGCTCTGTTGAACAACTTATTCAACTTCATTCTTCAGAATTGAGTATGCCTTCATCTTAGAATGAACCTATTCCTATAATCCTCCATGAATTTTCTTCTATGTTTGTGTGTCAACTCAGGTATTATTTGGGCTAAATTGCCTTCTCTTATCTCTTTCTCGGTCATGATGGAAAACTATCATTTCTCGTCAATTTTCTCCAATAGTTCATCAAGAATAGAGTTTCCAATTTCTAAAGGTGTCATCTTGAAATTTATCAACATCTCCATCATAGCATCCTCAATCTTTTCCTTATTAGGTTTTCTTAACATTTCATACTTGATGATCTTAAATCATGCTAAACCTGCTAATCTTTTGATGTTTTCACAAATTTCATCCACATTAGTTGGATGCCTATGAGTAGTTATTTTGACTTTACTGACATCATCAGTTGTTTTCAGTTATTCATCATCATCCTCTTTTCCCACTATTAACTTTCTTCTTGGTCTCTTCATAGGATGACTCGGCACAGTTTTAGTTTAAACTGGTTTCCTCTTACCAGAGCCTTCTCCTGCAATTTTTTGTTGTAGCCCGGTTAGTTTTACAATTTCATATGTTGTTGTTCTCAGTCAAGCTAAGACATGAGGAGTAGGAAACCTCCTTGTAATTTTCTTTATTGGAGGCTCAGCAACCATTGGTTCCTTACCCTTCTCTTGTGCTCCTACATCCTCATCTTTTGCCTTTTCATAATCACTTGATTGGTATTCATCCTAACCTTGTATGATCTCTAGTAGTGCATCATCTTCTACATATTGTCCTATATTTTCTCTAGATTTTTCACTAATTTTTTTCTCTTCCTTTCCACAGTTGCAAACTTCAAGTTCATAGTGATCTGAGTTTTTGCTTCTTCATATCTGCCAAATGCTTTAGACTTCTTATCAATGTCTTCTGCAAGGAGAGTTGTAATAGCTATAGATGTCTCATCAACATTTACCTCATAAGGTAATGGCCTCATCCATTCTACCCTCAGTATAACAGCTTGTACATATGTAAAATCAGTGTCCACAAGAAAACAAACATCTTCATAGTACTTCTCTACCAAAGATATAGGAATTATGTTTATTTTCCTCATTTTCTTCTTAAAATCAATAGATAGCTTCCCATCACATTATTAAAGTTATCTCCTAACTGAAGAATAAACTCGTTTATCCATTATGTAATAGGTCATTCCTCACTATATACTACATTTCCTTAGGAAGTAAAAGTTTTTTGAACATAAAATAATATGAAAACTATCAAGGATCCAAACTTACACATATAATTCTTTTCCTTCCTGAAGGATGATAGATTTTCTGCCAATTGCGTCAAATGCAGCTCGGTGAGGTCATATGTATGATCTTTATTTACAATATTCCACATCTGGTCTACTACAACATAGGGGAGCCTATCTTCTTTTCTTGACTGATATAATTTGTGAGCAATCACTCTCACTATGAAATCAATCTCAGGATTAGTGATGGTAGATATCATTGTTCATCTCTTGTTCCATACTGCCTTTGTGTTTTCTTCAATTTTATTCTTGTTCTCACATCGCATGGTTTGCTTCCCAGTCATATTAGGGTAACCAGTGACTTGATGGATGATCTTCTTAGTAATCTTCACTCGCCCATCCTCTAACCAGATTTGCATGTCGTGAACTCTACTAAGAACAATCTTGATCCATTCAACTTTTAAGTCCTGAGTAAAATCTAGGGCATGGACTAGCCCTTTGTCGACAATGTGTTGATGTTTAGCCTTCAATTCCCCATTCTCGAATAGTTTCTTGTAGGCTTCCCTCATCTCAACATTTCTTATCTCACTCAATTTTCACATATAGCATGCCCTTACATCGTGTATCATCAAAAATTTGGGCAGAATTGATGACAGGGCTCCAGAAAGATCTCCCTTCATCGAGCCTTTAGGAATGGCTCATAAATTTGGTGGTTCACATGCATCACTTCTCACTAACTAAACATTCATCAACTCTTTTCCTAGCTTCTTCACTCCAGTAGATGAACTAGCAGCCATTTTTCTTATTAGGGTTTGAAATATGAACTCAGTGTAACTTGGTAACCATGGATATTATGACTTCACACTATTCGCCAATGGCACACAGGTCAATCTCTATAGTATTCACATAAATTCACTCTCACTCACCTTGAAATTGCTTTGCAAACTCTCTGATCACTTGGTGAAATGAAAATGAACACCAAAAATTCATTATAAATATTCAAATGGTTGAATTAGGTATTCAATAAATGCTCCATACATAGTGGTTAAAATATAGTTGTCTCAGTCCTTATGCAACAACTCAACTAATTCACTCCATTCACTCGATCAAGACATCTCCTTAGTCAATACATACTCAACTTGGTCTCTAGTGTCATCTTGATTGATAGGATAGCTCGGCACATACTAAAATACTCGATTGCTACATAAATACTGATGCTCAGAACCTATTGTGAATATCAACTCTTTTCTTGGTTCTTTGCTTAGATCTGTCCTAGTGCATCTTAACTTATGTAGATATGTACTTTAGCACAAATGTTAGGAACTGGTGTAAGATATAGCATTTGTAAAATAATTCCTTACATACCTTCTTTTCTTAAGTTAATGCAGTGTGATCACCTGATCCATTGGATTGGGTGATCTCAACTTCATTAGTTCCACTGCTTCTCATTTCTTCCTTCTTTCTCCATGGTTGATTCATCTAGTTATTTATCTTATCAATGGTAGGTCCTATTACTCAGTTCCTACAAACTTCCATTCATCCAACTCTTGGATTTACCTCTAAAATGTTTCCTTATACAATTTTTTGCAACATGACCATATGCATTACAATAATTATAGTTGTGCCTTGTATTATAATCCCAATTGTATGAGTTACCTTTCTTAAGTGCATTGACTTGTTTCTTGGATGTCCACTTTAGTTTTCATTGGATCTGTAGTCATTGGATTTATGACCAAACTTCTGACAATTGTGATATTTTCCTTGAAATCTGGGTGAAGTAGGTGCATTGCTAGCCTTTTACCTGCATTCCTTTGCCTGATGTCCTTGTTTCTTATAGTTAAAACAATATTCATTGAATTTTTTCTTAGGATTGTACTTACCATTTTTTCTTCTGCAAATGTTTTTTGTATGTCCTAGCTTCCCACAATGATGACATGTAGGTTTGTTATTTTGCTTTGCATTCCTCTATTCTCCACTTTTTGATGTTTCACCTTCTTTAGTAGATGATAGGTACTCAGTAAGGCCAAGTTTGTAGTGTCATTGGTTCTTCTCAGTGCTCTAATCAGTTCCTCAAAATATCTTGCAGCCTCATTAGGTCTATTTATCCTTTCAACGATTTATTTTTCTTCTCTCAACTCATTTCTCAGTTGGTTGTTCTCTGATCTCAGATTTTTGATTTCCATATCTTTTCTTCTTACCTCTTGAGTTACAAGTAATAGTTGATTTACCATGTCCAATTGATTATTCATGAGCCTCTACACATCACATGTTCTTTCATCAAGTCTGGTAGCCATTTTCCTTTTGTCTTCTTCTGCCGTGGTCTTTTCTTCTTCATCTTTCTTTTTCTGATCAATCACCTCACATAGTTTTATAGATTGTGTTTCCTGTTCTCTCTTTAGATTTTTGCCTTTTTCATTTAGTGTGTTGTTCTTCTCCAATAGATTTTCTATAGTTGGATCACTTTATTTGGATTACTCATTCTCAAATAGACCTTCAGTGTCTTCTTCTTGATATGATGTTTCATTCAACTAAATTGCCAATTCTTTCCTTTTGGTTAAAGATTTCTTCAATTCTTCTCTTATTGTCTCAAGCTGCTTCAGTGCAAGATGGATGTCAATGTTCTGATTCTCTATTACTTTTCCCAAATTATAAACCTCCATTTCCAAGATCTAATTCTTCAAGTGGTTAGACTTATTTTAAGATAAAAAAAGCTCTGATATCAATTGTTGGAAGTCTTAATTGGGAAAGTAAGATACCAAGAGGGCGGGGTCAATCGGAATCCTAAAAAATTTTACTCAATTAAAACAAATTGATTTAACATGCATATCATGTATATTCTAAACATAAACTTCAATGTTGTAATAGATCTAACTAGTAATCACATCCATGATAAGCAATAAGATAAACTCATGACACAAAGATTTGGTAACCCAAAAACCCTTGAAGGTAAAACTGGGGTGGGGATGACACCCACAAATCTTCACTACTACAGTAAAAAAGTGTGCATGTTAGGCCTACAAAATTCTGATCACTTCTGATGATCTACCCTATGAGGGGTCTACCCTGTTAAAGGCTTACAGACTATTAGGTCTACCTCGATTAAAGGATTTAAAACTTACAGCTAAGTAAGAACTCTATTAGGATATTTACAAAGGTCTGTTAGGACCACTCTGTAAAGAGATTTACCCTGATTCACTTGAAAAAATGTATCAGTACATGATCCTTTGGTTTTCACTTCAAATACTGATTATGGATCTCCTCCTTCCAATTCTTATCTGATCTCTGAATCTGATAACTCTATTCTACCCTTCACTTCTCTATTCGGTCACTCTATCTTATCTATGAACCTTCAATATACACATGATCTCACCTCCTTCATACATCATTTTCATTAGGGATTTGAGGCTTCCTTAAATAGAAAATAGATGAATCTTATAGATCAAGATCAAAAATATAGATTCATCTCTTTTATCGCTTAAGCATTCCCTTTTTCTTATTGGTTGCTTGGCTTGTATAGGTATCAATGCTCTGTCAGATCACGTAATTAACTCCATTAAATACCTTGACAATAATTAAATCTCACATATAATTTGTCGAAAATTGTTTACAAATGTTTTTGAGCCATTCCAAACACATATACAAAAAAATACTTCACTTAGCATATGAGGTCTTTGGTGCTCAATCAAAATAGCCTTCATATGTTGTCACTTGGCACAACTCTCAACTTGGAAATCAACATGCTTGACATTTGATCTGCTTGGCAACTGTAGGGGTACTCAGAAACTGTTGACTTTCTTGGAAGTAACTAATGCTCGGTACAAAAATACAAGTCTTATACAATGCTCGGCCTTAGTAGAATAGCTCGATCGTAGTGATGACTGACTAACCTGCCTAGATAAATGACTAAGTGTTTGCACACTAATAGGAAACATAACTTGAAGATCAATAGCTTATTGATGAGTTTTATCTTTTAAATATTTATTAAGAGTCCTATTAATGAGATATGTAGCACAAGCCATTGCTTCAGCCCAAAAATTATAATCCATATTTTTAGAATGCAACAAACATATAGTCATTTTAATAATAGTTCTATGCTTCTTTTCCGCAACACCATTTTGTTGTGGTGTATAAGGAATAGTAAGATCATATTTTATCCCAAAATATTTCAAGTATAAATGAAAATCATGATTAACATATTCCTTCCCATTGTCAGTTCTAAGAATTTTATTCTTAAAACAATATTGCCTTTCATAAAACATATGAAATTCAACAAATATCAAGAACTTGATCTTTACTATGCAAGAAATAGATCCAAGTTCTTCTTGAAAAATGATCAACAAAAGTAAGTGCATACCTTGATCCTTGGATGGAGTTATTCTCCATGGATCCCAAAATGTCACTATGAATGAGGTGCAACTTATGATGTGTCATCCAAGATTCACCATGTGGAAATGGTTCCCTATGCATCTTACCACTCATGCAACTAGTGCATATAATTTTGGAAGGAATATATTAGGCAATCCATCAACCATATTTGTTTTATGTATCAAAGAGATATAATAAGAATTTAAATTGCCAAGCCTTTCATGTCATACATTAAAGTCAATATTAGCATGCAATGAGTACCTTGAAGTGGAAAACTCATAAAATTTAAATAAGTTATCATGATCCATTTCAGTATTAGCAACAACTTGGTCAGATTTAGGATCAATAACATAGCACATGTGCTTATGAAATGCAACCTTATAATCTTGACATAATTGAGCAATTGAAAGAAGATTGGATTTCAATTCAGGAACATTAAAAACATCATGCAATTTTCCATTAGGAATGGTAACATCACCAAAACCTTCAACTTGGCAACTATGATTATTATCTATTTGAATTGGTATGTTTGAAGTATCAGGTTGCAAGGAACTAAAAACTTCTCTATGAGATGTAACATGTTGAAATGCACCACTATCAATAATCCATTCTAGAGAGTTAGAAACATTATAACTAACTGTAAATGCATGATGGGATTGATTACCATTACTCTTCTTATAATGAGACTTTTGATTATTTTGATTCATAGGCTTCTTATCATTTTGCTTTTTAAAACAATTGTTAGTCAAATGACCATATTTCCCACAATAGGTGCAATGGGGTTTTTTTTTTTTGATTGGTAACATTTTTTTGTATTGATAATAAAAGAGGGATTACATTCAAAAGCCAATTTTCATGGTTGGCTACCATATTACAAGCATAATACTTCCCTACCCCCATAAAAACCTATACATCTAGACATTTTTACAAAGAAAAAAGGCATTAGCTCCCAACCCAGAGAGACAAAAAATGCCATCATGTTTGCGATCACAAAACATAGAAGCTTTCGCAGTCTTCATGCCTATTCTTTAAACCATTTTGTTGCCTCCTCCCGTGAGAAATTGGGGATGGCATTGTCCTCTTGTACTGATCTTGATATGGTAGAGGGACTGGATCCTTGCAGGCTTCCCATTCCGCATGTGCCCACCATTTTTTGCACAATAACATAAAAATAAGGAAAATAAACTTTATGATTAAATAATAATGAATAAAAAATAGTGATAAAGGAATGTCAAATAATGAGAGAATGATGTTTAGCACAATGTAATAATGATTTGAATTGATCAAATAAACATTTTAAAAAAGTTTAATTTTTTGTTAAAAAGAAACACAATTGGAGTTTAAACGATTAAAAAGAAATTAAAATTATTATACTATTGAAATATTATTAAAAAATATATTAAAACTATATAAAAAATTATTTTAAAAAATATTTTAAAAAACAATGTATTTATATTATTTAAAAAGAGTAATTAAACTATAGGTTAAATGAGACAATAAACAAACGGTCAAACTATTTAAAAAATTATTCAATTAATTTCAAAAAAAAAAGAATGATCACCTACAAGGGCGAAATAGTATGATGCGAATGTTTTTAGAATAGCCAATATGTTGGCCTACAGTGAGAATATGGTAGAGCAGGTGGAATCTGTGAATATGATTGGGAGTTATGTTTGGAGATGCTCAGGCCGAAGTCATACAATATGCAGACCGCAATTAATAGCCAAAATGCTATGTTTACTGAAGATTGAAATCAAAATCAAAATACTTGTGAAGCCTTGTAAGTGAGTTGCGTATGGGAATGGGGCAGAGCGTGATTACTGAGGGTTATTTTTCATAGCTTTCCTAATGAAGAAAATGACGGGAAAAGTGAATCACAGGAGCGGTTAGAGTATTTAAAAAACAAGAGAGAGGACTAAGGATTAAAATGGTAACTTGCTGCAAGATTCCTTCGAGTGTCGCACCTGAAAATGTTGAGGAGGGAAGCATAGGCAAAAGTGAAGGTGAAGATGGGTGCGATGAGAATGGTGAGGGCAAGTTTGAGTTTCAATCCAAAATCAAGTACTTCTGTGCAATACAAAAGACCAGATATATAATTTAACTTTTCAAAATTTATGTAAAAGAACCAATTTTTGAAAATAATTAGTGTAGGAAGGAAAAGGAAGAGGTTGGAGCATAAACATGGGGGTCGGGGGTTTGACTGCCCTCCAACAGTGATTTGTCCTAAAATATAAATACCAGTAACAATACACAATGAAATTCAAAAGAAACTACAGAGAGTTACAGACACAACTATAAAAAATATAGTGAAAGAATGATAAAAGAAATAAACAAAGACTGATTTAAAATAGATTAATGTTTGGAAGGATAGAAACGGGGAAAATCTAATAGGTAGTGAATGCTATGTATAAAAGAGAGATTTAAAAAAAGTCTGATTAACGTAAACCTGAAAATCAAACACAGTTAAAACATAGATAGAGTTAACCTACAGATGAAACTATTAAATATTGATAATTATTAAACCTAAAAATAAACGGTGAGATAATATTTGATCAATACAAATACATAGAAGTAGATGAGAAACCTGCAGATAAACTTAAGGGATAAGAAAATAAATTTTGACCTAGCATTTTCACGACTGAGGTTAAGTTTTTTTTTTAAAAAAAATTTGAAAAATAGAGTAAACTCTCTAGCGGCAAGCCTTCCAAAGAGGGTTAGTAACCAAAAATGGATATGAGAAAATCTTGCAAACACAAATGAGTTAATAAATGACATTCAAGCTTCTCTATCTTCATTAATGTCTCCAAAACAAGGTGTGCTCCACAAAATGGTAACCCTCAACAAATTTCACTCAAACAAGGATTAGTAACCTATGCTCTGATACCATGAAAGGAAAAAATAAAGAGAAAAGAAATAAATAGTAATCCAAGAGAGTTAATTGAAGAGAATATTGTTACCATGATAAATACATAAACTTAGAGAAATCGCCAAAAGATCCAAGACAAGGAGACAAGATGTTTTGAAAGGGGGAAAAAAACTCTTGTGAATTATGAATGAGGAAAATACTGAGAGAGAGAGAGAGAGAGAGAGAGAGAGAGAGAGAGAGAGAGACATATACAATAACATCATANCAAGACAAGGAGACAAGATGTTTTGAAAGGGGGAAAAAAACTCTTGTGAATTATGAATGAGGAAAATACTGAGAGAGAGAGAGAGAGAGAGAGAGAGAGAGAGAGAGAGAGAGTCATTTACAATAACATCATAATATTGAAATGAGAGAGAGGATCATCTCTTAAATAGAGATGAGGAGAGGAGTTACAAAGTAACTCACAAATATATGAATGCCACCATTCATAATAGGATTTTGAAAAGTGTCAACATACTCTTAAGGAGGATAAACTATTTTCCTTAATAGAGGAATTACAAATAAATGACATGTCCTCCTACTTGTACTAGAGGGCAAAATACATGTAGGATACCTTATTTTATCCTAAATTAAATAAATACAACCAAGGAAATATTAAATATTCTAACAAATGTAGTGTATATATCTACTTTGTATGCATTTAATTAATCAATATTTACATCAGACCTTTGCATCCTTGTATGTATTTAGATCTTATTTTCATGCATTACATTTTTGCATTTTTTAGATCTAATATAGATACATTCATAGATCCATTGCATTATTTAATTTATTTTCCATGTTTACATATTTCAAAACAATAATAAAATACCAAAATATTTCATTTCATGCTTTATTGCATATATTTGTACTTTCACTCTATGAATGGAGTTGTTATCATCATTTACTAGTTCAATTTCAAGTTTCTTTCAAGAATTTCAAGATGTTTCATTTCATGAATATGATGATAGCTTAGTTCTTAATTTCATCCATTATCATAATATTCCCTCCCCCAAAATTAATCCCACCGATGAGAAAAATTTAGCACAAGAAAGGATTATTAACATTTCTTCAAAGAATATCACTCCCAAGGATGAGATCTTGCAAGAGGATGTTGATCCTTCACCTAAAATATATCTCTCTCACGAAGATATTTTGGTGCAAGAGAAGGATATTTTACCCTAATTTCCTTCCTATCCCTTCCCTTTTATGGATCGAGCTTTAGTGATTCATGATTATTCCTCTCCGAAAGTGTTCTTTCTTCATAGAGATATTGCCACCCTTGATGGTTCTCCTATTTAGGATGAACCCTTGGACAATGACATTAATTATTCTCTTCCTATTTAAACAAGCTTGATAAAATAAGATGATATAATAGTGTAAATTTCTTATACTCCCTCTATAAATTATACATTCATGCTTGATTTCACTTATTCTCCCAAGACATACCCCCTTTATGAGGATATTTTAGACAAAGAGGGGGACATTATAAATACATGTCTTAAAATCACCTTACCTTTATTTGAAATCCCTTTTAGAGATGAAACATTGATGGAAATCCATAATCTCCATTCTAAAGGTTGTATTAGTCATAAGGACACTTTATAAGAAGAGAATAATATCGTGACTGCATTCCTTCATTCTCTCCCTTATATTGATAAATTCATGAACAATCAAGATCTTGATCAAGTCAATGTTGTCAATGTGTTTGGTAGTGAAAATCCTAATGTCGTTGTCTGTATTTGTTAAGATACCCCTCAAACTCAAAATAAATTGATCATTGTGGTGAAAGGTTCTCAACAACCTGACTAGTATGTGGTTTCTCATGCTTATAACCCACTTGAATTAATAGACAACCTACAAGTTCAATTGTTCCTCCTTATCAACTGTTTCTTCCTCTTGCACCCCTTCTCCCTCAAAATATTGGAAAGGAGTATGATTTAGTAGAAAAAAAATTTCCTACTCCTACCAAGATATCTCTTTGGGAGATTATTCAAACTTCACCTACTTATTACAAAAAGCCTTGATAAATTGGATTGTCCCATCTCCTAGAAAGACAATATAAATTCCATATTAGAATGCATGAATGCAACATATAACAAACCTTAAATTATGTTTTATAGAGATTATTTGCCTCCTAAGTAAATTCAATATCAAAATTATTCTCTCATGCTTGTTTTCCCTATCAATGGCAAACTTATTCAAAAAACTTTAATTGATAATGGCTCAGGACTTAATGTTTGTATCATTGACTTGCTACACAAGATAAATTTGGATTTTTCTATAATAAAACCTGATTCTATTCCTTTTCATGGCTTTGAAAATGTAGCTAAAAAACCTTAGGTATTATCATTTTGTTTGTTAAGGTAGGTATTGTTATTTTACCCACACCTATTAATGTCATGCTCGATTCTCTTAACTATAATATTCTCTTAGGACATCCATGGATACATGCTATGCATGTTGTTCCTTAAACGCTTCATCATAAAGTGAAGTTCATTCATAACAACACAATGTATACCCTTGTTGTTGATGATAAGATCCAAAATTTCTTACGAGATGAATATGGTTCTCCTTTTATTCCTATACCACTTAATAAAAACATATCTTCTCCTAAATATATGTCTTTTCCTACAAGTTCCCTTTTAGATGATGATTTGGGGTCACTATAATTTACACCATATTTTGCGGGTGAATACAAACTTTCTAAATTAACATGGGACACTTTAGAGGACCTAGTGTTTCATTTATCCAACCTGATTCTCAAAACAATTCAACTCACAATCTCAAATATGGTTTAGGATGTGTGCGACAAAGCACTAAGACTAGTGAGAAACATATTGAAGCATTTGGTTCCAAATATCCTCCTTTGTCTAAATCTTCTCCTTTGTCATCTAACATTTATTCCATGTCTATCTTTAATAAAGAGATTATTTTGCCTAACCTTCTTCATGTTAATTTGATTACTCAACCTAAACAAAAGAAGAAACATAGTAAAAACCTTATAAATCTTCATTTTTGCATGTATCACCGAAACCATGACCACTCTGCTAATGAATGTCAAGCCTTGCATTACAAAATTAAACAAATCATTGATAATTATATAATTCACATAACATGTCACATTGACTTATTTTTTAACCATGGTTACTTTGAATGACATTTAAGTTCCTATTATGTTGCTCCATAATATGTGTCATTATTAGCCTATCCTTCGGGGGTTCATTTTCATGCATGCTGAAATCATACATTATGGGTATCATAAAAGGTCCTTTGTTTCCTTATCCTTGTCTCTACACTTGGGGGGGAAGGGTAGTATATCAATCTCTCTCATCCTATCTAAGGATCCACTTTTCCCCTAGTTAAGTGACATTTGTGTATTATGGAATATCCAATCTTACATAGAAATGTTGGTTTGTATTAAGGATTATCTTCTAAACAAGATATATGCATCCTTGATCATAACCTTTTTATTGTTCTCAATTAGGTATCCATGGTAAGAAAATACCTTACCTTGGGGGCTAAAAGTGTGTCATACTTCCTAAAGAATCACTTTACCTAGCAATGGGTAAGGTGTCAACTCTTCCCTTCTTGTTCTGCATCTCTTTTCAACATCCTTCAAAAGGGTCCCCTTTATGATTATTTCATGGTATCTCTTTGCATTTGTCCCTTCCTTGACCTCATAAGAGTTGTGACCTCCTTGGCTTGGAATGGGTGTTTCTTATGGATTACCTCATTTTTTTTAAAGGTGCTTCATCCTTGTTCATCTTTTCTTTAATATGTCAAAAAAGTCCTCATTTTCATATTCAGGGAGGGCATACATGACCTCTTTATTCCAAATATTTTTTTACTTTACACATGTTAGGTAGAGTACACTAGCATAATACAACTTTATAGGGCCAGATCACTCTCCTTTATTCATTTTTTATGGATTTCCTTGGATACAATGCTTTCCTTTTTATCCTTATGATCCGTTGAAATAGCATAACACAACTTGATAGCCCATTTGACCTCTACTTTGCATAATGTTTTAGAATTGATTGACTAGCATAACAAAACTTGCTAGAAAATTTGACATGTCCTTCTTCTGGGTTGACTAGCATAACACAAATTTCTATACCATTCAACTTCTCATTATTCATGAGTTGACTAGCATGTTCTATACCATAAACTCCCTCTTTATAATCTCTTTGATAGGTGGAACTATCATAACACAATTTTCTAAACCATTCCCCCCTATCTCACATGGATCACCTAATGCAACATAATTGTCTATCCATTTTCATCCATGATTATCTTTCTATCCTCCATGGTTCCATAGAATAACATATTTTTCTATTTTATTGGATCATGGAGTCCTATCTTATCTTTTATGTGGTCTCTTTCTCTTTTCAGGTGACCACTTGTACTTTTGCAATAGCTTTCTAAGTGTGATGCTAGCGGTTAATACATTTTCTTAAGCGAGGTCTCTTCAAAAATTTGACTTGGAATTTTAGTAATATTTAGGCATTTTTTATTGCTTTATGTATCCTTGCATATGGATGTACAATTTAAGATCCTTGGTTTGGGTGCTTGTTTCCTTAAACTTAGTGATATCGTATCTCCTTGTATTTTTCCTGTGATATTCATACTTCTCTCTCTTTATTCTACTTTCCCATGAGCATGAGGTGGACTCACACTCTCACTAAAGTGGGGGATAAATTTATATTCCTAAAAAGTAATCACCCTTCATTAGGTTTTCATTTTAGTATGTATTGGTTCCTACGTTGATTTCACGCTTTCCCAACACTTATTGGACCTTAAAATTAACATTATAAAACCCATATTTATCATTTATACTATAGGTTATCCCTTGTTTATAAGAGTGATCATATATTTATCCTCCAATCAAATAATTCATTTCACCTCCTAGACCTCATTTGACTTTTTGTGTCTTCGGTATCCTCTCCTCACCTCGGAATGTTGTACCTAAAAATTTGGCATCTACCATATTTTTTGGACCTCCCATTAAAATTTTATCCATTCTCCAAGGTATATGTTTCCAATGGAGACATGCCTCTAGTACATGTCACCAATGGTCACTTGTCCCTGGGTTTTTGGGCCCAAATTTCACCCAGAAGTTCATGTCAGGGTTTTGGGGGGGAGATCTAGATCTGTGGTCAGCTTGCCTAAGTTTCAATACCCAAAATCATTTAATATATATAAACTCCATATCCCTCCTAATTTTTATAACTAGGAGATCCATTATCAAGTGCAAGAATTCATGATCAAGAATCAATCACATTTCAAGAGCATTCTCAAGGACTTCAAGCATCCAAGTCTTCAATCCTCCCAAGCATTATTCTTCTTCATCAAGCATTGTGGAAAACTACAACATAAATCATTCAAGGATTATGTTTAATTATTTCCTATTGGGTATTTTTGGATTTAAATATATTGCATTAACACTTGTGATCACATCTAAAGAAGCATTGCATCATCAAGGTATAAGGTGATTTACAATTCATATCTAGCATTTATTTCATCTTTCCTTATGAAATTCCAATTAATTTTCAAGGTTGATTCCTAAACATGGGTTTGACCAAGTCAACCCCATTTTCCCAACCTTTTCCCATTTTTATGTGTGCATGAATAGGATATAGAGCTATTCGATTAGATCTGGGAAAAGCAGGAACAGTCTTAGGTTTTGTGAAAGTTTCAGCCAAAAACATCGGGAACACGTTACCTCTTTCACCATGTCCCTGGAACACATCTACTTTCACCATGTCCTTGCAAATTTGAGCTTAAATTTTTTAGGAATTAATTTTACAACCATCAAGTTTTAGATCTGTGATTACAACTCATTTCGGTATTCCGACAGTCAGAAATTTGGGTTTGAAAACTTAATTTTTCTATTCCATTTCCAAGTGCATTCAAATCCTCCTCCATTCCCTTTTACATCAAATTTATCAATTATGTTAAATCATATACGTTCTTATTTAGTCTTCTGCATATCAATATCATTCATCTCCTTTCAATTCTAAACAACAAAAGGAGTCAAAGCCTCTCAAGCATGGATCTTGCATTGGCATCTTCCAAGAGGTTTTAATGATATTTGTATTGGGATGTTTTTGTATTCCAATGTGTAATATTAATTGGGGAAATTATCCCTTTTATGTGATCCCATTTTTATATTATACATAAATTTAATAATAACTCTACCAAGGGATACCTTGGGACTGTTTTGTATCTCATCCCACCTTGCAGAGCCAACATAAAGCAATAAGGATTCCAAGCCATGAAACAAATGGAGACAAGTACACTCAATTGGACTCACCAAGAGTATGGGTCACTCAAACCTTGACATAGGAGAATAGCTCAACTACATGCCTGGATGTGGTTTCAACGCCATACATTCACAATAACAAAGTGGTCTCAACACAACATAAGATGAATTCATAAGCCAAGCAATGCAAAGGCTATCAAACACAAGCTGTGAAATAAAAAAAAGGCTTCAGCTCCACTCATGGATCTAGGAGCACTCAATTGGGACTCACCCAAGAGTATGAATCTCTTGAGATCCTACTAAAGTATACATATATCTCAATGTCAAAAATGTGGTCCCAAACACATGCATCAATAAAATCAAGATGGCAACTCAACCATGCAAGAAAAGCCAATAAAAAAATGAAGAATCATGCTTTATTGGCCTCATTTCCAAGATTACGGATCCTAATGAAATCTAACATACATCTCACTAAAACACGAGGATGGCTCTCAAATCCCAAAATATACAAAAGCGCCAATTTTTTGCTATCGATTGGCTTGGCGTGCACCCATAAAATCAACAATACAAGGAGGATTTTGGATCATGATATTAATTAATCAGAATATCCTCTATTCATTCTTATTGTACGATCATTTTGGAATCACTGGATACAACCAATGCCCAAAAAAAAACATGCCAACATAGTGACAATCATAAACTAGAGAGCATGTAAATTAAGGTGCTCATGAAAATACCCAAAAATCAACAGTGGAATATCACAATTTTGGGAGAACCCATTAATTTTAACATATATGGAATCCCAACAATCCAATAAAATAAATATTGAAATCTCATTAAAGCAAGGGATAGGCCATAAAGATAAGTTGAAAGATTAAGCATGGGTGCACGCTCACATGGCTCAAAAAATCATGGAAACGGTCCCGAATCCTCTCAAGATTAAATTCTATACACTAAAGTCATCACTCCAAAAAATAATCCATCATCGAAATGAAATAAATCCAACATTCATGAAATTTTAATTGGGACCATATCCAGGTCCATGGCCAAAATAGCCATTAGAGCCATTGAAAAAGCTTCAATATTCAAAATTTGAAAATCAAATATATAAAGCTACCCTTTGGCTCTAAGCACGCCCAACAAGACAAGGATGCAATCAAATTAAACTTTGAGACATTCATAAAAATTTGAACACCATAACCTTACATAAACCATTCAATTTCAAAATCATTTTGTACAAGTCCAACCAAGCAATGAAATAATGTGAAAACATGGAGGAATTTTAATTTTGAGTCCATAAACTAAAATCAATTTACTTCAAAGAAATAAACAAAGTCAAACAAAATATGTAGGAATCCCTACCTCACCAAACAATGAAAAAAGATATAGAGGAAATAAATTGCACACTACGTGAAACCAGATAAGCCTCCATACAAAGTGAAGCAATAACAACCCATATCCAATGAGCCGCTACCCACAAAAATATCACGCCCAAGTCATTTGCAACAATAAAACTATGAATCATGTTTTTACATTCCAAAAAGTGACAGATGAAGTCTAATTCTTCATTATAAAAGTCAGTTTTTGGCCAAAATAGAAAAAGGCATTAAAAAGGCCACATAAAAGAAATTAAAATAATCCAACTAAGTCTGGATCAAATAAGACCAATGTTTTAAGTTAGAATGCCACTACGACAAAAATTGATGGAACAATAAAAATCATAAATAATTATGCAACTCAACAATGAAATTTAACTAAACCACAACATTGTGATTACTCTATAATGCACAGGCGGTTAATAATATAATCACAGTAATGTAAATTAAGTTTATATTTCACCCACACAGTACTGGAGGTATAATATATCAATATAGGTACACTATCCATATAGGGATAATATTTTCTAAGTCGTGAATGGCCAATGTAACTATCTCCTATGCCACTTTCGGTGATAAGACACACTCAAACTTGTAACTTGGGTGGAGATGATGTCTAGTACCTTTTCACTAAAACATGCACACATCAAGTGCAGTCGCACACAGTATATAGAGATGAAGCACATACATATAATAATCAAAGTGTGCCTAATGGAAGGGACACTCTAGTGGTGTAATTATTTGTATGTATTAGAATGTTACGACATTGGTCATTTCATATTTAATCCTCAGTGTACAGTATAAATAAATATCTCATTTAAATTAAAATATTAAATAATTATTTTATAGCATTTAATCATATATTAGTGGAAACTCTAAATGAGATATACATCAACATGGAAAGGCATAATAACATAGGGAATTAGTAATAACATCATGAAAATTAGTATATCCTCAGATATAAAATAGACGAGATACCATCATAACATCAACATTGATATAGGAAATAAGCACAAAATGTAATATACTTAGATGCATCCTATAATGCCAATATAAAATCATAACATGATAATAGAAATAGAACATCATAAAAGAATCAATCTTAGATCCATATACCCAAGAGAACAATAAGTCCACATAACTCAAAAAGTTCAGCATCCCAAATTAGGTAACCAACCAACTATAGCACCATGGTTCTCACAACCAGGCATAAGGACATAAGAAACTTGTCGATGCAATGGCATAAATTAGGTCACCCTAATGGTACCAACCTCTCACAGGTCCAACATTATCATACCATGCAAGCATATATCCATCCAAGCATAAGGTGAAGTTGACCAATCACATAAGGGAACAATAAAGCATCCAAAACCAAAAAAAAAGGCATCACAAAGAGATCCCATCCAACTACACAAAGGCCCTACCACAACATAATGTCGAAGCTACATCCATAAGGATGTCATAGAGAAAGAAAATGGGAGAGGCACTACATAGTACCCATAGTGCTACATAGTTATCAAGGTCATGTGGTGTTTGAACCCCCCTCCCCCCATTGTTTTCTTTTAATATCTTTGTGGGAAACAATTATGGAAACAAGTAAAATAAATTTAAAAATATTTTCTTTGTAGACGGACAACTCATACTGTTGTATGGCCATATGGACTAAAAATATATATTTTCAACTTTGTCAAAGTAGGTCAAAATATATCAAAAAAAATCTATCATCTACCCTTGAGCCAAAGGTGAGGTTTGTTTTGTCTCAAGAGATCATTTGTAAAAAAAATCCTACAAAACCTCTTCTAAAATCTCATTCCAAGAAACCCTTTTGACCCATTTTTCTCAAACCTAAAACCTAAAAACAACCCATAATAGAAGCAAACCCAAAACACTCAAATATTAAATAAATTATACTACAAATGTGTTTCATATCTTGTAATGCCTTAAATACGTCATTTGTGGCCATGGATTCAACTTTTTACTTTGTCCACTTGAGCTAGGGTTATAACTCAAAATCCAACCACAAAAGCTCTAATACCACTTATTAGGAAATAATGCTTCAAAATCAATTTCATTTAATCCATTTCTATGAGAGAAAAATATGCATACAATCTTACATAATAACCATTATACATAGATCAAATAGACAAGCCACAAGATATACCTTGCGAAAACCCTCATGAAGGAAAACTCAACCTCCAAAAGCATCCATGCTTCATCATATATTTTTTCAATGGAAAAATACAAATCACTTTCAAAAATTACAATGGGCACTCCTAAAATATCAAGCCTTTCTCATTCATCTTCCATGTGTCCAAACATGAATCCACACATCTCATGGCATGCTTCACATGTGCAACCCTCAAAGACTCCATAATAAAATCCCACTCAACTGGCCAACCTAAACCACTAACATGTGCTTGCTTTCATAGAATCAAGTTTGCAAAAATACAACCAAGTGGTAAAGTAAAATGATGTGAAGTCAATATAATTGGTCCCTCATTTAATATAGGGTACTAATTTTGACTTTACTGAATATCTTTCCCCAATATTAAATAATTCTCTCAATGTGTATCCCATATTAAATATAATTCCAATATTACTATAAAAAACATAAAGTGGCCCGAAGAATGTTAACTCCTACTGATACACATCCATCTAGGTTCCCAAGTGCACCACACATAATAATAAATAATATATTATAAAAATTATTGAGGGTGTACAACACCTTATCCTAACAATTTCACCATGTTTCATTACTCCTCTCTACCTATCATCGTGCATATTAAGGAAACCATTAATGTGTATAATATTGACATGAATACCTATGGGATTCCACCTAGCATCAATAACTATCCCAATATAATTGAACCCAAACTGTGTGTATGTCAAGAAAGGTATGCTACGAAGGAACCAACTCCCACCATTAATGTGATATGTATGACTGAATCCAAAGGGGCTCCCTTTCATGATTTATATTGATATTTTTAAGTTGTAGGGGATCCTTATCTACACTTCCAAACCTATTTAACATAGGAGGATTCCATGATCAAATTAAGGTGAACGGAAACAACAATCTAGGGTATGGAAATCATTCTAATTTACCAAACCCAACATCAAGATTATTCTATATATTTTACGCCAAATATAAATATTTCAAAGATGGATAGAGGAGGGTATCTTTGAACAACCAAATATAAACCCTAATTTATAATCATCTTGAGTACCTTTTTTCTATCATCTAGATTCGTGGACAAAAATCCATATATTTGATTCTAAGAGAGAGAAACACCATAGATCTTGTGTTGAAGAATGAAATTCCTATAGTTGATAGAGAAAAAATATACAAAGTTTGTATCAAGCTTTCATGGTGGTTGATAACTATGAAAGAAATTATTTCAATGATTTTGATTATCATCACTATAAGCTTGTATTCTTGTCACTAACAACATGATTTCTAGACATTGTATCATACAATTTTGTTTCTTCTAAGAAGTAATATGTAATCAAATCTCCCCTTTAGTCATGTTTTTTACTATTGCAAATGATATGTAATATGTTTCAATTTTGATAACAATAATTTGTAAGGGTGAATTTGGTATGCTCAATAGAAATATTGTTCTCTTTTTATCTTCCGCTATGAGTTTTCTTTATAATTTCAAGAATGGAGAAGAGACATGTAGGTTTACTATTATTCATGTGAATGTGATGTATAACTTATGGGTTTACTAAATCAAAAACATATTAGCTTAAGGTTTTCTACTTTATAGTTAGGTTATAAATGTCAACTCTTAATAATAAGTCTTGATATTTGCTAGGGAACCTTAATATAATTTAGGGTTTGTAATATATGTTCATTTACTTGTATATTTTTAGTTGACCTTGTGGGTAAATTTTGAAGTTTTTTTGGGTTTGTATGGTTCCCATTTAAACTTTTTAAGTTTGTTAAATTATTTTCCCTAAATGTAGTATATTTTTGTCCCTCATTACAAGTGTGCAACCATTGCAAGGTTGAACAATATACATGAAGGATATAGTCTTCCCTTTTTAAGGACTTTGAAAACCTTTCAAGATAAAAATCCCTCCCTAAAGGTACACATGGTCCCTACAAACTTACCACCCCTCCATTGAATAATGGTATTAGTAATAGCCACCCAAACTTAGTAGCCATTTTGGTTATTCCACCTCCTTAAATTTATATTTAACTTTTTATTTGTCTGGTATATTTGGTGAAAAAGCTGGTTATTCCTCAAATGTAGTGGATTTACTAATCTTGGTGACCAAATTTATGTAGCAAACCTCTATATTTGATACTGCTTTTGGTAGTTTCGCTATATTTAGCAATTCATATGAATCTAGAGGTCTTCTAAATTTATTTAGTGATACAATTAAAATTTATCTTTGGAGGTTGAACAACTAGTGTTTTGTCTTTTTCACTTTATCTTCAAAGGATTTTGTTCTCAAACATATTGACCTTTGGGGGATGTGGGGACTATTTTTTTATAGTTTCACATTCCTAAAAAAATATTTTTTATCTAAATCTCTAGGTTTTCCAAAAATGATAGATTCCAGTTAGTTGTCTCAAGACATGCTAAAGTATGGAGACAACTTCCCCTATGTGGTTTATTATTCGGTAGCTCCCTTGTGTCTCATGTTGGATCAAATGTATTTAGAATTTTTTTTAAGTCTAGTAATAAGTGAGAATCAAGATACAAAATAATAACCCTCTAGAAAAGTGTACGAATAGAATATCCACATATAGTTTATTATAGTGGAACCTATCAATTAAAGGTAAGACCCTTTCTCTACTTCAAGGTTTCTCAGTAAGAGCATGGTGTTAAAAAGGGTATTAAATGCTTAATGATATTCAATATAATGAGAAATAAGTTCATGGTCATCCTTAAGTACTGAATACAGATTGACTCAACTACATTGGAGGACATAATGCTTAGAGAGTCATAGAACAATACAGTTCCTAATGCAATATGATTTAGCCAGTAAAAATCTTGAATCTTTCAAATAGATTGATGGCTTTGAACATAGAGTAAATATCATTTACTTACATACAATACTTTGATCAATAACCAGGGCATGAACATATATCTCAATATGAAATGGAACCTTAATATAAATGATAAATAGTGGTAAATTATTTTTAATTTCTTGTAGTCTAATATGTTTGAGCCAAAAATACATGTTTTAAACAAGTCATTTGTAGAATAAAAATTTCCTTGTTCCATTACTTCCTCTAGTATAAATATATGTACTATATGCAAAAACCCTAAAACTATTAAACGTATCTTTTTTATTTTTTATATGCTAAAGAAATTTGGAATCTTTCATGCTTGGACTTGGTGGGATGGGGAGACAAATAAGGGGTAAATGGAAGGAAATTCAATTTGGATTTGTAAATGAGTTGGAGAAATCTTGTTATCTTTTTTGGCTGACTTTATCTACTAAAATACTATGGTTATTTTGGAAGATGAAAAGCGAAGAAAATTTTCAAGGCAATAGGAGAGCACTAACTAAGTCTATTAGAAGGCTCATATTCCAATACATAATTTTTTTGCAAATTACTTTGATGATGGAGATTTTAAAACATAAGTTTTGAAATCTTCACTCACATTTTCTTTAACACTGACATCTCCACACCCCTTTTGCTGGATGTGGTTCTAATGATTGGGGATAGATGATGGACTCAATTGCTGGATTATGAGGGCCTCCCCTTTTGATTTCAACAATGCTTCTCTATTGTCCATCTGGCTTGGTTTCTCTCTATCGTCATAAAGGTGTAGCCACTTGGTGGAAGGATGCTAATGATGACATTTTTCAATCTCTCTTTGTGATCCTATGTGATCCACCAATCTAAGAACAGCATATTTTCTGCATGCAATATATAGTGATGCTATTGTTGACATTTTAAACATACCATAAGATCCTCACATCAATTTTCCATCATAGGGTTCCAGTTGAGAAGATAGCAAGGCTAAATCAATGTAAATGCTTCAAATCAGGCATATTGGTGTAACATCTCTCATGTTCCACTGATATAGTTGTGGAGTGCTTCAACTGGGACCAAGGACTGGATTTTGATGAGAGATATATATTGTTTCCCCAAAATCCCAAAAGGATGAAAATTTTGGGGTAGTTGGCCTCATGTTTCGTAGATGAGGTTTATCGATGGGTGTCTTTCCAATCTCAGGGTTCATCGGCGATCAGAATGGAGGAAATCATTTGTTCTAATGGACCTTTCTATGCTGATGATTTGCATCAGAGTAGGTCTTGTCAATTTTCATCCGGATAGCAATGATAAGTGAAGTGTTTTGGAAGGACATATTTGGGTCTTGTCGAAATGGTCAGCCTTTGGGCCATCGGTGAGTGTCTTGTTGATAGAGACACAGGCAGTTCATTACAAAGGAATGGGATCAACAGAGGTCTTTCTGATGTCAATTTCATCAGGGCATCAAAGGAAAATCAAAAGTGAAGTATGGAAGTCTTTGCTACCCCTATGGTTTCCATCGGGGTATGTCCCTCTGATAAGGTGGAAACTAATGACATATAACTAATTGAATGTTTGAAGATGTTAAGTTGATCACCAAAATACAAAAAGATAATGCAAGACATTAAATCAGTTAATGGATTGTATTGTTATTGATGTCAACTTGATATAATATGATTGGTTATATACAAAGTGTCAAAGACTTTAGAGAATCAGAAAGATAAAGGTTATTCTTTCAGTAATGCATAAAACAACAGTATTTACTAAGTGACTACAAACACTGACAGGAAGTGCACCCCGACAGATAGAGAAACCCAAAAGGAAAGTCACAGTGTTGCCTGAGCAAGAAATCTGACAAGCATTACCACTGAGCAGAACTTCACAATGATGCTTGAGGGACAAACAACCCCGACATAGATGCCCGAGGAGAACTAAAGTGTTGACCGAAGCTATCAAAGAGTTAAACACCAAAAAGAATTGAAGTTCAAAAATGATAAAATACTTAGCTGGAAAGAGCTAAAGATAGAGTTAACTAGTTGTTAACATTATTTTCATCAACAAGTTAAAACCAGACTTAAGTAACAGATTAAAAATTTTTTTATCTAGCTGTCAAGGAGAATACATGATAAAACTAGAGTAAAGATTTAAAACAAGATTGGATAAGATTGCAGATCACACCAAGAACAAGAAAATCAAGAAGTGAGAAACAGTGATATCATGTCTATAAAGAGACAATCTAATTCATTATGAATGAGGGGAGTGAATAGAGAAAGAAGATGTTGAAGAGAAACTGATGAAGAACAACTTCATGCAGTCCTGATCAATCAAGCTTAGGAAAGAGCTAAAGATTTCTATGGACACCAAGCAACAAAGAAGAACAGAATCACTGAGTAGAAAGAAGTGGAGCAAATGTATTGAAAATATACATTGATCAGAAAGGTATTATGAGCTTATAATAGATTTGAAAATCTACAAAGTATAGTTGTATATGTGAACAGATCTTTTACTGTTTCAATTTAACCATTGGATCAGAAAGTTTCTTAATCGAGCAAGACTTAACAATCCTTTCTATATTGAGATACATCCCAAGGAGTATCAAAAATTTTGATCATGAAGATAGCATGAGATTCCAGATACCATTTGACAAACTAGGGTTTGGTCATAGAAGGTAGCATAAAGATGCCAAATATAAAGTGACAAACTATTCTATTTAAATCCTCTAACAAGGTCACACCTAACAGTGTGTTTGTAACCTTTAACAAGGTTGGCTCTTCACCGAGCTCACTTTTGGATGAGCAAAAGTTTTGGGTTACCGATCCCAAGTGGTTTTTCCCTTAACAGGGTTTCCACATTAAAAATATGTGTGTCAATGTGTTTATGAGTCATTACTTTATTATTTTTCATTACACATAACTAATCTAGATTGATCGGTATAAACTAACTAATTTACTATTTTTTGATAAATGAAATACTGCTGATTGGTAAACAGTAATAATAAGGTTTAACAGTGAACTATGAGCAATAGTTATTTGTTAAGATTATTTGAAGGCATTCATCTTGTAGGACTGAAGATAACTAGAGGCTTAATCTTGTGGTACTAAGTTTTTGGGTTGATTTATTGGAATATTTTCGAGGCCACTGATTCACCCCCCCCCCCCNTTCCCCCCCCCCCCCCCCTCCCCCTCAGTAATTCTAACAATTGGCATCAGAGCTTGTGTTCATAGAAAGGGAGTTTAACAGCTCAAGAAAAAGATCACAAGATGAACAAACGAGATGTGCCCAAGTTGAATAAAGACAACTTTGCATCATGGTAAAGCAGGATAAGACTCCACTTATCAGGTATTGGTAATGATGTTACTCAACACCTAGATACTAAATATGTGTTGCCTACAGTACCTCACACACTTGAGAAATTGAGAGAAAAGCATGAGCATAATTGCATGATGATAGAACTTGCTTCCTCACTCTCTGATGCTGAGTTTGAAGATGTCAAAACCTACACCTCTGCAAAGAAAATGTGGGATAAATTGAAGCTGGTATATGGAGGAGATGCTAATGTACTAAGAGCCAAGGAAGAAAACCTAAGAGGGAGGTTTGAAGACCTAAGGATGAAAGAAGGAGAAAATATCACTTAGTATAGTTGTAGAATCAAAGAGGTAGTCAATGCTATCTGAGGAGTTTGAGGTGTACTTGAAGAAGAGACAGTGGTAAGTAGAATCCTAAGAACCTTATTGCCTATTAGAGTATCTTCTATACAAGAAATGAGAGTAGTTGCAAACAATATTGGTACTCTAGATAGTCTGATTGGTAGAATAATTTCATTTGAGATGAATAACTTTGATAATAGTGTCCTACCATCTATAGAATCTGCATTCAAATCTTCTTTGAAAATAAGTAAGTCAATTCATAAACACACAATGAGGAATGATAGTGAAAGTGAAAGTGATAGTGATGACCAAGGACTTGATGAGATTGAAGAAATAATGGCAAGAACATTGCAGAGAGGCAAAGGTAGATACAAAGGTAAATTACCACTTGTATGTTTTAATTGTAAAGAAGTTGGACACTTTGCTGCAAGATGTCCTAACTGAAGAAAAGATGATAGAAGTAATGACAGATCATATGAAAAGAATTTTGACCAAGGTGATAACAGATATTACCAAAGCAACTAACAATCTAATAGAAGAGATACCCGAGACTACAAGGACAAAGGTAAGAAAGCTTGTTACCTGGCTAAGAATAGAGCTAGAGACACTGACACTAAATATGATGAAGACATTGAGATGGTATTTGTAGCCATGAAGGATGATTCAGACAAAGAAGAAGAAAGGTATGTAGAGACTTCACTCATATCTAAGGTTAGTAAGAATTATGTATGGATTATAGATAGTGGTTGCACTCACCAAATGACCAATGATAAACAAAATTTTAAACTTTTGAATACTATAATGGTGGATCAGTAAGAATGGGTAATGACACACCTTGTCTAGTTGAAGGTAAAGGAACCATAATGTTGAACAACCTGATCAAATGTGAAAATGCTTACTGGGTAAAAGGAATTGATTATAATCTATTGAGTGTTTCAAATTTGAATAACACAGGTCACCGAGTAGCATTTGAAAATAAGAAGGCAAAGATCTTCAATGAATCAGGCAGGTTGATCGGAACTGGTGAATAGACAAAAGGTAACCTTTTCTATCCTGATGACATTAACACCACTTGTTTAATGACTAGAAATGAAGAAATATGGTTGTGGCATAAGATATTATGTCATGTGAATTTTGACAACATGATAAAGATAAGCAATAAAAGAAGAGTAAGATGCTTATTGAGCATGTCAAAGCCCGAATATATCATGTGCAAGAATTGTCAAAAAGGTGAGATGACAAATTCTAGTTTCAAGAGTAAATCCCATACATATAATGCAATTCTAGAATTAGTCCATACTCATTTATGTGGACTCATGAGAACAAAGAGTTACTCTGGTGATAGGTATTTCAATCTCATTGTAGATGATTATTCTAGAATGATGACAGTTATGTTCTTAAAAGATAAATTAGAAGCATTTGAGATGTTTAAATGGTATAAGGCTATTGTAGAAAAACAAAGTGGTAAGAAATTGAAATGGTTAAGATCAGATAGAGGAGGGGAATTTATTTTAGATGAGTTCATTAACTATTGCAATGAGCATAGAATTAAAAGATAGGTTTATGCACCAAGAACACCACAGGAAAATAGGATTGCTAAAAGGAGAAACAGATCAATTATTGATTGTGCAAGAACACTGATGATTGAAAAAATCATCACTCAAACTTTCTAGAGGGAAGTTGTCAGTACCGTTGTCTACACATTGAATAGAGTACAATTTAAGGACACAAAGAAGACACCCTATGAGCTTTGGTATGGTTACACACCCAATGTAAGTTACTTCAGAATTTTTGGTAGTCGATGTTATATTTTGAAAGATGATAGAAATGGAAAGCTTGACTCCAAAAGTGATGAAGGTATCTTTCTAGGGTATTCCACAAAGAGCAAGGCTTATAAATGTCTTAACAAGTCCTCTAACAAGATCATTGAAAGTGCCATTGTAAGAATAGATGAATTTTCAGAGAAGAATGATAAGGAAAGAAGAAAAGACCCAGAAGACTACAACAGGTGTGTTTACACTGAAGAACCTGACACTCTACCTAAGAAATAGTGTATCAATCCCAAGCAACAGAACATTGCACCCGAGCATTAGGCTGCAATTACCAAAAATCAAGAAAATACTCAAGATAATGTTCTGAGCGATGGAGATCAGAATGAAGGTCAAGATAATGATCAGAATGATGGAAAATGAGCTAAACCAAAACTTTCCAAGTATGTCAGAAGACATCATCCATAGAATCATATCATAGGATACAAGAAGGCTAGAATGAGAACAAGAAGTAAGTCACTAAACACTAGATGTTTAATTTGTGATTTTGAGCCTAAATCTGTTAATACTATACTTTAAAATGAAGAATGGGTCAGTCCTATGAATGAAGAGATAGAACAGATTAAGAAAAACAACACATGGACATTATTACCAAGACCAGATGATGAGAATATCATCGGTACCAAATGGATATTTAGAAACAAGCTGAATGAGAATGGAGAAGTCACAAGAAACAAAGGAAGATTAGTATGCAAGGGGTATGCACAAGAAGAAGGTATTGATTATGGTGAAACCTTTGCACCTATTTCCAAACTAGGAGTTAGAATCTTACTTGCTTATGCTGCATTCAAAGGATTCAAGGTATACCAGATGGATGTCAAATCTACATTCCTAAATAGAATATTGGAAGAAGAGGTATACATTGACCAACCAGAAGGGTTTGTTGATCCAGACAAGAGAAAAATAGTATGTAGACTACATAAAGCCTTGTATGGATTGAAACAAGCACCCAGATCTTGGTATGAAAGACTTCACTCCTATCTCATAAGCATTGAATTTGTAAGATCAAGTGAAAATAGCAATCTGTACTTACAAGAAGATACCAATGGTAATATTTTGATTGCTAAAATATTTTTTGATGATATCATATTTGGGAGAAATGAAATGTTATGTAAATCCTTTGCTAATGAAATGAGAAAAGAGTTTGAAATGTCTATGTTTGGAGAGATCAAATTCTTTCTTGGTCTACAGATTCTTCAACAAGATGCAGGCATATATATCACTCAGTCCAAATACATCAAGGAAGTGTTGAAGATATTCAAGATGGAAGATTCCAAACTAGTTGGAACACCTATGGAAATCAGATGTAAGCTGACAAAAGAAGACAAATCAAATGAGATAAATCAGACCTTGTATAGATCATGATTGGAAAACTAATTTATGTTGTTCATACTAGACCAGATATAGCACATGCAGTGGAATAGTTGCAATATTCTCTGCTAACCCCAAAGAATCACACATGATTGTTGTCAAGAGAATTCTGAGATTTCTAAAGAACACCGAGGACTATGGATTATGGTATAAAAGAGAAGGAAAGTTTGAGCTTCAAGTCTATACAGATGATGATTGGGATAGAAACATAGATGACTAAAAGAGCACAACTAGAGGATCATTCTTCGTGGGTGATAGACTTGTCACATGGATCAGCAAGAAGCAAGGATGCATCTCACAATCTACTGCAAAAGCAGAATATGTGGTTGTTGCTGCAAATTGCTCAAATATTGCATGGATCAAACAATTACTGGAAGGTATGAATATGAAGATTCTTGAATCAGTGATTATTTATTGTGATAATACCAGTGTAATCAACATATTAAAGAATCCATTCGTGCATGCTAAGACTAAGCATATTGCTATCAAGTATCATTACTTAAGAGAAAAGAAGTGATACTAGAATATGTCCAATCCAAGGAACAATTAGCTGATATATTTACAAAGATATTACTGAAAGATACATTTGATTACCTGAGAAAGAGATTAGGGGTCCAACCCTTGTATATTGGTCAGTAAGATGACTAGGAGGCTGCATCAACCTATACACAAATCAGAAGATCATTCATGTTGATGCAAGTAAGAGATGGACTGCAAAGATACATCTGTACACAGCAAGGTACATACCTACACCGAACACTAGAGTCACTATATTGCTTATGGATAGGAAATTCAAGGAGTATATTATAAAAGGGTGAAAGGATATAACTTTGGCATAATTAAAGTTTAATTTGGCATTGTTGTCAAAGGGAGAGAGATTATATCATTATCCACTAATTATCTATGGAGAGAATTTCCTAAGATTTCAAAGGGAGAGTTAATCATTATCCAAAGGGAGAGATTACATATGAAATATCCATCAAAGGGAGAGAAGTAACATGAGGAAGAGAATACATACTAAAGGAGAGATTGTTGTCAAAGGAAAAAGATATGGTCAAGGAGAGGAACAGTCAAGGTGGAGTACATATCATAAATAGAATTAGAAACTGATATATCTATCTAGTAAAGGGATTAAAGATTAAAGAAGACACTCTGCAAGGAATAAATCTAAGCTATATGACCTTACCGAGAGCCAAACATTTGTATTGGTTATAGAACAAAAGATATGAGAGAGATTGATCAAATACACTTGATATATTTCATATTGTATTAGTAATAATATAGTGTGATAATGTAGTGTGTTTTCATCAATGTCAAAGGGAGAGATTCATGACATATAATTGATTGAATATTTGAAGATGTTAAGTTGATCACCGAAATACAGAAAGATAATGTAAGACATTAAATCAGTTAATGGATTGTATTTTCATTTATGTCAACTTGATATAATCTAATTGGTTATATACAAAGTGTCAAAGACTTTAGAGAATCAAAAAGATAAAGGTTATGCTTCCAGTAATGCATAAAATAATAGTATTCACTAAGTGACTGCAAACATCGACGGGCAGTGCACCCCGACGGACAGAGAAACTTGAAAGGAAAGTCACAGTGTTGCCTGAGTAAGAAACCTAACAAGCATTACCGACAAGCACAACTTCACAGTGATGCCCGATAGAGAGACAACCCTAACAGAGATTCCTGAGGAGAACTGAAGTATTGACTGAAGCTATCAAAGAGTTAAACATCGAAAAGAACTGAAGTTCAGAAATGAAAAAATACTTAGCTGGCAAGAGCCAAAGATAGAGTTAACTAGTTGTTAACATTGTTTTCATAGACAAGTTAAAACCAGAGTTAAGTAAAATATTTAAAGCTATTTTATCCAGTTATCAAGGAGAAATCTACAGGATAAAATTGGAGTAAATCTTTAAAGCAACATTGGCTAAGATTTTGGATCACACCAAGAACAAGAAAATCAAAAAAGTGAGAAATGGTGATGTCATGTCTATAAAGAGACAATCTAATTCATTATGAATGAGGGGAGTGAATAGAGAAAGAAGATGTTGAGGAGAAATTGATGAAGAACAACTTCATATAGTCCTGATCAATCAAGCTGAGAAAAGAGCTAAATATTTCTGCAGACACCGAGCAACAGAGAAGAAAAGCATCACCGAGCAGAAAGAAGTGGAGAAAAGATATTGAAAAGACACATTGATCAGAAAGGTATTATGAGCTTACAATAGATCTAAAGATTTGCAAAGTATAGTTGTATATGTGAACAGATCATTTATTGTTTCAATTTAACCATTGGATCAGAAAGTCTCTTAATCGAGCAAGACTTAACAATCTTTTTTATATTGAGATACATCCCAAGGAGTATCAAAAAGTTTGATCATGAAGATAGAATGAGATGCCAAATACCATTTGAAAAACTAGGGTTTGGTCATAGAAGGTAGCATAGAGCTGTCAGATATCAAGTGACAAACTATTCTATTTAAATCCTCTAACAAGATCACACCTAATAGTGTGTCTATAACCTTTAACAGGGTTGGCTCTTCACCAAGCTCACTTCAGAAGAGTGAAAAATTTGGGTTACCAGTCCCAAGTGGTTTTTCCCTTAACATGGTTTCCATGTTAAAAAATTCATGTGTCAATGTGTTTATGATTCATTACTTTAGTGTTTTGCATTACACATAACTAATCTAGATTGATCGGTATACACTAAGCAATTTACTATTTTTTGATAAATGAAATACTCCTAATCAGTAAATAGTGAGAATAAGGTTTAACAATGAACTCCGAGCAGTATTTATTTGTTAAGATTGTTTGAAGGCATTCATCTTGTACGACTGAAGATAACTAGAGGCTTAATATTGTGGTACTAAGGTTTTGAGTTAATTTATTGGAATATTTTTTAGGCCACTGATTCACCCCCCCCCCCCCTT
>MU225232.1:325339-352925 GCA_018584345.1 Thuja plicata
TTGGCCATGAATTTGCAAACGTTATTGTTGTAGATGATTTTGTCAAGTTTTTCACGATGTTCAATACCTTGTTTGATGGATGTTGCAATGTGTTGGAATTCCTTGGATTTACAGGTGGTTTCCTTTTGCACTCTAAGGACTGGAGATGTAGGAAGTTTAACCTTCTTTTACTTCTTAAAACTAGTCATGTCATAGAAAAATTAATTTTGGCCAAGTGAATGAATGATTTAGGACAAATGATTCTAGGGTCCTGTAGATGGTCAAATGTTGATTATCTTGGCCAATTTTTGAAGCTCACTATTTTGAAGTAGAGACGGTAGTCTCAGACGCAAACAGAGATCTGCACAGATGGTGATCTACGCAGATGGCAGATCCAGAGCGGAGACGGTTGACTATGTCTAAGGCAGTGTGTTAAAATTCTGGGCAGATTTTTTATGTTCAGTCTAATTTTGAGTAAATTGTTCGATGTCAAGAACTAATTTTAAGAACAAGCAAACCAGAAAATAACAAACACACGTCTCAAAATAATCCAACAAGGGACAAAGCAACCTTAAGGGATACCATCAAATGTGACATTAAGGGATCTTGTTTTAACTTTGTAACATTTCGATTATGTATGTTCAAGTGATTCTTTCAAACCACTTATGTTTTTACTGGGTCTAGCACATCAAAAAATAGTTCAAACAGTAGCTACCTTAGGAATTTGGCTTCGCATGAAATATTATAGGCCCATTGCTTGGTAGTCCTTCAGCTCACACAGCATGTCACCCTCGGAAGGGTGCCCGTGTTTTTACATTTTGTTAGGTATTATTGTCGTGCTACGAAGATCTCTTTCGCAACATAATACCCTGGGACACGTATGATGGGAATCTTGGGGGGAGATTCTTCCCTCCCCTTACACTATAATAAGTCACCGTTCGGAGGTGAATCGAGTAGGCTACTACTTTATAGTTACTAGTAAGTTTTTGTGGCATCCCCGCAATCGGTTTGTACGACGTGAGACACTTAAGTCTCTAGTTCAACCATGCTAGTATGCTGAGGATATTCACTCAGTATGGACTACCATTAAACACAACCCGCCCGAGCTTGAAGGGATAAAGCGGACCTTTGGGTCACACCTTATTTTTATACGGGCCAAAGGGATTACCAGTTTGAGGTCGTCCTCTTAAGGGGAAGCGCTCCCTCTAGACAAGCCTCTCTAGAAGCTTGATTAAGCTAAGCTTTCTCTTCAGCCAAGATTCGTGAAGGCGAGGGGAGAGGATACAGATATAGTTTAATCAAAGCGTCACTTAATTTAAAGGGTTTTAACTAAAGACAAATAGCTCGAAAGAAGTGTTGAAAAACACTTCTTCAAACACACCAAAAAGAGTTCATTTCCAAATTGAACCTAATTAAAACAACTAAGTGTTTTCTACCTAAGTAAAAGACAAAATAGTGTGTTTAATAATACATGTTCAATTCATTTCCCACTCAGCAAAAAGAAAAGCTTGAAAGGTGTGTTTGATTCACTTTAAGTCATTCAACAATTGTGAGATTCATTCCCTTAAACATTCAAGATTGAGTGAGGTTCATTTTTATGCAACATACATTCCAAGAAAAGTGATTAAACATACAAGTTCATTTAAATATCCCTCAGAAAATCAATCACAGAACCTGCATGAACTGGTTAGTAGTTTGGAATCTCAAATGTGTTAAAAAACACAAGACTTAGAAAAAACAGATGCAGACGGTGGATTATCGCAGACGGTGATCTGCGCAGACGGCGATCTGCAGAAATGGCGAAATACCTGCGCAGACGACAGAAAATAGACAGTTAGATTTTCATAAAAAGGAAACAGACCTATTAATACTGAGAAATAGCATTTTTATCAAATTACTCAGCATTTAACCCTTAAAAAGTTTATCTCTGTCAGAAACCAGAGTTAAAAATACCAAAAATTAATAAAAAATAGTTTTAAAACCACAGTTTGATAAGTCATTTTTAGACAGGCAGAGACGGTGAAGATTCTGCGCAGACGATCGAGTTTCGTAGACAATTGAGTTTCATAGATGGCGATCTGCGGAGATGGCGACTCCAGAGCGGAGACGGTCTGCGTTAGAGTTCTCTAAACTGCAAAAAATCTACAAAAAATGTTAGAAAATAAGGGACGTGGGTCCCACCGGGCGTGCCAAAATATACATGCTGGAAACCTACCTGTTGGGAGCACACTTAGACATGCAAACATTAGAGATATACATCAATAAACTACATTAACATATCTAAAAACATACTCTAAAAAAAGACTTCCACCATAACCTCAGATGAGCTGAACAAGGACACCCAATGCCTTGTTGATTTGCTCTTAGAGATGTTATGTGGGTGTGCTCTCCCAACACAATATTACAAATCCCACTATGATAACAATTCAAGCTAAGAGTGAAGAACTCAAGAACAAGTATGAGGAACTTGTCTCAAGTCATCACAATGATGAGAATGCAAGCTTTAAACTAGGATGCTAATGCAAGATTTAACTAAGAAAGTAGAACTATGATTCATTCCATATTAAACCTAAGATGTGATATCTAGATTCAACAATGAAATAATGTGAAAATGAACTAATGATTACTATGAAATGCTAAATTACTTAAGAAATCCTAGAAACAAACTAGCATGATAACAATGCATAAATGAGAGATGATTTGCGCTTGAGAAAGGCCTCTATTTATAGAGTTTTTGGAGGGGAGAGAGGGCTTGAATGAGGTGGAGATCATGTGGCATCCACATAGGTGCCACATGAGGGACGCATATGCCATGTAAGAGGCCCACTTTACTCACACATGTGTGAGCAACTTTGGATGTGATGCGTCAAAATGTACTTAAAGTACACATGTGAAGGATCTTGTAAGAAGATGTAAGAAGGTGTAAGAGTTTTGGACCAATGAGACACTTTTGGAAAGTGTAAGAAGGTGTCATCATAGGTGTAAGAAACCTTGTTGGCACCAAATAAGGATTATTTGGAAAAGTCAATTTTTGAAAATTTGCTCACACATGTGTGAGCAAATCATTAGGACTAATTGTTGTAGGAATCAACAAATTAGCCTAATTAACCTTAGTTAATTAGTGGGTAGATTTATTTAGTGAGAGTGATGTGAGATAGGGTAAGATCTAGGTTCAAATTAGCTTAATCCAAATTAGATTTAGATTAATTGTGGTTTAGTAGAATTTAGGTCATGTGAAGGAATAAATAAATTAAAAATTTATTTAAAGAGAATCAATAAGGGATAATGTATTTAAATAAGATTTAATACATTAAAAGGAGGAGTATTTAAATTAAATTTAAATACTAGGGAAAGTGAATCATATTCAATTAAATAAATTTAATTAAATAGATAGAAGAATATAACAAATATAATTAATTAAAATTAACTATAATGTTATGGGAATATTAATTAAATTAATATAAGGACGATTTTGGACGTCTACAGGCTTCTTCGGGGATTTAAATAAGTGGGGTTTCCTGCAAGCATTCACTACCTTTACCAAATAAACTTCAAAAGATACTGTAAGGTTAGAAAGATTCCATCTACCTATAGTTATGCCAGACATTCAAAACATCAACCATGCTATAACATGCTACACTAAATACTGAAGAAATACATAACCACCAGTTCATATTTAATCAATAGTGAGGGAAAAGAAGGTTGTTAATCTACTTAAAAATATCAGAGCAAGGGACATAAAGAACATGCAACATAAAATATTGTTAACCCAGAGATCAAAATGCTAACAACATCATTGATAGAATCCTTCATTCTTCATTAACAAGTTTCCAGCAAGCACTAGTGCGTACAAAAATGGTGGCTCTAGGAGAGCATTTAACTATTGAAAGCCTCTAAACTAATGAGCATTGAGCTCTGCAACTGAGAACTGATAAAATTGAAATGCTATTAGCTATAGACTGCAAAATCATAAATTTTTCTGACCCTTGGAATGAGGTCGAACTTATTATTTATACACAATCTTTTGACCTAAAACTAACTTATTGTATTTTACACTTAACAATATAATACTATTTCCAGTGGCCGGTACTACCTGCACCACGCTACAAAAGACCTCAAGACAGAAAAAGTTTGACATGTCAGAAGAATGAGACAAAAGGGTGGAGTGGAAGAATCGGCCTCGAGAAGGGAGTCGTAATGGAGAAAAGAAGAAATATGATCCTCCGGGGATTGAGGCTATATGCCTCATAAATGGGAGAGTGGTTTTCTATCTTCGATGTGTCAGGTGTTACATTGGAGTGGCACCTTGGGAAGACCACCTATCAGGACCATCCTATTGAGCCAACGTGCCCTGCTGGAGTCATCCACCTTCTAACATCCTTATTAACTGCCTTGAAAGTGACTAGTCAGCCTTGGGAATCAGGACACTGGTCACTTAAAGAATACAAAACTATCAAATCCAGAATTTCAGGATCCAGGAACTTGAATTCCAAAAGAATGAATGAATACAAAATTTGCACGCGCTAAGGGTTATCTCCAAAACCCAGAGAACCATGTTGTTCCTTGCTATTTTTCAGGGCTTTTAACACCTGGCCTACCCCTTCTTCCTCTAAGCCCCTGATGTTGTCCCACCGGCCACGAACAACCTCTAAACTCTCTTGCACCTCTCCGGCCCCATTTTACAATTCGTCGACCAATTTTATGGCATCATGCATTTGGAGCATCATCTTAGACAACCTTGTTAATTTATTTCCATCAATATCTTTGGGGGCGTGGTATTGAGACTCCATGAACTCATCAAATTTCCCGAGGACATAGTCCTCCGGGGTGCACAATCATGTGGTGAAGGGGTCAACTTGTGACACCCTCACCACGAAAGCTTCAAATAGGACCAAATAATATTGGGTGGCGGTTATTGTTTCTTTTAGGGCTTTGACCGGATCCTTGAAGACCTCAATCCTGAGGGCAAGTCTTGAATGATGGGCCTAGAGGGAATCATATGTTTCATCCCCCAGAATCCCTGCCTCTGTGGCAGCCTCTTCTCCGGCGTTGAAAATCTCTTCCAGCCCAGCCTTCTATTTCTCATAGTTTCCCAAGTCTAATTCCCACACGTCAATGGAGGCACTTGCTTGACAGAGGAGGAGGTGGATCTGATAAAGATCTTGGAGTGACACTACTAAGAATTGCCTTACAAAATCTATTTGTTATGTGATCCACCCATCGACATCCTGGGCCTTCTTTTTCATGGCCCTTAGAGAATCCACATCACCCTATGCAAGCGGCAATATGGAGGCAGAAGCTTCCAGGTGGACCTTGGCCAGAGGCTGTGTAAGTTCTGCCAGAAGTGCGAGGAGATTTGCATTTGTTTCTCTTTCCTCCTTTAACTTTTGGCCCTGCTTGGCGTATCGGGCCTCTATTGCCCTGGTGGCCTCCTTCAACAGGTCTAATTCACCTTGCTTTTCTCTTCTCCCTAGAGCTACTTATGTAATCGCATAGTCTTCAGGCCTTACGGCCACTGCATCTACATCTAGAGGAGGGGTTGTGATTGTCGCAATTGTACTGCCTGTTGGACCAGTCTAGAGAGTATGGACTGTCTGTGCCTTCTTAGGCTTCAGGGCCTCTGCATTATGGGCCATCATCTCTGCCAGGCAGAGCGGAGCACTTGTTGCTACCACTGGGGCCTTCCTCTTCGTTGATTCCACCAATTATTGGGGTGGCTGGGGTGGATTAGTCATTAGGACCTGAGTACCTAAATTCCCCTCTGAACTCAGTGGTGGGTTCCCAGTATTTTTTATGTTTTTAGGCTCCCTTTCCTTTACCTATTCCTGATCCTACTCTCCCGGTACTTTGGTATCTTTTGCTAGGTTGGCATCTTGGTTGGCTGAGTCTGATATTTCCGTGCCTACACCTATATTGCTTGTTTCTTTGGGGATTTCCCCATCTTTTTGTTGCTATTATTCCCCGGCCCTACTTTTTTCTTCTGTCAGAATCTTTTCCTCCACTAGAATATCTTGTGGGAGTGGGTGAGGTCATTGGCCAAAGTTTAGTAATACGGCCACTTTCACTACCTCACCAAATGTACTATGTGGGGCCTAGTCTCCCAGAGAGACCAAAGGCATTTGGAGCGTGATGATTAGGAGTACGATTGATCCTGTGGGTCCAGTTTCCCTGACCATCAGTTTCTCATCTGTCATTTGCCTTGGTTGATTCTCAACCTCTTGGCCTGGTGTTTCCTCTTGCCTTCCCTACACTTTTTTTTCCTACTGTGTTTCTTCCTGGACTTCCTGCTTTGTGGTAGCTTCTTGTTCTGGGGTCTCTTGTTCTGTAGGGATATCTTCCTTCTCTTGAGCGGCAATTTCCTCCACCACATGACCTATATCTTGATGAAGGTCCATGAGCTCGTCCGTCGATAAAGTGTCATCAAAGTCATCATGCGGGGGCGAGGAGTCAGAAATATTTTCAGGTCCTGGAGATTCTGAAATGACATCAACGGGAGGCAAATATGGCATACCGAGGCTGGCGGTTGTGCTTGGTGTGGGAGTTACCTTCTTCCTTTTCTTTCTCATCAATGGGATCCCGGTCTCCAGAATACTGGTAGACTCCACCTTGGCAAAAGTTTGTTTTCTCGTCATCGCACCCAAGGACGGGGATCCCACCAGGCGAGCAGATGCCATGGGAGTTATGAGGAGGCTGAAGGACATTTGTGCACTCATTTTCTAGTTTTCCAACCTTGCCGACTCCATATGTTCTTGTAGCAGCACCATTATGGGGGTTGGGCCCTGGAGAGGTACCTTAGCCGAGGTATCTTCTTTTTATTTCCCCTTACTCATACTAGGTCCGGTGGTGACAGTGGGCGTTGAAGTGGACCTTTGAACAATAGGTCCCCTCTGGGAGCTTATGGGACACACCTAGGCAAAATATTGGTGACTCGCCTCCAAAATAGGGTGGCATACTCCTTCAATTATTAAGTCTTCAGGGGTGGCCCACTCCCTCGGAGGGAGATCTAACTTGTCTAATCCCTACCCTTTGTATGATGGGTCTTCTAACGGCCTGTCATCTAAAAAACCCTTTCAAAAATTCCAAAGGTCGTGTGCCTTCATGAGTCCTTTGGACATGCGTGAATGTTGTCAGGCCCGGAGATCAAAACTATCCTGACAGTCTACCCAAAAATCTTCAATATCTACCTTGTGCGGGGGGGATGCCCGGGGAAGTGCTAAGGCAATCTTTCCTAGAGGATCATAGTTCTTCTTGGTGTGGTGAAATTCCACCAGTCCCAGGCTCGTCAATTCATTGTCTACCTCTCGTGCTACGGCAAGGCTACATGTATAACTCCCACATGAAACTGGGAATGGGATGTTAATGACCTTCTTCAATATGAATAACGCGTGTAGATCCATGATCTGCTGGCAGAACTCCAAAAGAATAATTTTATCCCCACAATACCGAGGAAGAAGATGGGACTTCCCAGAGAAGCCGATTACCCGAATGTAAGTGTGATGCTAGAACTGAATAAAATAGAGGTCATAGGTACTGACTAAGTTCATCGCCTCCTTTGATAATCGGTACACAGTGTCCCGGGTAAGTGTTAGGATATTATGGTAAATGAAAGCATCATTTACCCGGCAAAAATTTAGGAAACTAAGCTCCCATTGTATTTGGGGATAATGATCCCATGGGATCAACTGGCCCGGCTTGTTCCCAAGTTCACCAATTGTTCCCAAACCTAAAAAAGCCGATCTTTGTTGGGCTAATTCCCATAGCACGTAGGATGTCATTTAGAACTTGGAACTCTAGATGGTGCCCTTCAGCTGCGTGTCCACATGATTGGAAATGATGGTTTCCCAGTTGAAAGTTTAGTTACGGGAGGTGATGTAGTAAAGAAAGTAGTACATCCATGCCGAGAAATCCCAGGCATGGGGAAATCTGAATATCCTACATAGAAATATGATGCACGCCTGAATGGGCTCTATTAAATCCCCACGGGGGATTTCCAACCTCATCCTTTTATGGTCCCTCTTTGGGGACTTCAGCCAGTTACTGTTCAGATATTGTTGGGAGATGAGAGCAGCTTCCTCGAACTCCTGTAGTGACTTGGTCTAGTTGAAGACAACGGACCCCTGGAATTGTAGAATCCCCAGGCCTGAGATGAAAGTTGTTGCGTCCAGGGTGATGATTGTTTTTGGATATTGTAGTGGTCGGGGATCGGCAAGTAGAACTGTCTGAGTAGGTGTGTTATACAATGTTGCCAACTGAAGTATTATTTTTGGTGATTGCACCACACACAAAAAGTTCATAGCCTTTATAATGTTGAAGGCAGCCAAGTGATATGCCATATTGTCTTCGGCGGCCTTTAATCGATATATGGCATGAATCAAGCCCTGCATCTCAGCTCAAAGTTTGGGCTCTATGTCTATTATTTCCTAAACTTTGGAATCCACCTTGGATCCCACGAGAACACCCTCCTTTGGATATTTGGAGGTCAAGGGCAGCTTTACTAACATCCTTTTAGCCTTGGTTTTTGTAGCCACTCGAGTGGAGGTAGTAGGCAACTCTGGGATATCAGGAGGGGTGATTACTTCAGACATCTTGATCAATTATCTGCAACCTGCAAGACCGGAGAACCGTTAGAAAATAGAGCATATAAAAAGAATATTAGAAACTCTGGGGAATTCGTCACCACCCTACGCCTGTTCAATAAGTGTTAACACATATCAAAAATTCTAGAATACTTTAAATATATGTGAGTTAGATTCTTGGGGTTGAACTAGGTGACAGGAGGAAACGAAAGACAAGGGATTGCTTGGGACTCAGAGTCTGGGTGAACTAACTGTTGCCTTGTCGATGTGACTAGTAAGAAACCATACTTGGCTGATGTGGGTTGGCACGTGTTCACGTGATAGGTGAAATAAAGTCATTAATGGCGATGAGTGGGCTGAGATGGGGTAAATTGAATGCCAGATGGGACAAGGTTTAAATTCCCACTCATGGAAAATTAATCCCGCCATTAAGGTGATGAGACAGAGGAGAGAGAAAGTCATCATGGCTTGAGCCAGAGAGGTGCCGAGTTCAAGCTGTGGTGACTCGCTCTCGACGAGCTTGGTATGGTGAGTGAAAACATGACAGAGCGCAACAAACTTGTCAACTTAAAAGGATACACACACAATATATACATAAATTTATAGAGGGTTGAAGGCTGAAACACATATACACTAAAATACATGGTATTTACAAACTGCTTACAGATTTATACAATATTTACATAGGTACATGAGATACCCTAAGACAATATACATTGTACACATTAGTTTACAACTACACTAAGGGTGGACAACCCTTTGGCAGAGCCAACCCACCAACGGGAGGAAAACCAAAAAGCAAAACACAAAAGGTGAACCAGCAAAACTGAACAAAGCGAAGCCAAAAATAAAAAGAAACAGCAAGAAAAAAGACAACAAGCAACCAGAGGACCTACCTAGAGACACAAAGAACAGTAGGGGAGAAGGACACCAGGAGCACACTACAACAAGTCTACCCTCAAACGATCATGAACAGACATCGCAAATCAACTGGTAATCGACCACTAAACACAGAACACTTCACAGTTTAATAAAAGTTTAATCGCCTAAGAATCTCTCTAAATGCTCTAAGTGTTTTTTAATTGTGGTAACTATGAAAATGATGGGTAATTTCCATTTATACTCTTAGGGTAAAAGCAAGTTACACCCTTCTCTGCAAACTCCAGAACAGGCAGACCTCCAGACTCTGGGCCCAGAGACTCCATGCAACTATGCCTTCTCGCGAAAGAAGACAGGGTTGAAGAGAATCCCAGAGTCCAAAATATGGCTCTGGAAAGAACAACAAACTCCGAGACCATGTCCCAGAGGAAGGAAAGACAAGAATAGAAAGAAAATAAACCTCGCAAAAGAAAAATCCCAAAAAAGAAAAACAAAGGAAACAAAGAAAACAAGGCAAGAGCCAAAGCAAAAAAGGGGGACCCAACATTTTGCACACAAAATGTAGGGACGGGTATGCAAGGCATAACAAATGGAAACTATTTGGGATGAATTCCTTAGCACATTTGAGAACTATAGAATCTCTGGTTAGCAAAACTGAAATCAATCATTACTTGGAGCATCCTGCTTGCAAGGTGCGAAGCGTCTGAGAAAATCCAGCCCATACATGATTCAATCCTTGGTCCTTCGTCAGCTGTGAAATGTGTTCTTTGAAATAAAGTCAAGCTGATGACCCCTAAGAGAAGTAGAGAAGAGGCACTAAATATATTGAACCAAAGTCATCAAATCTGCTCGTTTCCCCCGGATACCAAAATTTCTTCATTCTTTAGTTCTTTCTTTCTTTTCTTTCCTTTTTTGAATGGGGAGGCGGTACTTCTTTCACCTCGGACCTTAAGCTTAGCCAATTTATGAGGCGGTACTTATTTCACCTTTCCATCCAATTCAAATTACCAAATGGGGAAGATAACTCCAGACCCAGAAAGGATTTAAATGTTTCAGACTTGGGCCAACAAACTAGTGCGACCGATCTACTCTCAGTGTGTCCGATTACTTGTTCCTTTTGATTTTGATTTAACTGATTTACGGACTTTCGGTAGATGAATTTGATGAATATTACTCATGACCTATTGCCAAGCTTACAAAATAATCCTGGAGCACAGACCAATTTCGTCATGCTAACAATAGATTCCAAGTTCACCACAATGCAAAAGGTATCATTCTAGAGACCAGATGTTATGCGAAGCATACCAATCTACAAAGGGGAAAGAAAAAACACTAGGAACCCAAAAAAGCAAGAACAAAGCCGAGCAACAAAATGGAAAGAAAAAGGGGCAGTCTTGGAGGACAGCCAACAAAACTATTTACAAGGCAAGGCACCCCCAACAGAGCACCAGGAAGGATATTTACAAGTAGGACTTTACATAAAATACAATTCTGGACAAACTCACCTCATTCAAAATAATGCTTGAGAAATTGTCCATTGACGGGCAATGGAACGGCATCTCCGGTCATGCTACTGAGGTGATAAGTATTTTCCCCGCAGATCTCAGATATCAAGTATGGTCTAATCTAGAGCCGTTGGAATTTGGTGTGTTTCCCTTTCTTTTCCCGTGCCTTATCCCACAAAAGGGCTAAGTCTAAAATTTGAAAGGCCTTATACTGGGCTCTTCGGTCAAACCATCATTTTACTACTGCTTGATGATGAGAAAAGTGTTCAAGGGTTGCGTCCCTTTGTTCCTCCATTCACACCATATTTAGGAACTGGACTTCCATGATGTTGTCCCGGTTACCGAATTCTTGCATAAACTGTAACACTAGGATCTGTAAGTTAATAGGGAACACTGGGTTTTGGCCATAAACCAGGTGGAATGGGGAAGTCCCTAGGGCTTCCTTTATTCAGATACGATCCACCCAGAGAGTGAATCTAAGCTTTTGGTGCCAGTCCCAGGGGTTTTGTTCTAATAGATGTTTGATCACCTCAAGTAAATTTTTGTTGGTCGATTCAGCAACACCGTTCCCCTAAGGGTAATAGTTATTGGAGAACTTTAGAGTGATCTTCCTGTCATAGGTCCATTCAAGTAATTGTGTCGAAGAAAATGTCAGACTATTGTCACATACTATAGCAAAAGGCATTCCAAATCATGTGACGATGTTTTCTTCCAGGAATTTTATTACTACATCTGTCATGTTGTTTTTACGAGGGATCGCTTCAGACCACCAGGTGCAATAGTCGGTCGTAGTTAGAATATACTAGTGGTTGGTAGATGAGTTAGGGTTGATTTCCCTGATAAAGTCAAATGCCCATTGGGCGAAAGGTCTAGCTTTGAAGACCGGCTGCAAAGGCATGGCCGAGTTCCGCTCACAATGTGCCACGGTTTGGCAAGTGTGACATTTCTTGACGTGAGTGTAGATGTCCTTAAAGATATAGATTCAATAGTATCTATCTCAGAGGATCTGATGGGTAGTGGCATCAGCTGAGCCATGCCCAGTTCCAAACTTCCCATTGAATTCATCGATTATCTTTACAGCTTCAACCCTATCAATGCACCAGAGGTACACTCCCTCATAGCTCCTGTGAAAAAGTGTGGCATCCTTGATCATGAAGTGTGTTCTTTTCAATCACAAGGCATGGCGTTTTTTTGGAGGCAATCCCTCTAGGCATCTATTGTTCAACAACAAGTACACCAGGTCTATGTACCATGGATCCTGAGTGATGGACTCCACTGTATATGCCTGACATTCAATGTGTGGAGTCTCTTCTGCCATCGCTCTACATAGTCCCTGGCCTCGGACTATCTTCATGGGTTGCATTTCCAAATCATAGTCTTAAAGGATGGCCACCCATTTCCCCTATCTTTCACCCAATTCACTCTGCATCAGCAAGGATTTTACTACATGGTCAAGAATGATAGCATACACTTTGCTCCGGAGGATATAATGCTGAAATTTCTTCACGGCGTGGACGAGAGCAAAGGCTTTCTTTTCCAAAGGTGAGTACCAGACTTCGGCATTCTTAAAGGGGGAACTCATGAAATCGATTGGTTGTTCCTCCCCTTCGATCTTCTGAGTCAAAACTATCGCGACAGAATGCGGCGAGGCAAAGGAAAATATGTAAAAGGGGAGGGAATAGTCTAAGCTAGCCAAGACTGGGGCCTCCGTTATCATTTGTTTAATCTAGGTGAACGCCCGCTTTACCTCTGGGATCCACTCAATTTTAGTATCTTTCTTCATCATCTCATTGAGTGGATTTACGATCTCAGCAAATCCTATGATGAAACACCGAACAAAATTGATCTTTCCAAAGAAAGATCTCATTTCCTTCTTGCTGCCAGGCATTTGTAGGTTGAGCAGCACTTCAAATCTCTCGGGCTCAATAGATATACCCTTCTTGGAGATAATATGTTTGAGAAACTTCCCTTTACTGACCCCGAATATGCATTTCTTAAGGTTGAGGGATATTCCATACCGGTGACATCTCTGGAAAATCTGGGTGAGGTGGGCAGAATGATCATGCATGTCTCAAGAAAAGATGGTCAAATCATCCATGTAGATGATTATGAACTAGTTCACAAGGGCCTTGAATGCAATGTCCATAGCCTTCTGAAAAGTGGCCCATGTGTTGATCAGGCCAAAGGGCATTCTCCGGTAGGCAAACATTCCCCACTTAGTGGTAAACATCATTTTATCTCTATCTTTGTATTTAACCATGACTTGGTTATACCCAAAGTACCCATCCAAGAAAGACACCATTTGTGATCCATTCACAATTTGCAGTACCTCATCCAATGAGGGGAGAGGGTGATTATCTTTCTTGGAAGCTTTGTTTAAATTTTGAAAATCCACACAAAGGTGGATCTCACCACTTTTCTTCCTTACAGGGACTAGGTTGGCAACCCATGTAGTATGCCAGATTGGAAAGATGATCCAGGCTGACAGTAGTTTCTAGACCTCCTGATGAATCAAAGGCTTGATCAGTGGGTTCACCAGTCATTGCTTTTGTTGGAAAGGCTTAGCGTCAGGTTTAAGTGGGATAGTATGAGTCATAATAGATGTATCATAGGTTTTTAAGTCCTCATATCCCCATGCAATTACATCAATGTATTCTTGGAGAACCGCAAGAACCTTCTCCTTCTCCTCTGGGGAGCAGGAGGTGCCAATGTGTATCATTTTCTCTTCACCGGCCTGGCCGATGTTCACCTTCTCAAATTTTCCTCCCTCGGAGGAGGATGATATCTTTTCCCAGCCCTGAGGGTCCGAGTTGAAGATTCGTTCAAGTGTGACCATCCCCTTAGGGATGGTGTTGGTTGGTAATTCCATGATCCCGTCGTCTTCATCACCCTATCCAGTATCATCGTGATCTCTCTCCTCCACTATCTAGTCCTCAAAGACACCAACATTAGCCATAAAGGCCAAGATATTTTGATCGTCTTCAAAGACCTAAAAAATGGGTAACATTATCTGGAATGGACACGGTGGGGACCATCTCAACAGAGAATTTCTAGAGTCGAGAGTCAGCCATTGGCTCAAGCATGCTGGCAAAAATGGCCAAGGCATCCAGAACATAATTTTGTCTCTAGGGAATAAGATCAATGTCAAAGGCATCAAAATCTTCAATAAGGCTCCATGCCTAGTTGTGGTATGCGTCTAGCCTTTTGTTGTGACAGGTGTATTAACTACGGACCTACTTTATGATCAACTTTAAATCATCCAAAGCCCGGAGGTGAGTGATTCATTTCCTTAGTGCAAATAGGAGTCCAAGGACCAAAGCCTTGTACTCTGTGACATTGTTCATGCAGTTGAACTACAACCTATAGGATGTAAGGAAGGATTTTCCCTGTGGGTTGACCAATTCCACTCTAACCCCACAGCCTTGTTTGGATCAGGACCATTCAAACTTAAGGGTCCACAAGTCATCATTTGTTGTCTGGGGCTGGGAAGATGAAGTGGTCTTTGGATTGTTCTTGGGAAGGTTGGGAGGAGTTTCCTCCAGCGCTAATGGTGCGCGGGTGAGGCTTGCCTCCAGAGAGATCTTTGGTTGAGATTCTTGGGCATACAACACCAATGAGGCATCACCGGTAGAAGTACTGGGTTCCAGGGAATCAGATGTGGCTCTTTCTTCTGGAGGGAATTGATGTGACAGGTAGTAGCGGAAAGACAAGGCTCACACTCTAGCTCTGAATGTTTTTGATAATGCACCCGGCACTAAGTGCCAGACAAGAGTGTTACAGGGGTCATTGTGGTACCTTGAGAGTTAACCTCAGCCCTCAATTTTTCTTTCAGGTCACGGGTTCTCTGAGAAAATATGGGGTCCTCCCCTGGGGTGAAATCGAATGTTAAGATTTCAAGGGGTTTGTACACCCTCGGGGAAGTCTCAAAGAAGAGGACTTCATTCACCCTCCCAACTTCAGTGAGGGCCTATTTCATCTGGGGCTCACTTTCAACCCAGATCTAGTTAGATTCTCCTTCCCAGGGGACCCACAAGTGGAAAAAGTCAGTCGAGAAATATTCGTTCAGGGAATTGGACCAATTGCGACTTAGTAACATCCCATAAGTCTCTGGGATGTCCACCACCTAGATGTCAATCACGCTGGCTATCCTAGGGTCCTGGATGACTTGAATCTAGACATTCTTTAGTTCACACACCATTTTTACAGCATTTTTATCCATTTGGATTACTGCACCATTAGACGGTGTGGGGTGGAATCTGAGCTTCTAGCATATGTATAGAGGCACGATGTTGCCTGAAGCCCCAAAATCTACCAGGAAATTGTGTATATTCTTTCCTTGTATGTTCAAGCCTAGTAAGAAGGGAGGATCCTCAGTATTTCCCCAGAAGATGGTTGCGTTGGCATCGTCAAAAGTGACTATCTTGGGTGGGCGACTGACAATTTCTGGGTTTCCCAAGAGCTTCAGAAGAGACTTCTTCTGCTCGGGACAGTTCAGCGAAACCTCCATCAAGGTCATGGAGGTGGTAGTTTGTTCCAATGCCTTTGTGATGTCAAACCTTCCTCCCAAGAATTGGTGACTTCCCTCGGTCGGGTCCTTAGCTTGGTTAGAGCCAGGGCCTTTTGGAGGGATGAATCGATCAGTCGTGTTGTCCCGGGGAGGAGTATCTTTGGGAGGCATAGGCGTATAAACTGGTCCTTTACCAGCCTGACTTTGAGTTTTGTAGGGAGTCTATGGGTTGGTGAAGGCATTTTCCTCAAAGGTCAGAATAGATTCATCAAAAAACCCCTATAGTTGAGGTTCCTCTTTGTCTTCTCTGCTTGTTCCAAAGAAGATGGTCTCACAGGTAAACGCACCATGAGTAGGCTCTTGTAGAGGACGCTCTGGGGGAGTAGGATCAGAAGTTTGTTGTCTGTCCAGCTGGGAGATCATGATGAATTTCTCCAGCATGGCATAGTTCACCTCATTATGAGATCCTATGTCGTGCAATCTACACCAGTTGGTCATGGGTTGGAAGTCTATGATTGGCCTGAAATGGGAAGGTCCAGCGCTACCCTGATTTATGTTTTGGTTCAGAGGAGGACCTCCAGTACTAGCGTTGTTGTTGATTAGGTCAGGGCCCATTGTTGTAATTTCTTCCTCCAGAATTGTTATTTTGTTAGCCGGAGAAAATATTCCCTCTCTAGGAATTGGTGTTGTGGGGTGCAAGAGACCCCACTTTCAGCTGTCCCATGCCCACAGTTAGTGAGGACAATAGTCGTCGGAGGGATCTGACCTTGGTGGATAGTTGAGTGTTCACGTCACAATTTGATGGTGTTTGTTGTTGGTTCCCTGGGAAAGTGGAAACATTCACCGAAGTCGAGGGAGGCAATCCTCCAGCCACGTACGACTAAAAGAAAGGCACTCCAGACGGTTGTGTCTATGGTTGCTGCATTTTCTGTGGCTAGTTCGAGGGAAAAGATTCCAAACTTGGTGTTGTCTGAACTTGTGATGGGTATACATACTGGGCATGTTGGTCTATCAGCGGTGGTGGGGGATTCATGGCCATCGCAGGGGAACCCATTGCCTGATTGGGGTTATATCCCCCGGCGTAAGAAGTTTTGTCAGGTATCATGTTAAAGGTTATGCTCTGCCCAATCCCGCCTGGAGATTTGTTAAGACCATGGGACAACTCCAAGGCCAGGTTGTAGACTTTTGCCAGAGTATCCCAATCACCCAGGGTGGTAGTTCTCCAGAGGAGAGTGGCAATGAAAGGGTCCATCGCATTAAGGTAGGTCTAGATGGTTACATCCGCAGATGGGATTAAGGGACCCGTGCACCGCTTTAAGGCACGTTGGAATTGGTGGTTGAATATTACAAGGGGTTCATTTGGTTCCTTCCTAATGGAGATGAATTGGTTGTGGGACCACGATGGGTCCACGTGTATGCAAAAGGTAGCCAGGAAGGCATCCTCCATGTCCTGCCAAATATTGATTGAGTTGGAGGGAATGTTAAGGTACCAGTTTAGCTTGTTCTATCCCAAGGACAGAGGGAACATCTGGGTCACAACATCCTGATGTTGGATCCAGTGTCAGTTCATGGCATCTTTGTATGCCTACAGATGCTCTTCTGTAGTTTGCGAGCCTAAGAGCTCATATCAGTGACATATTTTTTGGGTGCGCAGGAAGATCATTGGCTGCACTCGCAAAAGTTCCCATCGGGGACACGGTGTTGCTAAAATATGCAGCCATTGAGGGTGTTAGGTTTTGACTAGGTTGAGTGTTAATTCCCGAGGTCATCTAGGGGACTTGGGTATTCTACGATGTGCTAGATCCCTAGACAATGGCAGTTGGCTTACCTTTCGAGGTCCTTCTCTTTCGAGCAGGAGGCTCGAGTTCAATAAACCTTCCGGGATTGGGAGTTGATCTCAGGACTCTTCCAAATCTCATGGGTGAAAATAATCCAATCCCACTGAAGGTCTGACTCCTAAAACTATGGCTTGGGGAACCTGTGGGCGGTGTAAAATTTGAATCCTCAGAGGGGGACAAGTTGATGCCCTCCTTCTAGCGTCAGTTTCTGTTGACAGGACTTTGTGACCGGGTTCATCAACAGATGTAAGTTGTCACCAGGTACCGGGGTACCGGCCAAATTCACCTGTAAAGGTTTTCTGAATAAATGAGATTCTCTGGGCCTTCAAGCACATGAGAGTCAGGTCTCGACAGTGTGCGAGCTTAGTTGGGGATGGGACTATTTTATTCAGGGGAATAGCTGGTTATCTTGGCTCATCTTCTCCAGGGATTTAAATAAGTGGGGTTTCCTGCAAGCATTCACTACCTTTACCAAATAAACTTCATAAGATACTACAAGGTTAGAAAGATTCCATCTACCTATAGTTATGCCAGACATTCAAAACATCAACCATGCTCTAACATGCTACACTAAATACTGAAGAAATACAGAACCACTAGTTCATATTTAATCAATAGCAAGGGAAAAGAAGGTCATTAATCCACTTAAAAATATCAGAGCAAGGGACATAAAGAACATGCAACATAAAATACCGTTAACCCGGAGATCAGAATGCTAACAACATCATTGATAGAATCCTTCCTTCTTCATTAACAAGTTTCCAGCAAGCACTGGTGCATACAACAATGGTGGATCCAAGGGAGCATTTAACTACTGAAAGCCTCTAAACCAATGAGCATTGATATATGCAACTGAGAACTGATAAAACTAAAATTCTATTAGCTATGGACTGCAAAATCATCAATTTTTCCAACCCCTGGAATGAGGTCAGACATATTATTTATACACAAGCTTTTGACCGAAAACTAACCTGATGTATTTTACACTTAAAAATATAATACTATTTCCAGTGGCCGGTACTACCTGCACCACACTACAAAAGACCTCGAGACAGAAAAAGTCTGACATGTCAAAAGAATGAGACAAAAGGGTGGAGTGGAAGAATTGGCCTTGAGAAGGGAGCCATAATGGAGAAAAGAAGAAATCCAATCCTCTGAGGATCGAGGCTACATGCCTCATAAATGGGAGAGCGGCTTGATATCTTCGATACACCAGGTGGTACGTTGGAGTGGGGCCTTGGGAAGACCACCTGTCAGGACCATCCCGTTGAGCCAACGTGCCCTGCTAGAGTCATCCACCTTCTAACTTTCTTATTAACTACCTTGAAAGTGACCGATAAGCCTTGGGACCTGGGACACTAGTCACTTAAAGAATACAAAACTATCGGATCCAAAATTCCAGGATCCGAGAACTTGCGTTCTGAAAGAATGAATGAATACAAAATTTACACGTGCTAAGGGTTATCTCTGGAACCTGGAGAACCATGCTGCCCCTTGATATTTTTGAGGGATTTTAATACCTGGCCTACACCCTCTTTGTCTATGCCCCTGATGTTGTCCCACCAGCCACGGACAACCTCTAAACTCTCTTGCACCTCTCTGGCCCCATTCCAGAATTCATCGACCAGCTTTACGGCATCATGCATTCAGAGCATCATCTTAGACAACCTTGTCAATTTCTTTCCATCAATATCTCTAGGGCGCGGTACTGGGACACCATGAACTCATCAAATTTCCCAAGGACATAGTCTTCCAGGGTGCACAATCTGATGGTGAAGGGGTCAACTTGTGACACCCTCACCATGAAAGCTTCAAATAGGCCCAAAGGATACTGGGTGGCAGTTATTTTATCTTTTAGGGCTTTGACTGGATCCTTGCAAACCTCAATCCTGAGGGCAAGTCTTGAATGTTGGGCCCAGAGGGAATCATACGTTTCGTCCCCCAGAATTCCTGCCTCTGTGGCAGCCTCTTCTCCTGCGTTGAAAATCTCTTCCAGCCTGGCCTTCCATTTCTCATAGTTTCCCAAGTCTAATTCCCACACGTCAACGGAGGCACTTTCTTGATAGAGGAGGAGGTGGATCTGATAAAGATCCAGGAGGGACACTACTAAGAATTGCCTTATAGCATCTATTTGTTTTGTGATCCACCCATCAACAGCCTAGGCCTTCTTTTTCATGGCCCTTAGAGAATCCACATCACCTTGTGCAAGAGGCAATCCAGAGGCAGAAGATTTCAGGTGGACCTCGGCCAGAGGCTGTGTAAGTTCTACCAGAAGTGCAAGGAGATTTGCATTTGTTTCTCTTTCCTCCTTTAACTTCTGGCCCTGCTTGGCGTATCGGACCTCTATTGCCCTGGTGGCCTCCTTCAATAGGTCTAATTAGCCTTGCTTGTCTCTTCTCCCCAGAGCTACTTTTGTAATCACATAGTCTTCGGGCCTTACAGTCATCGTATCTGCATCTAGAGGAGAGGTTGCAATTGTCACAACTGTACTTCCTCTTGGACCATTCTGAAGAGTGTGGATTGTCCATGCCTTCTTAGGCTTTTGGGCCTCTGCATTACAGGCCATCATCTCTGCTAGAGAGAGCAAAGTGCTTGTTGCTACCACAAGGGCCTTCCTCTTCCTTGATTCCACCAAACATTAGGGTGGCTGGGGTGGCTTTGCCATTAGGACCTAAGTATCTAAATTACCCTCTGAACTCAATGGTGGGTTCCCGGTATTTTCAATGTTGTCGGGCTCCTTTTCCTTTACATGTTCCTGCTCATGCTCTCCTGGTACTTCGGTATCTTATGCCAGGTTGGCATCTTGGTTGGCTAAGTCTGGGATTTCCTCGCTTGCACCTATATTTCTTATTTCTTCATGGATTTCCCCATCTTGTTGTTGTTGTTCCCCGGCCCTGCTTGTTTCTTCTTCCGAAATCTCTTCCTCCACTAGAATATCTTATGGGAGTGGGTGAGGTCGTTGGCCAAAGTTCAGCAGTGTGGCCACTTTCACTACCTCACCAAATGTACTCTGGGGAGCCTGGTCTCCCAGAGTGACCAAAGGGATTTGGAGCGTGATGTTCAGGGGTACGGTTGATCCTGTGGGTCCGGTTTCCCCAACCATCAGTTTCTCATCTGTCATTTGCCTTGGTTGATTCTCAACCTCTTTGGCTGGTGTTTCCTCATGCCTTCCCTGCACTTGTTGTTCCTCTTGTGTTTCTTCCAAGACTTCCTGCTCTGTGGCAGCTTATTGTTTTGGAGTCTCATGTTCTATAGGGATATCTTCCTTCTCTTGAGTGGAAATTTCCTCCACCGCGTGACCTATATCTTGATGAAGGTCCATGAGCTCATCCGCCGAGAAAGTGTCATCAAAGTCATCATGAGGGGGCAAGGAGTCAAAAATATTTTCAAGTCATGGAGAGTCTGAACTGACATCAACAGGAGGCAAATCTAGCATACAGGGGCTGGCGGATGTGCTCGGTGTGGGAGTTACCTTCTTCATTTTCTTTCTCATCAATGGGACCCCAGTCTCTAGAATACTAGTAGACTCCACCTCGGTGAATGTCTATCTGCTCATCATCGCATCCAAGGACGGGGATCCCGTCGGGTGGGCAGATGCCATGGGAGTTATGAGGATGCTAGAGGACATCTGTGCACTCATTTGCTGGCTTGCCAGCCTTGCCGACTCCATCTATTCTTGTAGCTGCACCATTATGGGGGTTGGGCCCTGGAGAGGTACCGTAGCCGGGGTATCTTCTTTTTCTTTCCCCTTACTCATACTAGGTCCGGCAGTGGCAGCAGGCGTTGAAGTGGACCTTTGAACAATCTTTCCCCTCCGAGTGCTTTTGGGACACACTTGGGAAAAATATTGGTGACTCACCTCCAAAATAGGGTGGCATACTCCTTCAATTATTAAGTCTTTAGGGGTGGCCCAATCCACCGGAGGGAGATCTAACTTGTCTAATCCTTGCCCTTTGTATGATGGGTCTTCTAACGGCTCGTCGTCTAAAAAACCCTTTAGAAAAGTCTGAAGGTCGAGCGCCTTCATGAATCCTTTGGACATGCGTGAATGTTTCAGGTCTGGAGATCAAAACTATCCTGACAGTCTACCCAAAAATCTTCAATATCTACCTTGTGTGGGGGGGATGCCCGGGGAAGTGCTAAGGAAATCTTTCCTAGAGGATCGTAGTTCTTCCTAGTGTGGTGAAATTCCACCACTCCCAGGCTCTTCAATTCACTGTCTGCCTCCCATGCTGTGGTGAGGATGCGTGTATAATTCCCACATGAAATTGAGAATGGAACGTTAACAACCTTCTTCAATGTGAAGGCATGCAGATCCATGATCTGTCGGAAGAACTCTGAAAGGATAATTCTATCTCCACAATACCGAGGAAGAAGATGGGGCTTCTCGGAGAAGCCAGTTACCCGAATGTAAGTGTGATGCTGGAAATGAAAAAAATAACGGCCATAAGTACTGACCAAGTTCATCGCTTCCTTCGATAATCAGTACCCGGTGTCCCGGGTAAGTATTAGGATATTATGGTAAATGAAAGCATCATTTACCTGGCACAAATTTAGGAAACTGAGTTCCCATTGTATTTGGGGATAACGGTCCCATGGGGTCAACTGACCTGGCCCGTTCCCAAGATCACCAATTATTCCCAAACCTGGAAAAGCCAGTCTTTTTTGGGCTAATGCCCATAGCACGTAGCATGTCATGTAGAACTTGGAACTCTGGACGATGCCCTTCAGCTACGTGTCCACATGATTGGCAATGATGGCTTCCTAGTTGAAAGTTCAGTTACGGGTGGTGATGCAGTAAAGAAATTAGTACATCCATGCTGAGAAATCCCAGGCATGGGGCAATCTGAAGATCCTACATAGAAATATGATGCACATCCTAATGGGCTCTATGAAATCCCCACGGGGGATTTCTAACTTCATCCTTTTATGTTCCCTCTTTGGGGACTTCAGCCAGTTGTTGTTTAGATATTGCCGAGAGATGAGAGTAGCTTCCTCGAACTCCTATAGTGACTCGGTCTGGTTGAAGACAACGGACCCCTAGAATTGTGAAATCCCCAGGCCTGAGGCAAAATTTGTTGCGTCCAGGGTGACGATTGTTATCGGATATTGTATTTGCTGGGGATCGGCAAGCAGAATTGTCTGAGTAGGTGCGTTATACAATGTTGCCAGCTGAAGTATTAGTTCTGGTGACTACACAACACAGGGAAAGTTTGCGGCATTTATAATGTCGGAGGCAGCCAAGTGAGTGGCCATATTGTCTCCAGCGGCCTTTAATCGGTATATGGCTTGAATCAAGCCCTGCATCTCAACCCAAAGTCTGGGCTCTGTGTTTGTTATTTCCTAAACTTTGGAATCCACCTTGGATCCCACGAGAACACCCTCCTTTGGATATTTGGAGGTCAAGGGAAGCTTTGCTAACATCCTTTCAGCCTTGGTTTTTGTAGCCGCCCGAGTGGAGGTAGTAGGCAGCTCTGGGCTATCAGGAGGGGTGATTACTTCAGACATCTTGATCAATTATCTGCAACCTGCAAGACCGGAGAACCGTTAGAACATGGAGCATATAAAAAGAATATTAGAAACTCTGGGGAATTCATCGTCACCCTGCGCCTGTTCAATAAGTGCTAACACATATCAAAAATTTTAGAATACTTTAAATATACGTGAGTTAGATTCCTGGGGTTGAACTAGGTGATAGGAGGAAACGAAAGACAAGGGATTGCTCGGGACCCGGAGTCCGGGTAAACTAACCATTGTCGTGTCAATGTGACCAGTAGGAAACTGTACTTGGATGATGTGGGTTGGCACGTGGTCACGTGACAGGTGACATAAAGGCATTAATGGCGATGAGTGGGCTAACATAGGGTAAATTGAATACCAGATGGGACAAGGTTTAAATGCCCACTCATGGGAAATTAATCCCGCCATTAAGGTGATGAGACAGAGGAGAGAGAAAGCTGCCATGGCTCAAACCAGCGAGGTGCCGAGTTTGAGCCGTGGCAACTCCCTCTCGACAAACTTGGTATGGTGAGTGAAAACATGACAGAGCATGACGAACTTTTCAACTTAGAAGGATACACACAAAATATATACAAAAATTTATAGAGGGCCAAAGGTTGAAACACATATACACTAAAATACACGGTATTTACAAACTGCTTATAGATTTATACAATATTTACATAGATACATGAGCTACCCTGAGACAATATACATTGTACACATTAGTTTACAACTGCACATAGGGAAAACAACCCTCTGGAAGATCCAACCCACCAACGGGAGGCAAACCAAAAAGCAAAACACAAAAGGCGAACAAGCAAAACCGAACAAAGCAAAGCCAAAAACAAAAGGAAACAACAAGAAAAAAGATAACAAGAAACCAGAGGACAAACCAAGGACCTACCTGGAGACACGAAGAACAGTAAGGGAGAAGGACACCAGGAGCGTTTTGTAATGAGTCTACCCTCGAATGAGCACGAACAGACACCGCAAATCAACTGGTAATCAACCACTAAGCACAGAACACTTCACAGTTTAATTGCAGTTTAATCGCCTAAGAAACTCTCTGAATGCTCTAAGTGATTTTTAATCGCGGTAACTATGAAAATGATGGGTAATTTCCATTTATACTCTTAGGGTAAAAAAAAGTTACACCCTTCTCCGCAAACTCTGGAATAGGGAGACCTCTGGACTCCGGGCCTAGAGACTCCATGCAACTATGCCTTCTCGCGAAAGGAGACAGGGTTGAAGAGAATCTCATAGTCCAGAATCTGGATCTGGAAAGAACAACAAACTCTGGGACCGGGTCCCAGAGGCACGAAAGATAAGAACAGAAAGAAAACAAACCTCGCGGAAGAAAAATCTTGGAGAAGAAAAACAAAGGAAACAAAGAAAACAAGGCAAGAGCCAAAGCGAAAAAGGGGGACCCAACATTTTGCACACAAAATGTAAGGACGGGTATGCAGGGCATAACATATACTCCGTAGAATTTTCCCTGTTGCTTTGTTCCACTTTTTCTTGGCGAGGAGACACAAAAATCTTTATCTTCCTCCCGCACTTTTGTATCATCTTCAGTGTCCATACTAGCCTCCTCAATGAGGAATTTAGCCACCTCAACTTTCTCAGCTTTAGAGCTCCTCTTGTGTTTCTTCTTGGTAGAGTTAGTCTCGGTCGTGAGAGGTCTTTTACCCTTCTTGTCTTTTCCCTTCTCAGTCGCCAGGGAAAGATCTTGCAGCTTTAACTTAGCATAATCATAGTTGAGCAGAATTAGCCCGTCATGTAAAATTGGCTTCTCAGGGCTTTTCCTATTTTCCATGATGTTTGTGCCTAAAGATTCCAGCAACATAAAGGGAAAAGAAATCTTCCTTTTATACCTAAAATGGTTAATCATCATAAAATGGAAGTTATAAACCCTAGTGTAGCCACCTTCTAAAGTGAAGTATTGCATTAAGGCCTTTGCTACTTTCCCCCAAAGCATCTTCATGTGGTTACGCAAGTAGAAATCCCCACTCTGCTTCACTAGGAGGGATTTTTCCTCAAGGGTTTTAGGGTATAATCGGGCCGCATTTTGGGCCATAACTCAGCCTCTATAGTAATTCAGACTAGACATACTCATACCAGTAATCTCAGAAATTAACTTCTCATTGACAGTGAAGGCCTTACCACATAGAGTTACTTTGTCGTTATCCCGGCTGTCAGCAAATTCCCTAGAGATGTCTTTGTCATAACCGCGAAGCCACTCCATGTAGTTAGTGACTCCACCCTCTTTTAGAATTCAAAAACAGTTACAATTCAAAAAAAATTAAAGACTCAAAATGACATTGAATAGTTCCTAATTTAGAAACTTCTAAAGCTTTATTGAAACTCATGTAGTAATAATTTTTGGTGTGGTTTGTTATAGCATGTAATTTTTCTTGTATTGTTTTTATTGTCTCAATCTGATTGTGTCATTTTATTGTGCAAATGTGTACTCTCTACGCTATTATCTAATTTGACTTATCTAAAAGGTTGAGACCAAGACAACTTTACTATTTTGGAAAGTAGCAATTGGTATCGTGCTAATTATAAAGTGGCGTGATCATGTTTTGCAAGGAGATTATTAATTAAGTGATTTTGATGATTGTATTTATTTTCTTGTGTATTTAATTGGTGTAGTGTTACTTATTTCATTTTGTCATAAAAGTGCACTTTCTACTCTGGCTTGATTAAACTTTTATAATAAGTTGAGATGAAGACCACTTCACTAGTTTGGCAAGTGGCAATTGTGGTCGCGTTAGCTAAAAGTGGAATAATCATGTTTTGCAACTGGTCTCTTGATTAAGAGATTTTGACATGTATCACACTAATTATTGTGTTTATTTCCAATTCATCATGTTCTTCCAATTTCATCATGGGGAATCCTAAGATCCTTCATGCAACTCCATACACTTTATCATCATGGAAAATATTGATATGGGATCACTTAAGGAGTGGTGGTCATATGAAAGCCTATATTAAAAACTAATCATAAACCTACAAATATTGGAAAATGGATGTGGTTCTTAGCTATTTATGTACATTTGTTTTAATTGGTCACCAATTTTGATGCAAAAGTATAATACACCGAAGAGGACATGGAAAAAAATTTAAATTGGTAGTCAAATTGATGAGATTAAAAGTTATCAATTTGATAATGAGTTAATGAACCTTGATCCAAATAATTTTGACAATATAAATTACGTCTCTAAGGTCAATGATCTAAGAATACAACCCAAAATTTTATATTGATTAAAAGGATAAAGAATTAATTCTTAATTTTCTTTTCATAATACAAAATATGCAATTTTTGTTTCTAGTTTTCCCATCCATCAGCTTTCTATATGAAAGGCTTATGCAATATTTACATTTGAAGAATTTCATAAAATTTCTATTCATTAAAAAAAAAAAAAAAGAATTTCCTAAAATTATAATTCATGAACAAGGGAAGTTAATGGAAATAGGTCTTGTAATCTCTTCTAAGTCATATACATCAGTGACCACTAATCTTAAACAATGGAAAGAATCAAGAAATTCTCAAAAGAAACAACATTGGAAAAAATACAAGCCACACAAAGATTGGAACACGGTCTAATTCCAAATATACCTCACATGGGGAATCATCTAAGAATGAAAACCCTAAATGTGCTTATTGCAAGATACCCAAGTGTGGGGGCATCAATGTTATGCAAAACAAATTGATAATTTGAAACATCTGCGAACGAAAAAATACATCAAATTGTTGTCAACTATGTCAACACATTCAATGTCTTCTTCTCATGGACGATTAGAGAGATAAAAGGACCAAGCATTTATTTTATTGCAAATTTTAAGTTCGAAAATGGCTCAATTATAGAGGTTCATATCATATGTTCATTGTAAAGTATATTTCCTTCATTTAAGACTTGGTCTACACATCTTTATGGTTAACAAAGAGGGCCCATTGACGTGTTAAAGGGATCTTTGAATGATGTCGTGTATACTTGTGTTGCTAATTAATATTCTATCTTTGAATGATGTCTTCAATACTTGTGTAGCTAATTAATATTCTATCTCTCAAAATGTGCTTTTGAGTTCAGAGTTGAGTCTTCATTTAATATTTGCAAAGGAAAGATTGTCTTAGTTAAAAGGGCAAATGACCAAGTCTATACACCTAGTTACATTCCTTTGGGTAATGTTTACACTTTTGAAAAAATGCGGTACCCAATCATTTGAATTTAAGTCCTCTCATCAATGGAAGTTTTAGAGATATGCTAACATTCCATTTTCTCCACCTCTTGTTGCTTTTGTTGTGTTTAGATTCCCACATCCATCAATTCAATCATTCTTTGCAACAAAATCATATTCAACATTTTTCAAAAACAACTTATAGGAATGAGTACTTCATTAAAAAAAATTTAAGAATGAGTACTTGATAGATCACAAGATTGTTTTATGAGTTCTATCTTGCAATTTTGGAGGACACGGTTGAAGACATATATATCCCTCATCAATGATAGTTCCATCATATTTATTTTCACTTCATCTTTGGACTTTAGTTCACATCCATTTCCATTAGGTTCTCACTCTCTTCAAGTAGACCTAGTACTCCTAATTTGAGTGTAGTGTTAAGAAATGTAGATCTGAAGATAATGTATAAACTAATTTGTAATAGAATGCAATTGCCTTGGTTATTGATTGATTCTACAAAAATATATTTGTATTTATATATAGAATCTATAATGAATAGTTGTGACTTCATTATAGAGAGATGTGGTTGTTGATACTAAATGAAGTGACTGTTCA
>MU225232.1:357741-371470 GCA_018584345.1 Thuja plicata
TATATATATGAGTTCGTTCTAATATATATCTATCAGAGAAATATTATTATTATTATAGTAGTTAAACACGAACGAACAATATGTTAACATGCAGCACCCCTTGCATCAACATAATAGCACTTAAAAAATTTCACAAATTCATCATAATCTTTCCTCCCTCATATTTCTCTTGGTATGGGAAGGATGTAATTGTATAGACTTTTACATTTACCGTTTGGTGCATGGAATTAATTTATCCAGAATAGGCCTATTCTAGAATAAGGACCTATTCTTGGATTAGGTTTGGACCTGTTTAGTGCACCTTAGAAGATAACTGAGAATTAATCTATTCTGCATTTGGATCCCATTATGTGGAATTGGAATAAGGATTATTTTTCATTTTTTTAAATAACTGAACAATATATATTTTTTAACTTATTAAAAATTTATAATTATAAAAAAAAAATTCTTACAAATTTTATTTTTTGAACTTTATCATTTTTGTTGTTGATTTTTTAATTAAAATATATATGTATTTTTAACTTATATATTTTTCAATTAAAATATGTATTATTATTTTTTTAAGAAAAATAAAACTTAAAATAAATATAAAAAATTATTTTAAAAAATTATTAAAAAAATAAACTTAAAAAAAAATAAGATTATAAAAATAAAAAAAAATTATAGAAAAAATAAACTTTAAAAAATATATATAAAAAAATAAACTATAAAAAAAATAAGATTATAAAAAAAAATGAACAATTCACGCACGGACCCAGCGACTTATACATTTTGTTATAATTTCAAATCCATGAATAGCTTATTCTGAAATAACAAATGAATTTCTAATTTTTTTTTAAATTAATTAATCCAAGCATGAGCCAAAAAATGGGGATTAATTTTCTAATTTGGGAATTCAAAAAATAGCCAAAAACAGTGAATTACTTTATTCTCACATTAAATAATGACTATTCTCGCATTAATCAATGATTTTATCCAACATTCACAAATCAAGCATCCACTGCCATATAAGCATAATGGTAAATCTTGAAAGAGGTAGTAGATCTAGTGGGAGGAATTCACAATCCCTCTTAAATCTTGAAAGAGGTAGTAGATCTAGTGGGAGGAATTCACAATCCCTCTTCTCATTTCTCTTTGTTTTTAGTGCAGAGGAAGGAAGAGCATGGATTATACTCGAAGGTGGTGACAATTCCTTTTTGTTTCCTTCTTTCCGTGGAGGGTTTTCACTTATTAATATCCTTCTTAGTTCCTTCCATCGTTTCTCTTTGTTTTTAGTTCCTTCCGTCATTTCTCTTTGTTTTTAGTGTAGATAAGGGGAGTGTGGATTAGACTCAAAGGTGGTGACAATTCTATCTCGTTTCCTTGAAATCAACTTCTTTTTGTGGAGAGTTTTCCCTTATATGGAATTTTATCCTTCTTAGTTCCTTCCGTCATTTCTCTTTGTTTTTAGTGTAGACGAAGGGGAGTGTGGATTAGACTCAAAGGTGGTGACAATTCTATCTTGTTTCCTTGAAATGTACTTTTCGTTGAGAGTTTTCTCTTATATGGAGTTTTATCCTTCTTAGTTCCTTACAAATCAGTACAAAACCACAAAATTGTCGAGACCTCCACTTATCTTTCCTACACCTCACCCTTCCCCCTTGAAATATGCTTATGTTGGAATATTAATGAGCTATTTTATTTCTATTTATTTAATTACTTTTACATCTTATACACTTTTTACATATGTGCGTTGTACTTTCCTAATTTGGTATAGATAATTAGCCCTCTAACTGGTTATACATTTGTAGATAGGAGAGCGATACAACTAGTCGGATTACCGCCGATACTTCTGGACTAGACCTTTTGATTGTAACTCTCATATAAGCAAATCCAAAATATAGAATCATTGTATTTTTTACATCATTTTAATAAATAAATTGTTCAAAATTAAGTCTGATTTGTGTTTTCGTTAAAAGTTATTTTTATCTTAGGTGAGAATCTCCATAGCTAAATCTTACGTGTCACTAACATCATCCATATAAAATGGAATGTTACTGTTATGGTTATAGCACAATTTTGTTTATTTTCCACTCTGGGATCTATAATCAGCTTATCTCACAGAATGGCCTCTTTCAAAGAATGCATAATTTTTTGTTTCAAAAAATATAAATATAAACAAAAACAATAAAAAAAATCAGTAATCCTGTCATGCAATCTCAGTCACGTAATAATTTCATACATTACAGTTAATCAAAAAAAAAATTATCCAGAAGGGAGGGTGCGTTGGAAATGGTGGTTCTTCAGCTATGGTGAATTTCAATAGGTTTTTGTAGGCTTCGGCTAGAAGGGTGTGGGTTGCAAATAGTGATTCTTCAGCTGTGGTGAATTTCGGTAAGCACGCTTCTTGGAGAGCCAACAGATCAGTGGTGGCCATCCTGCTTGCTACAACTGTTGTTCAAGATGCTAGCACTCCATAGTGTTCTTGCAATCCCTCTCTACTTCAGAGAGACTTCCTCAGTACTTTGGAGTTTAAGTGTAAATGAAGCTCTGCACTGCAGCCAAAGCCTGGAGGGAATTTTGACAAGGGCAAGGTTGATGGGGAATGCAAAATTTTACTAATACATCTGTTATTGGTTTTTTCACAAGCAGCATATTTCTAAAGAAAACGGACAGCCTTAAGCCTGTTCCGGTGGCACACCTTTCTCAGACAAAATGCCTGATTTACGTTAAAAGTGCAAACATTTTTTCAGTCAGAAGGGATAAAAAAATTAAGAAACTTTTTCATTGTTATAATTTTTCATGCCAGTTCAACTCTGTCCTTGTGGAATCAATGCATAGATTATATAAGGCTATCATCAAAGATGTTTGCTAATGGGGCATAAAATGATGCCCTACAGTACAAGTCTGTTGAGAATAAGATCTGTAAGCCAAAGATTTGTTTTCCAATCATGCTCCCTCTGTTTCGTAATGCTGCACTAGTTAGCCAGTTGGATAATGCCCCCAAAGAGAAACTATTCAAGATCATCAGATCCTCAAGGGAGGGATGATGATCCTGATTTAGTGCCATTGGAAATATTTCCCCTTACAGATGTTATTTACTCAGTGAGATACTTGTCATTACCCCTGCCAACATGTGAAGGAGAGGTAAGGCCAAGATGGAAAGACTTCAAATAAACGCACAGGAGGTTATCAAGAATAGATCCCAATGTACTTAGAAGTTCTCTTCTCATGCAGGGCACAAAACACAAAAAGCTGTCAAAAATCGATCCCAATGTACTGCAGAAGCTTTCTTCTCATGCAGGGTACAACACTTCTGGACTCTCAATTTCTAACATAGATTGCAATAGGAAGGTTCTTCATTTTGTCTCAAAGTTAGGGCGCCAAAGGGTGAATTCATAATGAATAAACTTAAGTACAACAGTGAAAAGTTCTCCCACCATCATATTATCAGTCTTTAGTTTCTTATATAATAAAAATGTGCAGGTAACTTCCCAGAATTTCCAATCCATTTTGATTAAGATATCATAATTAGATAAGAAAAAGCACACAAAAAACTCAAAGCACACAAATGTAAAGATTTTCAAAATAATTTAGAAGGCAGAGCAGCCACCCACTAAACAGACACTTGTGAGAAAAATTCAATGAGCTAAACAATAAAACCGTCAGCAGCACACCAAAAAATACTCGAGACACATTCAATTGATGGCTGCCAAAAGCTTAAATGCAGGCTGGGGCTCTGTCCTAAAGAAGTTAATATTCATTTACAACCATTCAGAGCATATGGTCATCAAAAACTAAATAAGATTTTACAGGTACAACTACAGCTAAGTTTGGTGTTGCAATTATATTTAGCCAAAACAAAAATTCGCATGCCAAGGTGCAAATAGATGATTTTTTTAAAAATGTAACAAGAACTTATATTTTATCCACTAACTTAACAAACCATATAGAGTAATCCAGGTGACATGGTTGATGTCTGCACTCTAAAACCATGCAAGTACTAAAACTGTTGTCAATTGTGGGCCAAGAAACAACAAACTTAATCAAAGAAGAATAAATAGCATTGATTTCAGCATAATAGGCTACCCAACGTGAGAAATGACATTTATCTACATATTCTCGGCTGTCATATAAACAGTGCTTATTTCCCAAACAGGTAATTAAAAACACTTAAATAAAATTCAAACTAGCTCTTCTGAACCACTTAAAAATAATCGCGGGTTATATTGATGAACATTCAAAATTGAGGAAAATCACTTAAACAACGCTCTGTTTTTTCATGCTTATACTGATAAGGCTTCAAAAATTTAAAAGATTAAAAAACATATCTTTGCCTAAAATTCTGAACATGGAGCTTATACTACATTCCTGCCTATCACAACTAAAACCAGCTGAATTGATTATGCACTACAATAAAGAGATAATGGAAGAAATTCTGATAATCAGAATACACTTTTTAGTTGACCCTGTTGACATCCAGTCTCCCAAACAAACCATCGCATCACTCTAATCAAACAGATTGAAACCCATATCATCATCAGACTCCTCTTCAGGTTCAGGCTTCTTTTCCTCTTCCTTTGGAGCAGCTGCTGCTGGCGCAGCAGCAGATTCTGTAGTAACTGCAACAGCAGCAACTGCAAATTTGCTTGGATCCTGCATAAGAAATCAAATCAAGTTGATCAAAGACCATGAGATTACAATGGAAATTTTAAGGCTTACTATGGAAACGCAAACAAAAAATTTAAATAACCAGCTTTGAAACTCACCTCCAAGTACTCTTTGACTTTCTCTGCCTCAGGGAATGAATAGTCTGTAGCAATAGCAATGGCTAAAACATTCTTGTAACCATTGATGAATGAGTGAGGAGCAGCTACTAAAGTAGGATAGCTGAGAGCCAGTGAAAGAGCTGCCACATTAGAGATACCAGCAGCAATTTTTTCAATTAAATCATCTTCTGTGAGATCAAGAACTGCAGGGTCAAATACCGATCCATTGTCATAAACAGACTGCACAACGAGTCCGTAAGAAAATGGACGAATACCAAGCTTTGCAAGCAAAGCTGCCTCGGAAGAACCCACTTTATCTCCCTTCTTAATGAGTTCTACAGGTGTGATAATTTCGACTGTACCCTTATTAATTTTTGTGGGAATGTTCAGCACCTGTAATAGAGTTAAAAATAAGTTAAAGAAATAAAAATGCCAATAAGCTTTGCCCATATACATCTTGATCATGACTTCATCCTATCTTGTTTGATTATAGATCCTACATGTGTTTTACAGCTTAAAACATCACCTCTTCTAAGTTACTGGTTCAGGTTAGGATACACAGGTTCAGTATGTAGATATGGCAATAAAAGTTGAGGAGTTGGTTTCATCCATACAGAATAAAACTTTGTAACTGAATTGGGCAGTATGGCAATTCTGCGCACGGGATGGGTGGTGTGGGGCCGAGTTTGTTCTATGTATGTTAGGGAGAGATGCTGAACTGCAAACTTATTGCACAGAAAGTAGCATATCTGGATGCTAAGACACTCTAGGGTCTAGCTAAAGAAGTTGATGGAGATGACAGCATAGCAATTTGCTGAAGAAGGCTATTCACCCGAGCCAATCCATTGCAAGAAAATATGTCTTTGACATTGCACAATCTTTATCCTATGAAACCATGCTTCCAACAGCAAACAGTTCATGCATGTGGGTCTCAATAATCAAGCTGAAGTCCGTGCTGATTGTTTGGTATCATAAATGTCCAGGGCAAATCATTCAGGTGTCTAACTATGCCAGACAATGTACCGTTGTAAAAAGTTCCCTAAAAGTGAAGGTGGATGAAGTCAAATGTCACAAGGATAAGCTGGTGTGCTTTCAGCTTCTGTCTGATCTGTCACAAGCAAAGTTGCATGGACACGGATACAGTATCAGGTACAGATACAGATACAAATACAACCATTTTACTGCTAGATACGACATTAATAAAAAACGCATACACATATTTAACACAACTTTCTAGGTTATTAGAGGATATTTTCATTACTTCAAAAGCAATATAGACACATAAATGCTACATAAATAATTACAAGTTAATTTAACACTTAACAATATGCAAAAATAGTAGAGTTGCATTAGAAAAACACAAAAAATGGGTTGCTGAAATAGAAAAACATTTCATTTGTATTTCTCATTTGGTGCAGGTTTTGTTTATACCAATTTTTTTTAATTGCATTTATGAAGTTTATTTAAATCAAATTTGGGAAGATTTATGTTAAATCTGGGAAAAAATCAAATCACATAGTGTTTGGCACAGTTGAAAATCAAGTTTTTTTAGGCACACATGGGTACAATATTCAATGTGTATCCGGGATGTATTGCATACGTGGATACGCGCGCCCCAGGAGGGACATAGGAGTTTCTGGCAACTCTGGTCACAGGGCAGTGTGTATTGCTAGAAGTAAATGTCTGTGTGCATGCAGGTTGACCAGGGCTAAGGAAATGTCTATGTTTCCTTGATTTAACCTGATACAAGCAAACTTCATTTTGCCGTATGGGATTGGTCACAAATCACAAGAGGCAAACATCATTTTGCCGTATGGGATAGGTCACAAATCACAAGAGGTATATTTTGGATGGAAATGTAAAAAATTAATTATATCAAATATAGAATGTCATGTTCCCTGTCAGAAATCATAATCGCAGCAGCCAAGAAAACCCTAAAAACCAAAAATGCTAACAGCAATGATTTAATTAAATGAAAGTTTCATTTTGTGTTGAGAATAGAAAGTGGATAAGGGAAAAAACAACTGGTTTGATTGTCTACTTAATTAAAAACACATTTGATTAAGGCTGAAGAGAATATACGGCCGACTTCCTTTAAAGATTTTAGAAAGACAAATTTCCATTGACTGTGGCCGACTCATTTCATGGAAAATAAATTTAATTTGGGCTGACCCATGCTTGGCGCCGAAGACAAAGTTATTTAAATTTCATGCTGGCCGACTAGTGTAAGGAAAGCTCATAATAAATTAAATATAATGTGGCCGACCTCTCTAAGTGGCACCTATGTTAAAGACATATTAGTAAGGTTCAAATCGACCCATGTTGGAATAAAAGTTAGCACTGGAATGAGTTAAAATTAATGAGAATAGGAAGAGGCCGACTCCCTGAAGAAAACACGTCCCTTGGGACAAGTCGCCCCTCTTTGAATGAGTTGCTTCCTTTCCATTACAGGTATAATGGGTATAAAAGCAAGATCATTTTATATAGCATTGGAGGGACTTCGTATTTTTTATATGCAGAAACATATGAGGACGGTTTGATCAGGAAGCTTATATTCTGTAACAGCGATTCCATAGTGCCACTCATTTAATGGTTTATCAGGACAATAATCATAGGTAGAAATAAAGATTATATTCTCTTTAAGACAGGCAATCAGAATCTATATCCAAGTTCAGATCAGGCATCTTTCGGGGCTGAGCGTCAGACGTCATATCAGACATCATTCCACATATAAGTAGAGTTTAGCACCATTACTATTGAGACATTGTCCTAATCTGCACATCTGATATTCTCCTTTACACAGTTGATTGTTGGATCAGAACTCCTATCCTTTCATTTAATGAGCAAGACCCTACGACTTTAAGTTGTGTGCAGTTACACTGTAGATCAGAGACTCAGTCTTACTGATATTGATAAAGATTATAACACAGATGATAATTGGAGAGAATCTAACAGTATCCTAGTGGTGATTATCATATTAGTTAAAGCACCCAAGGACAAATTAAGGAGAATCCCAGAAGGGACATTACATAGAAGACTGCGTTATACAATCAGGCATGTTAATGTATGTATGTGAAATGCCAAAAGTATAATCTCTGGCTCATGGATGGATATGGTAAACGTTACATTATCAAAATCCAGGCTTTAATGCTCTTTTTTTGCAGCTACTAGGTGCCTAACCCAAGTTTATTTAGCTCAAACAAAAATATATATTTTTAACATTTTTTCCATGAAAGTCCCTTCATTAGTTAACTAACACATAAATGAGGACCTTCGTCACAAAAGCCTACTATTATATTAATAATTAAGGAATCTTAAAATAGAGAAACCTTTACTTATTAAAAAAATCAAATGAAGGATTGAAGCAAAAGCAAAATTCTAAAATATACACATGAAAAAACTTAAAAATAAAAAACAAATTCACTAAGAAATTCTGGGCATCTATTGGTCGGAGAAGGATCCCCTAACAGATAATTAATGGGAGCCTTTAAATACTAAGAGGAACCTTTACACACTTGTGCGCTAAATAATTTCTAGAAATTTACAGCAATTAAACGCTGTTCAGCTGGTTCAATACAAGCAAAAGCAGCAGCACAAGCGTGGAAACAGGACAGGGCAACAAGGACAATTGAAGTCTGTCTTGTTTTGTAGAACAACTGTCACACCGTGGACAGCCATTAAAAAGATAAAAAAAGCTCTTGTCTTATTTGCTGCAGGTTCATTCAGATTTTGTGTTTTGCACCTCGAGGGTTACATCCACGGATGCACCCAGACAAATTCATAGACCCACACAAAATCCAGCTAAATACCTGTATCTGACTCAAATCAGACTACGACCCAGTCTTGAGGCCAGTGGACTTGCAATAAAGCAATTAATGAACAAAAAAAATTGGCAAAAATTCAAACCTGGAAGAAAGAAGTCTGGGATGGATCTAGACCGGTGTTTCCAGGAGGTACAACCACATCAACTGGAGCAACCAAACCAACACGTGCTGGAGCTCCAACCTGCAAATAGGCCACACAGAATCAGAGAAGTTCTGGCATTTAAAATGTCCAGCTGAGCTACAAAATCAAATACACAGACAAGCATACCTTATATTTTGCAACTTCCTCGCGCACCTCTTTCAAATCTCCTTTCGTAAAAATAAGCCCAACATTTCCCTAACAAAAGTTAAAAATTAGTCTTTTGTGCAATTACATTTGTTTTCAAACTTAATCAATTCATCTAAGAGAAACTATCTACATGTACGAGTACCTGGTTGCTAAGCATAGTAAAGATATAACAATAAAAGAGCTCAGAATTGTAACTTGCGAGTACATATTTAGGATTGAGACATTCTATTGAGATGCAAACTGCTAAATTCTTCTAACAAAAAGGACCAATTTTGCAACAAACAAAAGCAAACCCAGAAGCTAGCAAAAATTAAAATTAAAATAAAGAAAGAAAAAATACCCAAAGCAAGTCACAATAATGAGTAGCAAGTACTGCACAAGGCTAACCTTGTTAGATTCTGATGAGACTTAAAATTATATTAACATTAACATTTTGGGAATCTACATTGGTTTTATTATTCTGGCATGTACATCTATAGTACATTACCTGATTAGGGCATTAACTGTTACATCTACAAAGCATTCCCATTTGATTATACAAGTATAGGAAAGATACACTTAGCTGGTACTATGAATGATTATATTCATCAAGAGACTAAACATGCTGTAATGAATTCAAATTGTGTTAAAGCCAGTCTACGTCAGAAGCATGCCCTTCCAAAGCTGAGTTAGAACAGATTAGGGTTAAAAATAGCAGACTAATAAGGATTATAAATAGAAAAACTTTAAAACCTACTAAACTAAAAATTTGCAAACGTTCACATTAAGAACTGGGTAAATCTTACTAACCAAAACCAAATCCTTAGTTTTCAGTGACAAAACATTGTAATTTTCGTCCAAATAAAACTTATGATAATATTCACAACTAAAATTCACTTAGCCAAAAACGTTAAATAAACGCGTTCCATTAAAAAAACAAATAAAACCAAACTTGCCTACGCTAAATCAGAACACTGTAAATTTTTCTCGATGCCTTAAACCCTATGTGTCTTCGATAAAACCCAACTCACCACAAGCAACTGCATCAAGTTCAGGTAAGCCGTATTGCCAGACTTCTCGGCATATATTCTAATGGATCTTTTCATCATGGTATTCTTCCCCATTAGAACGATTGAATCGGGCCTCAAACCGTGTCGAATGGACTGCAACTGATTGGATCCTACATTGTCTGCAAGGCACACCAACACCTGCGTGTATTCTTCCAATAAATCGCATATTTTCTTATCGTAGAGTACTTTCTTCTCGGCCTTAGTACCCTTGAACCCCATTTTTTCCACTGCTTCGATATATTGACCGATGCAATGGCCTGCAATTCTGAGAAACAGGAAAACGAAGAATAGGGTTTATTTTAAAGTTAGGGTTTCTATTCTACATGGAATTTAGGGTTTTTACCTTGACGGAGGAACGAGCGAGCGAAAAGAAGGTAGGATGTTTCGACGGAAAGTTTGCTCTGGTCAAACTAATTTTAGATTAGCCTATTTGTAAAATAGCTTTATGTGGTAATATAATTTTTAGAAAAAAAAATGATTAAAGTAAAGGAATAAATATTGAATTTAAGGAGTATATAGATGTCTCACTTTTGTGTTTTTTATTAAATAAAGTAAAAGGGTTTGAGGTTTTTTTTATAATAGACCAGCGAGCAAGCGAAGAGAACAAAGAAATGTCTCAATTGGATTTTATTTGTTGTTCTAGTTTATGTTTTATGGTAAAAGTTCATTTTAAACTAGCAATCACACCTTGGTGTGCAATGGATACGCCTAAAATATGTGGAAAAATTTTGGTATAATTTGTGCATATACTAATGTAGTAGATGATGTCAATCAATAGGATATAATTTAGAAAATGATATTTATGCAAACAAAACTAAACAAAGGAGTGATACTCTCTCTCTCTCTCTCTCTCTCTAACCGTAAACCCCATAACCATAAGCGCTCTCTCTCTCTCTCTCCTCTAACCCTAAACCCCATAACATGTCATTACAATCATATTAACACATAAACCAATGACAACTAAATGCACTTTTTATACATAAATGATTAAGATAGTTTCAATTGTTTAAATGTGTCTATTAAAATTGTAGAGTCTAAACATCTTAGATATAATAAATCAATTAAAAATAATCATATAAATTTATTTATTAACAAATATTCATCACTAATAATATGAAAGAGTAAAATTAATTACATGATTGATCATTCTTCCTACAAACTTGCATGTGGAATTCGAGGTTAAAATATTATAATAGTCAATCTTTTTTTATGTCTTTGTTTATTCTTTAAATTGTAAGTAATAATGTATCGAATAAATTCTAAAATATATATAAAAATTTATAAGCACATGGTAAATACTTGGACAAAAAAATCACATGTATACATGATAGATATATTCTCTGTTTCTTTGAGCATGTTGCACCTCTATTGCATGAAATAGATCATTCTCAAATTGTTGATGCATTGATGAATCAAATTCCCTAACATGTGATGATGTCTATGGACAGGGTGATCACACTAGCAATTGACTAATTTTTTACTCTGCAAGACGATCTATGGAGGTTCAGTTTATGCATTATCAAGGTTTTTGATGATCACCATGACATCTACTATGGTCCATAAAACAAGTAACACGGGGAATAAAATATACTCTATATGTTGTTTATGTTGAAATGTATTGGCTTCTTCTTACTATTGACATACCCTTATTTAAATGTAACATGGAGATGAGTTTTCAAGAAGAGGATACATTGAACATGTAGAATATATTGCTAAAAGCTGAAGAATGTACTTCTATTTTTACTCATTATCTTATATCATAAATTTTAATGCAAAGTATTCTAGAGTACAAGGTAAAGTATGTGTTGTGCAACCTTGATTGTTGGAAGAAAAAATGAACTATTGCGGTAAAAAATATAAAGCAAATGTAAATCATGTTTGGCCATTTAATGAAGGATTTCCTTTAGGATCAAACCTTTTGAAGGCATAATTTATCTAAGCTTTCACTTTTAGATGGTTTCTTTTGATGGATTTTATAGTGAACCTACTCTACTTTGTGTGGCGTGCTTCAAGACATGCTTTCTCATGTCTTTCATTGATTTTGTGTTCTTTGTAGTTTATTGGTGAAATGTGCTAACATTGGCATGCATGTTTGACCATTAAAGAACTTACAACAATGAGGATCAATCTATTTTATTCAAGTAATGCAAGGGTTGCATTGATTATAAATTATTGATATCAAAGAACATTTGAAGCAAACAATGATCATTAAAGTAGAGTGAACTTGTTCTTATGAAGAGATGGCATATGTCGTTCATTTAGCATGGGAGAGGAATTCATCAATGTTCAAATCTTATAATATATTCAATAAAATATATTTCTGTAATAAAATATAGATTGTGTATTTTTCAGTAAAATTAATCTATCTTAGTTATACTAGGGACGAATAACTTGAGAGGAAAGAAACTTGTATAATTTTCCTCGGGTTTAAATTATTAAATGTTAATATAAATTATCTTAGTTGAACTAGTTTAAGTTACTTGGCTTTGACGTAAAATGTCATGCCCAAAAGTTGGGCAAAAATACGCCAACTTTTTTTTTGAAAATGACTTAAAGTTATCTATGTTCGCACATGAGTGTGTCTCATAGCTGACTAACTCGTCGGTGTTACAGCTTACAGTAATTTGTTGAGAACCCTAAACAAGTTCAAGTGGATATCAGTTGACTAAGGTTGACTATGTTTAATCCACCAGGCGTTAAAAGTGTACTTGACCCTTAATATCAATCTATAACATTCCCCTAGTTTAACAACTTCAATCCGATTAAGGTCGATCTAGGTTTATAGAAGAATCCATATTAATTTGATTAATAACATTATTACTTATTAATCGTATTTAATGTTACTTTAAAATGAATGCACTAATAAATCGACCTTAATTGAAATTATAAAAGAGTTACTATAAAATTAATAACTTCCCAAAAATGAGTAGAGTAAGAGAATTAATTACTACAATAATCACTATTGATAAAACACTTAAACACTAATCCCCCTATTTAAATTTAAATAACATCTACCTTGATATTTAACACTATTAAAATTATTAAAATACTCCAAATATATAATTAAATATTAAATAAGTAATCTCAAAAGTTACATTAATAGTTTCAAAAAATAAAAAATAAATTTCCCTATAAACTTAAAAACTTTAATTCTAATCTTTTTATTTAAACATTACTAATCTCTAATTTAAGAATTAATTAAATGTTAATCTATTGAATTAAAGAAAATCTCTAAATGCTTCTATGTTAAAGTCAAAAATTGCAACTATCAACTCTATTAGATCTTTTGTTGAAATCCAATTACAAAAGAATGATATTAATATTAATATTCTAACCTAACTAAAATTCTAAGAATCCTTATGGATTCTAAATAAAATTTCTATAAAATCAAATCTCATATCACTTTTTTTCTAAATAAACTTCACTGTGTATTAATATTTTTATTACGCCGTAGGCGTTTCCTTTGAAAGGCCTCGGGCAAAAATGTACATCGGATGGTCGAAACAGGTGCAGACAGAAATGACTACCATAGAAACAATCTGATGCATCCATTTTTTTCTACCACTTTACACGTTAGCTGTAAAGTTTGTCTTTTTCACCACGTTAATTTAGCATAACGGAACAAAAAGTCCGCTAAATCTGGGCGCAGCTCTGCTAAATCTTGTGAAGGAGAAGAGCGGTACAGAGTCCTACTAAGCTTTCTATGTGATGAAGGAATATTCGTTCTTGTTCTCCCTGTGTATAGTGTGCCACGCAGACGACTAGGCACAACATTTATTATCTTGTGATATTATTTTTTATTATTTAACTTGCAAGCCA
>MU225232.1:415258-425367 GCA_018584345.1 Thuja plicata
AACCTCAAATGTATGTAATTGAAATTGCAGAAATAAACAAAGCAAATGCATAAATTCACCTTGCTTGAAAAAGTCCTTGTGGCGGATTCGAATCCTTGAATCCACAAGTATGCTTCAAATGTGGAATTTAGAAATGTAGGATGTCTTAAATCTCTTTCTAATGGATCTTCAACACCAAGTCTTGAGTGGGTTCTTGAATTTGGAATAGGTTTAGAAGAAGGTGGATGGAGAGATCACCAAAAGGGCACCTTGTAGCTTCAAACCTTCAATGGCCTCCAATGGATCTCCTTCATGGAAATGGATGATTGAATTAATGGATGCTTGCTTGAACTTCACTTGATGATGCTTGATCTCAATTAGGAATGCTTGATGATAATCCTCAATCTTGCTTAGCTTCACTTGATGATCGTTCTTAATGCTTAGAGAAAATGAGAGAGAAAGCTTCCCTTTTATATGAAATTAGGGCACAATCTTCCAAGGAGGCCTACATAGGAGAATTAAATACCATTAAATCCTTTACCCCTAGGAGAGGACCTATATTAAATATAATTTAGGAATCAGTGCTTTGGAACCCGAAACAGCCGACCCAGGAGCGGGAAATACTTTTTGCAAAGGCCGACCTCCAAAAACTAGAAGACCCCAGGATCTGAACCCTGGGTCAAGGTTGAGGTTGACCCTGACCTAGGTTAGGGTCGAGGTCAACATAGACCTAAAATGTCAACCTTGACCTTGAAGCCCAGAATCATCAGTCTGCCATTCAGAATGCAGAAATCAGGCCAAACATGAGTGGAAAGAGGAATAGATCAGGGAGGAAGCCATGTCAAAGTCAGGAACCCATTCAAGGCGCTTGCCATAACCCCAAACCACTTACTCAGAAGGCTAAACATGTCTACAATGGAAGTGCTTCCATTTTCCAACTATACACTTATCACATTTACCTCCTTATTGCCTTCTTGTTTGTCTCCTTCTTTATTCTTTCTAGATCAACAACCTTTCTTCTTATGACCTGGTTTCCCATGGTACTAGAAATTATTTCATCATATGGATTGAGACCTCTTGCCCTTTGATTTTCCTCATGATTTCTCATGACTTCCAGAATTATTTCCTCTCTCCTTTGATTTATCTCTACTTTTTGTATTCAAAACACTACCTGATATGGACCCACTTGAGATTTTCCTACGAATTTCTACACTTAGAATAACACCAACAACATCATCAAATTTGAGGGTATTTAAACTAGAAATAGAGCTACTAACAACCATTACCAAGCCATTCTAGTTTTTAGGGAAAGAACAGAGAATCAAAAGAGCCCTAATTGATTCATCAAAATTGACATTAACAAAAGATAATCGACTAATAACTGCATTACTACCATTTCCATATTAAATAAATGCTTCGTAAGAAATACCTTATTGTAAGAAGAAGGATTTTCATATAACTTCGCTAGGGTTTCCATCAACTCTTTAGTTGTCTTCACTTTTGTAATTTTAAATGCCACCAATTGTGCTAGGCAATAATGGCAAGTGCCTTTCTATCCAAAATATCCTAATCCTCCTGAGACATAGCTGTGAATTTTTTGCTTATTCATCCCAATGGCCATAATTAATCCTTTTGATTGAGATAGTCCTCCATCAGTATTTTTCATAAATGAAAGTTCTACCCATTAAAATGTTCAACCTTCAACTTACCCTAGTCTACCATTACTCCCACTCAACCGTGAGACCTTCTTGCAGAGGATAACTGAAAACAACCCACTATGATGCCACTTGTTAGGATTAGTAGATAAAAACATAACAGGTACATGCAAATATAACCAATGATGTAAAGGAATAAAGAACACATAAGTAGAACAAGAAGACACAAATTTAATGTGGTTCACCCAAACTTGGGCTATGTCCACCAAACAGAGAGTCCAATATTATTACCCAGTAATTTCAACCAGTGATCCCTTGCATCTCAATACCACTACAAAATGCTATGATACTTCTTCACTTTAACAATCCATAACCCTAACACTGTTACACTACTTGAAGAATAATAAACTACAACTGATTGTATGTTTAAAGTCATTTAGTCGATGATCAACCGAGTTACAAATGTGATGATAGACATTAATTAGTTAATGTATTGTCATTGATGTCAACTTATTTGAGTATCAATCGTGGTAACAAATATCTATTATGGATTGAAGATCTGGAATAAACAAAGTTTATGCGGTTGGTAATTAAAGAGTTCTATATACACCGAGTTGGAACAGTGGACACCGAGTAAACATAGTGTATACCGAGCACAATATTAATCGAGCAAGGTATCACTGATGCATCACGGTATTGACCGAGTAAAACAAACTAAAGCCCGAATAAGATGATGAGCTGACATTTGTTTATGATTTCAAGGTAATTGATAATGTTTGTTATGTTGATCAAACAACTATGAAAATTCAAGATGATCAGACGAAGGAGATTGAAACGTGTTTTTAACACAATTATTGAGGAAGGATGAAGCATAAAAATCAACAGTGGAGATCAAGCGGCAAAATATAAGGATGGAAATTAAATGAGTTATGATGTCTATATAAGAGACAAGAGATTCAATATGAATCATACATGCATACATGCAAATACACACATGCATATTGCTAAAGAGATTAACTTCATGCATGACTGATCAAACTGGTTGAAGACAAAAATGAGCAATTCTACAGACAACACCAAGTGATAGAAAAGAGTATTTACCAAGCATAACAGAGTATGAAGAATCAGAGGGACTAAAGTGATTATTGATTAGATGTTTTATGTACTTAATATGGATCTAAAAATCTGTAAATAGAGTTGTATTTGAGTCAGATCATTACTATATCAGTTTAACCATTGTTATAGAAAAATCTCTTAAACAAGTAGGACTTAACAATATTTTTTTATGACAAACGTATCGTGGGAGAGAGGGGAGGAGGAGGAGAGCGGCCAAATTCAAATTTGAATTTGAGCGGGACTGGTGTGAAGGATGCAGGTGCTAGGCCTTCTACTGAGCACAACAAACTGGAGGATGCTAAGGACAAAGGGAAGCATGGAAAGGATCCTAAAGCTAGACTTACACCTTGGGACCCGAGGGGGCCCAGGTCTGGTGAGTCAAAGGAGAAACAAAAAAGCATAAAAAGTGGTCTTCCCTCTTTGGAGTCAAACTGACAGGTAAGTCTTCTTTACCACCTGTCAAGAATATATCAAGACCCTCCTAAGGGAGCTTTGCCATTGATATTCCTGATCAAATCATTGATCATACCATTGCAAGAATGAAAACTCTCTGGTTGGGAGATTCTTGGGGGTCAGACCCAAAATTGAAGTGGTGAGGGCATATGCTTCTCAGAAATGGGACCTGAAAGGGCAAGTGGATGTTGTGGCTATGGCAAAAGGATGTTTGTCTTTCTTTTTTTCCCGCGAAGAGGATAGAACAAAGATTTTATGCAATGGACCATAGATTATAGGAAAAAATACCTTGGTCCTTAAAAAATGGTTCCCTAATCTTGTCTTTGAGGATGAGTCAGTTAACTAGGTGTCGATATGGGTTAAGCTCCATGGTCTTCCTCTGGAGTACTGGATGAAGGACATATTTGTTGGGATAGCCAACTCCTTTGGGGAGGTCTTATCAATAGATAATGTAACAACCTCAAGGAGATGACTAACATATGCTAGGATCTGTGTGAGAATTACACAAGACACTGATATGCCAGAGAAAATTGATATCCACTCAAAATTGGGATCGTGGGAACAAAAGATAGAATATGAAACTATCCCCTTTGTGTGCTTTCATTGCAAGAAATCTGGACATTGGGCAAAGAAATGTTCATCAAAGGCTAACCAGAGAAAGATAAAGAAATGGATTCCTGTTGGAAAGGTGAAAATAGATGGGGAGAGACTTCAAGGGAGGTCCAACTTAACAAGAGAGAGGGGAAGGTTCTAACCCCAGAAATGGGTGATGAGAGTATGGTCAATGATCAAACAAATAATGGTAGCTCTGAGAGTAATGAATGTCATCAAGATCAAGTGGAGGAACAAGGTGAAGAGGGGGAAATTCAGGGAGCAAGCCAACAAGAAATGACAAAAAAAGAGGCCAAAAAGGGGGAAGGGATTAAGCCACCCAGCAGCTATGATAATGTTAACCAATTAGATCAGAGTTCAGAGACTACAGGTCACAAAGGGGAGGAGGAATTAGAATGGAAGGATGCCCAACAGTGCATAATTTTAGGCCAAGGGACATTAGACACATCACAAAATACACCCCAGGGGATAAGAAGAACAATCTCGGATGTCAAAACACAAAAATGGGGGGATGATGTGTCCAGCAGCCAAGGTGTAATGGGTTACCAAAGTGATTAGGATGAGGGGATAGAGTCTCATGAGGAGGAAAAAAATAAAAGAATAATAAGGGTATGAATGACCGACTAATGAGAATGATAGCAACAAGGAGCAACAAAATAGGGGATGTGGGAGGAATGGTTTCCTCTCCTGGCCGACCCTCACACCAGAAACTAAGATCCAAGGAGGCTAAGAAGAACATAGCAGATAGAAGCCAGATGACCATCCTGGAAGTGGGATCTTTTGTTAAGGTATGAATATTATCTCTTGGAACATAAGGGGATTGAATAATCCCCACAAGCAAGATCTTGTTAGAAATATGATTAGGTATAATAGACTAGAATTTTTTTTAATTCAAGAAACTAAAATGGTTAAGGAATAAGTGGAGAGACTCAGATTTTTTAAGAATGACAATATTTGTGGGGGAGATTCTGAAGGTGCTTCGGTTGGAATTGCAACAATGTGGATTTATGATATCATCAAAGGCAATGTTATATATCACGGGAAAAATGTGGTTTGTATTAGATTTAGTCATCTTAAGGACAATACTACTTGGGTGCTCACTAATATTTATGCTCCTAATACTAAAAAGGGAAGAGAGGTTTTTTGGGACAAGATGTCCTCTCTGAGATATAGTTTCAGATCGGAGGAGTGGATTGTTATGGAGGATTTAAACACACCCCTAAAATAAAATGAAAAAAAAAGAGGAAGTCAAACAAATTTGGAAAGCATAATGGACCTTATGAATTTCATAAATAATCAATCTCTCCATGATATTGAGTTGCAGGGTATTAATTATACCTGGACTAACAGAAGGTGTGGAGAGGAGCTTATTTAGGTTAGACTTGATAGAGCTCTCATTAGCAGTGACTGGTTCACCCATTACTATTGTTCGCTGTCTACCCATATGCGGGTTGGATCAGACCATAATCCTACCACTTTTTTGGCGGATCGTATATCTAAGAAAATGAACTTTCCTTACAAATTTGAGAAAATGTGGACTATGCATCCACAATTGGAACAAAAATTTGAGTGGTGGAAGATTAAAATAAAAGGAACTGCTATGTTTATTCTGGCTAAAAAACTTAAACATGTCAAGGAGAATGTTAAATCATGGAACGAGGATACCTTTGACAATATTTTTTCTACTAAGACTAATATTTGTTTGAAGTTGAAGGCCATTTAGGACAACATTCAAAAGGAAGGTTATGATAGGATATCAAGAGACCAAGAAAATGAGAAATTAGTTGAGCTTCATGACATAATTGCCAGAGAAGAAACTTTTTGGAGACAAAGATTCAGAAAGATTTTCCTGAAGGAAGGGGACGGGAATTCCAAATATTTTTTCTTGACTGCCCTTAAGCGCAGAATGAAAAATAGAATATCTAATCTAGAAATTAATGGTACTCTTTCAAAGGATGAAGATGCTATTAGAATGGAGGCTATTTTTTTTTTCAAAAATCTTCTTCAATAGGACAAAGACCTGAATAAAGAGGAACAAAGGGAGTTTTTGGACTACATTCCCCAAATCCTTAATGACCACCATAATGCGAGTCTTAATGCTATCCCTTCAAATGCTGAAATAAAGAAGGCTATTTTTTCTTTTGATGGGAACAAAGCTGCTGGTTCGGATGGTTATCCTATGTTCTTCTTCTAGAACAACTAGAATATTATAGAAAAAGGATGTTACTAATGTTGTTAAAGAATCTTTTGGATCTAGAAAATTGTTGAAGGAATTGAATGGCACTTTTATTGCTCTTATACCTAAAAAATAAGGGGCTAACAAAATGGATCAGTTTAGGCCTATAAGTTTATGTAATACTACCTATAAGATTATTTCTAAGGTTCTTAACACCAAGATTTTGTATATTCTTCCTTTCCTTATATCTTGGCAGCAAAATGGTTTTGTTCTTGGTAGACAGATCATGGATTCAATGATCTCTATACGTGAAAATGTGCATTCACTGTTGGCATCTAAGAAGGAAGGGCTCATCCTCCAACTTTATTTGTCAAAAGCCTATGATAGGGTTGATTGGAACTTTCTAGTGAAAGTGCTAAAGGCTTTTGGATTTAACAAGAAAAGTACAGATCTTATATTTAAGCTAATATCTTCTGCCACTTTCTCTATTCTGGTATATGGCTCTCCCACTTCTTTTTTCAAATCTTCCAGGGGTCTAAGGCAGGGGGACCCTCTCTCTCCTATTGTCTTCATCCTGATGGAAGAGTGTTTAGGCAGGTACATGGAGAAATTAGTAGTGAAAGGGGAATTCAAAGGCTTAAATCTGTCTTCTACCATTCAAGTATGTTCCCATCGGCAGTTTGTTGATGACTCGGTTACTATGGGAGAAGCTTCAGTTAAAAATGCTTCCAACAAAAAAAAAGTGTTGGTTAAATATGGGACAATTTATCAATTGGGGAAAGAGCTCTGTGTTTTCCTTTAATGTTCTTGAAAAAGATAGATAAGAATCATGAGGATTTTGGGATGTGATATAGGGACTCTACCAGGTACTTACCTTGGTCTACCTTTATGCTTGGAACCCCCAGAGTCTTTCTGGAGCTCTTTAGTGGACAAGTATCATAGTAAACTCGCTGGCTAGAAAGGTACGCTGTTGAGTCAAGCAGGCAAGATTCATATTTTAAGATCTACCCTTCAACGTCTTTCTCTTTATGCTCTGATTATCTTTAAAATACCTAAGAAATTTGGAGAAGCAATTGAAAAAATCCAAAAAACTTTTCTTTGGACTGGAATGGAAAAGAAAGAAAAGGATAGCCCTCATTGCCTGGGACAAGGTTTGTGAACTGATTAACAAAGGAGGGCTTGACCTTCACAAAATTAGAAATCTTAATGATCACCTTCTAGCTAAACTTATATGGAGATATTATAATTCCAAGGGAGAATGGACCCTGATATGGGATAACAAATACAATAACGAGCATCCTAACCTTATTAGCTTTCTGGGTAGTGACAGTGGTGCTGGAGGATCCTTTATATGGAGAAATGCCCTTAAAAATAAGGAAATAATAAGAAAAGGTGTGAAATGGAAAGTAGGAAATGGTTGGAATGTTCTTTTCTGGGAAGATGATTGGATATTGCAAAATCCCCTCAAGGATTGCTCTGAACGGAAGGACTTTGAGAACCAGTGCAAATTGAGATTCGGGAGGAAATTTGTGAACTATTGGGATAGGGTTCACTAGAAGGACCTAACAGTTATTGACAACTCTTTGGGTCAGCTCAATAAATTTTTTAATTCCACTATTTTGATTGAGGAGGCAGATAGGATAATATAGAAGTATAGCCCGAATGGGAACTTTACTATCTCCTCTTTGTATCACCAGGAGTATGAAAATCTTAATGAGCCTTGTTGGGACAAAGCTTGGATTAAGGACTTTACTCCTAAGATTAATGTTTTTTTCTGGATTTTGCAACAGAACAAGGTTTTTGTTAGATTTGATAAATGGCAAATCTTCCCAAGAACACCTGCATGCAAGACTGTTACAGACTAGAAGCAAAATACAGAAGATAGAAGAACAGCTATGGAGGCAAAAAAGCCAGAGAAGACATCATGTGCTCAAGAAAACAATATATTAATGATATGTTTCTAGATTACAATGTGATGATCAAAAAACTCTGTAATGAAAAACTAAGAGGTGAATCCTTATAAAGGAATCACGAAACCCTAAAAGGGAAACCATAAGGTTAGCTAAAGAAAACTAGAGTGAATAGGTGAGTTAGTAATTAGATCATAATGATTTAATTAATAACCCGATAGACTATTACTCTAACACCCCCCTTAAGATAAGCTTAGGGAGAAGCAAAACCTAGGAAACTACTGCAGAAAGTAGGAAAGATGGGTCCCGGCAACAAGGCCTGATCAGGTACCCAAGTACAAGAAAGAAAACTAGATGAAGGAAACTAAGCCTTCAATCTAGGGAAAAGAGGTGTCCCAGAGAGAGGAACAAGAATGAGCAAGAAGCATCTCCAAAGCATGAAGCTGTAATGTCTGTCAGAGGAAACTGTTAGAACCCCCACTGAAGTGCATGACCAGGTAGAGAAGACAATGTCTGAAGAGCTGATCAATCAAACTAGGAAGCAATAGAACCAACAGGTGAACCCCCCCATAATGCTGAACTGGGAGAGGTGACAGGAACACTGAAATGCAATGCCAGAAACATCTGCAGAAGAAGAACCAGGTACACCAACAGTGCAACAAAAGTACAAACATAGGATGAAGAGTGGTGTCATCGACACACAGCATGGGCTAATATTGTGGAAGGTACGCTCACTTGACAAAGGTGGATACACCTAAAATAGCATAAGCATCATAACCCCCCATGACACTTTATAATAGAGTGCAAGTACAACAACCATACAAGGTGTGCAAGATCCCAGAAATGCAGAAGTAGGCACTTTATCTCAGTGCGTTTACAGAATAAAGATGCATCAGAAGGAGCATACAAGCTCAGAAGTCAGAAAGAAGAGTGAACCAGAAGTACAGTAGAAGAGATCCCAGGACCTGTAAAACTAAGCAATCCACCAGAGTGCATAAACTGCCAAACTCGGAGGAGAGAAAACCTAGATCAGAATCTAGAAAAAATACCTTTGCAACTGAATAAATCACTAAACCAGCTTTCCGACGATATCTCGTTTGCCAAAAATGGAGTCCGGATGAGCCAGATATGACTCCCGGAAGGCAAAAACAGACATCAGACTTCAACAGCAAAAAATGCTATTGAAACGACAGAACCCAAAAACCCAACCTCCATCATCGGAAATTTATTGGAAAGAGCTTTCCGATGGTATATGGAAGTCGAAAAAAGACCTCCGGATGCTCAAGATAGAGCGAAAAACGTCCAGGAGGGTCAGAAAGGCCCCAAACTGAGAAAATAAGTCCTGGGGGCTAAAAAATTTGGGCCCCCGGGTGCATGGCGCACTCAAGGGGCTGGGCCGTAGCCCCTAGTCTGCCATGTGACCACGCGCTTAGAAGTAGAGCCCGTGGGGGCCAGCCAAAAGGCGCCACCGGAGGCGGGCCGGGCGGAGCGGCGCAAGTAGTGGCGGTGCAGATAGAAAAGCCGGCGGGCGGCGGGGAAGCGGCGGCGGGGTGGTGGAATGCCGGCGGAGCTGAGGGCCGCTGAGGGTGGTAGTTTCTAGGCGGTGGGGGCCGCAGAGCGGCAGGGACCGGCGGCGGCCAGAGGGGCGGGGCTGGAGGGCGCAGACCTGAGCGGAGCCTGAGGGGACCGCGGAGCTGGCTGGGTGGTGGGCCGGCCACCGACCGGCGGCGGTGGAGCACCGGTGGCGGCCCTAAACGTTTTACACTGCGCATGTTAATTAAATGCCAAAAAAACTAAAAATATAAGGTTTTTTTAATTTTTTTCTCAGTTTCCGTGCCTGTACGGTACTGGAAACCAAATTTTTTTTGCCTTGGGGCCAAGTTGTCTAAAATAGACAAACTTTATATGGATTCTGGGGTTTTTGGGCCTTCTAGATGCAACCGTGAGGTCGGTTTTGGTCCAAAGTGTTGGAATTATGTTTGTCATCAGTGAAAACACTTATTCGATTCTGAATGCTTACCGAGCTCATCACTCAGTCCATAGCTTATCCCGAGCATTCAGTAATCACCTTGGAAAGCTCAGCGGTTAAATAGTTCAAACCAAGCAGTAGAGTGGTCACCGAGCATATGAACAGTTCAGCAGTGTTTACCGAGAAGAGTAACATGTACCGAGCAGACGGCAGTCACCGAGCTTCACCGTAACTACCGA
>MU225232.1:457798-478849 GCA_018584345.1 Thuja plicata
TGATGCTCTCCAAAATCATCCTCTCAAATGAAGAAAATGAGGTCCAATTTATAGAAAACCATGGAAAGAGGGTGAAGAGTTTCTTGAAAAGAAACGGTTGCCTCTTCATTCTCATTTGAGACAAAAACACAAAGATTATTTAAATAAAAGAGTGAATTATTGCCTCATGAGTGTCCTTTCACATGGAATTCCTTTTTGAGGATAATTCACCCAATAATTAAATAACCTTTCATTTCCTTTTATGTATATTAGCTAAAGTGGGTGGAATTGATTTAATTAAAAGCGTTTAAGACTTTAGAATTAAATCAATTAATCATAGGGGTTTTTTAGCTAATAAACTCTGAGAATTTAAGAATTAAATATAATGTCATATTTATGCAAATTTGGGTTTTCTGCATTTGAAACTCAGTCAATTAAAGTCAATTAGGAGAAGAATTTGCCTAGTACAATAGGACTTTGAAGATGAGAAAAATGTACCAAAATTGATTGGATTATTAGGTGCCAATTTTGGGGTGTTACACCTTGCACCAACAAAGTAACAAGGGTCGAATAAAATATTCTAACATACATTTAGCAAACACATTATGGGAGAAGCACAATACAACATGCAAAAAAAAAAAGGGCTACCATGAAGGATAAGCCAATCAGACGCATCACCTACCCTCCCCTTCTCGGTTTGTATCATTTAGGGAAGGTGGACAACTCGCAAGAGGGACTATATCCAATATAGCAGGAATAATAGCTAGTTCCAAACAAGGATCCTCTTGAGAATCGCGTTACTCGATACTATGTGTAATTGTCAATTGAGTTGAAAGCATATGAGGTAGATTAGTATCAAGATCAATGGTCTCATATTCATCACTAAGATCAATAGGATCATCAAGAGTATCTTCCTCATCAAGATTAATTAAAATAGGATCTAATACGTGAATAGGATCATCATACTCATTCATCTTAACATCATTATGAATATTAACTTCTTCCAACACATTAGGCGTAGGTTGGTCAAAAGAAGGTAAAGAATTTCAAAGAACATAAGCATGGGCACTAGCATTAGCTCTACACTTCTTATGACTTTCATTAGCAGATTTGTTACATTTTGCTTTGTTTGACACATGTTGAGAACTAGGAGGAATAACAACGGGTTCCTTCACAGGTTATGTAGGAGGATTGGTAAGATTCACAGTAGGCTGAGAAGTGACACTGGGAAGTTGAGTAATAGAGATAGTTGTAATGGATAAAGGAGGTATGGAAGGAGTGGGAAAAAGACCACAGTTAAGATCTATTTGAGGCATGCTTAACTCAATAATCTTGCGATGTTTATAGGCTTGATATGAATGCAAAAGGTTGTTAGGGAGAGGAGGACATGAATTCGGTAATGAAGGCCAAAATAAATCAAGAGTAGCACAGTCTCTAGGCCTAGAAGGTTTATACAAACTATTATTAATCATTTTTACTTCTCCATTATGAATGAACTTAAGACATTTATGAATAGGAGAAGCAATAGAATGCATAGCAGTTATCCAATGCAAACCAAATTTGACTTGAAATTGATCAGAAGTAGGAACAATAATGAAGGTAGTATCTACAACCTTGCCACAAAGTTCAATAGGCAAGTTAATAGAACCAAGTGCAGGATAGAGAAAACCATTACAAGTTTGTATCCATGCATCTGATGGATCATAACAATCACTTTGTAGGTTTTTTCATAAAAAGATTTTCCTCAGTAATAACATTTATTAAAGATGTGGGATCAACAAGACAACCACACGTAGGTATCTTATCAATCCTAGCATAAATATAAAGGGGACCATCGGGAGCCTTAATATTCTCAGAATCATCAAAGGTAATTGAAAATTCCCGAGGTCGCTTATCCTTAGTTTGTTTTTGAGGTTTAGGTGGAACTTGAAGTTGAGGTGGAGGCAAAGGATCTTGAATAGTAGGTTGAGATAAAACAGTGCACTCCACATTATTAACAATGTGATTAAGATCACCCATCTTCGAATCGTAAATAATATCCACAGAAGATGGTTGAGCGATGGTATTAGTATCATGTGTAGGTAAAGGATTCGTATAGATTTGGAGTTTTTTATTAGGAGGGGAGACATATTTGTTCCCATTACCATCAAAATTATCAACAGATAAAGCATTAGAATCAATTAAGTCTTGAACTTTATGCTTTAGAGAATGACATTTTTCAGTATCATGACCATTCTGGTGATGGTATTGGCAAAAAGCTTTAGAATCAAAGGATTTTGATGCTATCATAGTAGGAAGGAGAGGTCGAATAGGAGGCAAGGTAATCATATTAACACTTAACAACCTACTCATAATAGAATGTAAAGATTTAGAGAGAGGAGTAAATGTACAATTCATACGGAAAGCAGTGGATGTAGAAGTGGTATTGTGGGATGCAACAACAACTTGATCAACAACCATATTCGTCTATTTATTAATATTGATATAGTTGTTAGGTTTCTAAAAATTATTAGGATTAGGAGCAGTGTCACTCTTATCAACTGGAACAGGAGCCATTGGAGTTTTGCTCTCAAATTGACTCATTTGTAATTGATAATGATGAAAGGTTGTACAAAGTTGTTGAAAAGAGGTGAATTCAGTAAGCAGAATCTTATCTCTAATATCTTTTTGTAAATTTGAAATAAACATATGTTGAATATCAATATCAGGAACATGATAAGAAATTTGAGCATACAAATGCTTAAATCTACCAATAAAATCAATCAATTTTTCCATAATGTTTTGTTTACAATGCATTAAATCAGTCAAGGAAACTTGTGGACCAATGTTATTTTGAAATTGTTGAATGAAGGTATTAGCAAGTTTAGGAAAAGAATCAATGGAATAAGGAGGTAAAGAACAATACCATTGCAAATCCTTATCATGAAAAGTTCTAGTAAATTTTTTAGCTAAAATCCTATGGTCATGAGTATAATCACTACAAAGGATTTGAAATGTTTTAACATGAGTAACATGATCGCCTTTACCATTGTAATTCTCAAGACAAGGCATATCAGCTTGTTGAGGAATAGTAGCACAAATAATGTGTAAGGATAAAGGACTACCCATGTCACATGTAGGAATGCTAAACTTGGATTCAGTTAAGGATGCAAGTTGTTGGTGTAAAGATGATATAGTTTGAGCCAAACTAATAATTGTGGAATCATTAGAAGACATAGGTGGCATAGGAATATTAGGAACACTGGGAAAAGTGTAAGGAGAGGCAGGGATTGAAGACACAACTGGTGGAACACTTGGAACCACATTTGGAAGGGGATTAGAATAAGTAAAAGGCACACTATGATATGAAGGTTGTGAGGTAGGTAGAGATACCGGTGGAACCCTCACAGGAATAGATGAAATTGGGAGAGATGTAGTCATCAAAGGAGGAGTATAAGTAGGAATGTCAGGTAAAGGAACAGAAGAAGGTCCTTCACTAGTGATAGGAGGAGTGAATCCTAGATCTTGAGCCTCTTGTCCTAAAGGTTTAACATTCAAATGCATAATATGAGTGATACCACGCAAGAGATTAATACCTTGATCACTATCACAAAGGAATTTCTTAAGAGCCTCTATAGCTTGGATGTAATCTTTATTATGGTTTTCTTGAATAAGTTAATTTCCCATTTTATCAAGTTCAGTTGAAAGTTTTTGCACTTGTTCAGGAGGAACTCTTGCATCATCCTCGTCATGAGATGAGTGAGAAGAGTTATGCTCCGTAGAAGGATTGGAATCATGAGTGATCAAATTATCATCCGGGATCCTAAGGAAAGGAGAGGAAGACTCAGGATCAAAGGAACCCATAAGTCTATGACTTCTTCTAACTGGGATAGTATAAGTAGGACTAGAAGTGGTAAAACTCATACACCAATGCAATGCAAATGAACTAATTTAGGAAACACAAGATTTTGATTTTTAATTTTTTGAAAAGTAAATGCAATAAAATAAAAGAAAGATAATTTAATATACATGAAAGATCTAACATAAAAGATGTAAATATAACACCAAAAAGAAAGAGTTGTCTATCGTGGGTTCACCAAAATGTAAGATAAGAAATATGGTGTTTTAGTTTGTTATTGTTTTATCTTACATTTAAAGGATGTGTTTTGAAATGTACGGGGTAAATAAGATGCTCTCCCTTTATCTTTAGATATACAAATGAAGGATCCAAATTGATTAACCCAAAAGGAAGGATCAGTGCATAAATGAATCAATCATTTGGAAATAAGAGCAAAGAGGAAGATATTAAATACCCGTTTATTGATTTGAATGTGTAATAGATTTAGATAGATTAATAACTTTAATTGAATTGAACAAGAGAAAAGTACTAACCTTGAAATGTTGCAGATTTGAAGAATGCTATTTTTGGGGGTCTACACTCAGTTTCTGGAAAATCTAAGACTGGATCTGGAATAGAAACGCAGAGACGAACAAAACCCAAAAATATTTTTCTATTATGACACAGTTCCGATTTGCACCCTCAAGTCAATGTCACCATTGACCCAGAATTTCCAATTCCGACCTAGGGAAGAATCGACCTAAAAAGTCTCTAACAGGAAATCTATTTTTAGATCCCAAAAGTTTGCCGAAAAGGGTATCCGAATCTGCACTCCAATCTGTTGTTTCGAACCTATACCTGAAATAAAAATGGATTGTTTATTGGGGGGGAGGGGTTTGCCTTGGTCAAACCCCAGTTTTGGAATTAACCTCAAAGTATAATTGAAATTGCATAAGTAAAACAAAGTAAATGAACAAATTCACCTTGCTTGTAGAAGTCCTTATGGCAGATTCGAATCCGTGAATCCACAAGTATGTATGCACCAAAAAGGATGTAGAATGTAGAATGTAGGATGTCTCCAATCAATTTCTTGTAGATCTTCAACACCAATCTTGAATTGGTTTTTGAAATAGGAAGAGGTTTGGAGGAATGTGGATGAAGAAATCTTCAACAAGAGGGCTCCATGGAGCTTGAATCCTTCAATGGCCACCAATGGATCTCCTTGATGAAATAAGTGCTTGAGAATGGATGAATGCTTCAATGGCTACTTTTCTTGCTTCAAATATTTCTTCTTCACCTTTGGATTTCACTCTTCAAGTCTTGAAAGTTGATGATCATGGTTAGAGAAAATGAGAGGAGAAAGCTTCCTTTTATATGAAACTAGGGCACAATCTTATAGAGAGGCCTACATGGGAGAATTAAATTCCAATTAGACCCATGCCCCTAGAAGAGGACCTATATTAAATATAATTTAATATTTGTTGTTTCGAAGACCGAAATAGCTGACCCGGAAGCGGGAATTAACTTTTTCTAAGGACTGACATCCGAAAACCCTGAAATTCTAGAATTTTAACCCCAGGCTTGAAAAAGGTCGATTGTGACCTAGGTCAAGGTCGAGTTCAACCTTGACCCAAAAATTTCAACCTTAACCCTGAGGTCAAAGTCCCATTTTTTCAGTCTGGGGTGTCAGAAATAGGCTGGAAAAACTGGAAATGGGGCAAAGTAGGGGGATAAAACCAGATCTAAGTCAAGAACCCATTCAAGGCACTTGACATGACCGCAAACCACTTACTCGGAAGGCTATACCAATCTACAATGGAAGTGCTTCCATTTTCTGACTATACACTATTGTAAGTAAGATTCTCAAAACTTTATTGCCTATTTATGCTATTAGAGTCTCTGTAATACATTAAATGAGAGCATAACCTAGAAATAATATCACAATTGATAGTCTAGTCAGTAGACTGATTTCATTTGAGCTGAACAATTTTGACAAGAGTGTTGTTCCTATTGTTGAGTCTGCATTTATGTCATCTCTAAAAATTAGTAAATCTGGTAACAAACACATGATAAAAAATGATAGCGACAGTGACAGCGATGAGAGAGAACTTGATGAACTTGAAGCATTAATGGATAGAAGATTACATAAAGGTAAAGGAAGATATAAAGGTAAACTACCTTTTGTATGCTTTGACTGTAAATAAATTGGACACTTTGTTGCGAGATGCCCTAACAGGAAAAATGGTGAAAGAAACAATGAAAGATCTAATGAAAGAAAGGATGATCGAGAATACAGAAGAAACCGACAGTATGAAAGAAGGGGTAACCAAGAATACAAATACAAAGGAAAGAAAGAATGTTACCTTATTGAACATAAAGATGAAGATACCAACACCAACACCGATGAAGATATTGAAACAGTGTTTGTAGCTATGAAAGAAGATTCAGAAGAAGATGAGAGGTATGTTGAAACAAAAATTATTTCTAAAGTTAGCAAGAATGATGTTTGGATTATTAATAGTGGTTGTACTCATAATATCACTGGAGATAAAGACAAAATTGAATTTCTTGAGCATTATAATGGTGGATCTGTTAGAATGGGAAATGATACACCTTTTCAAGTGAAAGGAAAAAGGTAGTATATTGTTGAACAAAATGATCAAATGTGAGAATGCATACTGGGTGAAAGGACTTAATTATAATATGTTGAGTGTTTCACAGTTAAATAACACAAGTCACTGAGTTTCATTTGAGAACGAAAAATCTAAAATCTATGATGAAGCATGAAAGTTGATCAACATAGGAGGACAATCAAAAGGTAATATATTCTATCTTGACTCTACAAAAATCTCTTATTTGATGGCTAGAAATGAATATGTGTGGTTGTGGCATAAGAGGTTATGTCATGTGAATTTTGACAATATGGTTAAGATTAGTAAGAAAAGGAAAGTAAGAGGCTTACTGAGCATATCTAAACCTGACCATGTCATGTGCAAGAATTGTCAAATGGGAAAAATGTCAAAATCTAGTTTTAAGAGCAAAATTTTTTCATCTAATGTTATTTTGGAATTGGATCATACTGAATTATATAGACCTATGAGAACACATAGCTATTATGGTGAGAGATACTTTATTTCATTTGTTGATGACTATTCTATAATGATGACTGCCATGTTCTTAAAAGAAAAATCAAAAGCATTTAGGATGTTCAAATGGTACAAAGCTAAAGTGGAAAAAGAAAGTGGTAAAGAACTGAAATGTTTAAGATCAGACAGAGGAGGAGAATTTATTTCTGATGATTTCACTAACTTTTGTAATGAGCATGGAATTAAGAGAGATGTCTTTGCACTGAGGACACCACAACAAAATGAGATTGCTGAAAGGAGAAATAGATTCATTGTGGATTGTTCTAGAACGTTGATGATTGAAAAGAGTGCTACACAAGTTTACTGGAGGGATGTTGTTAGTATTGTTGTATACACATTGAACCGAGTACAACTGAAGAAAGATTCAAACAAGACACCTTATGAATTATGGTATGGTTACACACCTAATGTGAGTTACTTTACAATATTTGGAAGTCTATGCTATATTCTGAAAGATGATAGAAATGGGAAATTTGATTCAAAAGGTGATGAAGGAATATTTCTAGGATATTCTACTAAGAGAAAAGCTTATAAATGCTTGAACTGGTCTTCTAACAAGATCATTGAAAGTGCAAATGTAAGAGTTGATGAATTTGCTGAGAAGAATGATGTTGAAAGTAAAAGAGAACCATAAGACTACAGTAGATTTGTTTACAATGAAGATCCTAACACTTTTCCCGAGCAACTGCCTAACATTACCGAGCAACAAGGTAATGTTACCAAGCATCAAGATGCACCAACCAAGAATTGGGAAGATGTTGTAACTAGAGATCGTGATCATACACCAACTGGAGAACAAAATGAAGAAAGAATTGAACCTATAGTTGAAAAATATGTAAGAAAACATCATCCATAGAATCAGATTATTAGAGATAAGAGAGATGGCATGATGACACAAAGTAAGTTTACTGATAACACATGTTTGATTTGTGAATTTGAGCCTAAAAATATTAGAGATGCACTTGCAAACGATGATTGGATTCAAGCAATGAATGAAGAAATTGAGCAGATACAGAAGAAAAAAACATGGACATTGGTACCGAGACCGAATGATAAGAATGTAATTGGAACCAAATGGATATTCAGAAACAAATTGAATGAGAATGGAGATTTTACACGAAATAAGGCAAGACTAGTATGAAAAGGGTATGCACAAGAAGAAGGTATTGACTATGGGGAAACTTTTGCACTTGTTGCTAGACTTGAAGGAGTTAGAATATTGCTTGCTTATTCTTCTTACAAAGGATTTAAAGTTTATCAGATGGATGTTAAATCTGCAGTTCTGAATGGATACTAGAAGAGGAGGTATACATTGAGTAACCTAAAGGTTTTGTTGATTCTAATCAAACATGCATGGTATGTAAGTTACACAAAGCCTTGTATGGACTGAAACAAGCATCGAGAGCATGGTATGAAAGACTACACTCCTATGTTATCAATATTGGATTTGTTAGAACAAGTGATAACAATAATTTATACTTGAAAGGAGGAATTGATGATAAGATTCTAATTGCTGAAATTTTTGTTGATCATATTATATTTGGAGGAAATGATAACTTATGTAAATCATTCGCTGATGAAATGAGAAAAGAATTTGAAATGTCTATGTTTGGAGAGATCAAATTTTTTCTTGGCTTGCAAATCTTACAACAAGATGAAGGCATATACATTACTCAATCAAAATACATCACAGAAGTACTGAAGACATTCAGAATGGAAAATTCAAAACCAGTCGGTACACCTATGGTGACTGGATGCAAATTGAAATAAGAAGATCAAACAACCGAGGTAAATCATACATTATACAGATCTATGATTGAAAAATTGATGTATGTTTTACACACAAGACCATACATTGCACACACAATTGGGATTGTAGCAAGATTCACATATGACTGTTGTAAAGATAATTTTTAGGTATCTGAAGAACTCTGAAGATTATGGATTATGGTATAAGAAAGATGGCAAGTTTGAACTGAAATTTTACACAGATCTTGATTGGGCTGGGAATATTGATGATAGAAAGAGCACTACTGGTGGAGCATTCTTTGTGGGAGAAAGATTAGTTACTTAGATCTATAAGAAGCAAGGATGCATATCTTAGTCAACTTTAGAAGCATAATATGTTACTACTACTGCAAACTATTCCAACATTGCATGGATAATTTTTTTTTTGAAAGGTATGAATGAAGATCACCGTCGCAGTGATAATTTATTGTGATAATACTAGTGCAATTAACATTTCTAAGAACCCGGTGATCCATGCAAAAACAAAGAATATATTTATAAAGTATCACTACTTGAGCGAACATGTACAAGAAAAACAAGTGACACTGGAATATGTTCAATCAAAAGAAAAACTGGCTGACATATTCACTAAACCCTTACCAAAGGATACATTTGAGTACTTGAGGAATAAACTAGGGGTCTGTCCATTGTCTATTGGTCACTAAGCTGACTAGGAGGTTGCATCAACCTACATTTTATTAGAGTATCAATCAAGTTGATGCAAAATGAGAACTGGACCAACATTGCATATCAGTACACTGCAAGGTACTTGATCTGAATCGAAAACCTAGATATATTTGTGGCTATTGAAGAGCTGTGTATTTTCTTTTTGGCATTCCTGTCAAAGGGAGAGATAATTTAATGAAATATCTATCCACTGAAGGGATAAAAGGAGAAAATACAAAGAGAGAGAATGATATATCTATCCATTTCAGGGAGAGAAGATTGAAATGAGCCAAATCTGCAGGAAGAGTCTGCATGGTGAGTTTTAATGTTGTGTAGTGATTAAACATATTCTATGTACAAGCTAGGGAGAGCTACAACATTTTTCATGTAGTTGTAGAATTGAAGTTTGGTATTCTATGGCATTTTCATATTGCATATTTCATATTGTGTTGCCATCAATGCCAAAGGGAGATATTGATGAACTACAACTGATTGTATGTTTGAATTCATTTAGTTAATGATCAATTGAGTTACATATGTGATGATAAACATTAATAAGTTAATGTATTGTCATTGATGTCAACTTATTTGAGTATCAATCGTGGTAACAAACATCTATTGTGGATTGAAGATCTATAATAAACAAAGTTTATGCGATCAATAATTAAAGAATTTTGTATACATCGAGTTGGAATAATGGACATGGAGTAAACATAGTGTATACCGAGCACAACATTAACCGAGCAAGGTATCACTGACGCATCACAGTATTGACTGAGTAAAACAAAATAAAGGTTGACTAAGATGATGAGATGACATTTTTTTATGATTTTGAGGTATTTGATAGTGTTTTTTATGTTGATCAAATGACTATGAAAATTCAAGATGATCAGATGAAGGAGATTGAAACGTGTTTTTAACACAGCTATCGAGGAAGGTTGAAGTGACAAAATCAACGGTGGAGATCAAGCAAAAAAATTTAAGGATGTAAATTAAATGAATTGTGATGTCTATATAAGAGACAAGAGATTCATTATGAATAATACATGTATACATGCAAATGCGCACATGCATATTGCTAAAGGGATTAACTTCATGCATGACTGATCAAACTAGTTGAAGACATACTTGAGCAATTCTGCAGACAACACCGAGCGACAAAAAGGAGTATTTATCGAGCAGAACAAAGTACAAAGAATCTGAGAGACTAAAGTGATTATTGATCAGAGGTACTATGTACTTAGCATAGATCTAAAAATCTACAAATAGAGTTGTATTTGAGTCTGATCATTATTATATCAGCTTAACCATTGTTACAGAAAAAATCTCTTAACCGAGTAGGACTTAACAATCTTTATTATGACATTTAATGAATATTGATTATTTTATTGTTGGCCCCATAGTGAATGATTGGTCAAGGGAGAAATGCTAGTGATAAATCCTCTAACCATGTCACACCTAACAGTGTGTGTGCATTGTATCCTTTAACAGGGTTAGCTCTTTATCGAGCTCACTTCATAAGAGTGATTTATTTTGGGTTATCGATCCCAGGTGTTTTTTTTCCCTTAGCAGTGTTTCCACGTTAAAAAACTATGTGTTAATGTGTATGGGTGTGTTGGATTGTTATTTTTCTTTACACATTACTTTGTATGCATTGATCGGTAATCACAATATTGATTTACTGCTACTTGGTAGATCAATTTGTAGGTGAGTTTGAAATTAAGTTTGAGATCACAGTTCATATTTCACCAAGTTGATTTATATGTTTGAAATTGTTGTTATATACATCTGGGAGTATTTGGGACTGTAGGATAACTGGCACTAATTGATTCACCCCCCCCCCCCTCTCAGTTATCTAACACATAAAAGTATACAATACTTTCCTAATCAATCACCACAAACCAACAATATAAATGCCAAAAATAAAGGCATCATAACTAAATTCCCTCTCATCAACTTTCCAAACACTCCTTGTAGAGCTAGAGGTGCAATATATGAAATATATGAGACATATATACACACCAACTTCCAAATGACTGTTATTAATAAATAATATACCTTTAAGAAGTGAATAGAAATAACTGGAAAGAATCCCTTTGTATATATTTATATTAAGATAGCCACCATTACCATACCTAGTGGCCAAATAAAAAATAAAATCTAAATAAATGAGCACCTTGTTCGAGACCCATGTAAAGGGAAGACAAAACATTATCTACCCCCACAACACAACATAAGGAGGCTGACTAGACTGTCTAAAAGTACAAACATAATCATAACAAAGAATGAAAACCAAGCCCATGAGGAACCCAATATGAGTAAGCATGACCACACATAACAAGGTTGCTACATTGATAGGACCTTCCATACAATATAGGGAAGCCAATCCACATTCCATGTCATCGTTCAATTTAAAAGTCAACAACAAGGCTGTGATACTGCAAAGGTACCAACACAAATAAAAACTAACAACCTTATAAACCATCATCATTATCCATAATTTGGGCTTCTCACTTTGAAGAAAGGACTCTTCTCATATTATCAAGAAAGTAGACAAAATTTCTTCAACACTTCAAGGTCTTAACCACCCCCAACCTTTCCATGGTATTAACTACCTTGTTACCTTCTCTATAGATATGAATTATCTAGAGCATTTAGAGGCCAAAGAGAAGCATGTGTATATGATTAATATTACCATCCAAATCCTAGCCTAAGTTGGTAGACTCTTTGAAAACATTAATCACCCATTTGTAATCCCCTTCAACAATAAGACACTTGATGCTAATAGAGAGAAATATTGACTCCCTATAGAAGAACCATTCCCTTTACTACATTATTAGTGTTTACCCCCCTGACCTCTAGCATATCTAGACACCACTACACTTGAGGGAGATCTCCACATTCCCCCTACTAGCACATCATAGGTTACCTCAGACAACCCCATCAAAATTCAGTTTGCACCAACAAATAGGGGACGGTAACCATTTAGTATTTAGATGGGTAATCTTATTAGAGTTTTCAAAACTAGAGAAAGTTTGAGGAAGGTTCGATATATAAGCTAAGTAAACTTTGAGGGGGGTTGGGGGGTAACTGGGTAGGGATAGAGACAAATAAAGATATTATCCAGTAAGATCCTAAGAAATATAGAGAACACCTCTTCTAAGATCATGTAATCCTCCAAAAATAACTTTTTGAGAGAAGTTATAATGCAAGAGAATGTGGGAAATAATTTCTTATCCCTTTTTATAAAGAACATATCTATTAAGAATTTAGAAGTCATGCTTGGTAAGATTATTGAAAGTTAGAATTTTATCATGCATCATTGTCCTCCTAAAGAAATTAATTTTAGGAAGAAGTTAAAATCTCCAAACATTCCTCAAAACGTTCCAAAATTATCTTCCTTCAACAACGAATTGTAAGTAGATTTAAACAAGAAGTCTCCCTTGGAGCATTTAGTCCAAAATAAATATCATCGCTGAGAAAGAAGGGAAACCTAATCCTTTAAAGACCCTGATCAAGAAGGGACATTTTTTGGCTAAGGTGGTCCTGATACTAACAACACAACAATTTATGCTTCAAAAATTATCAATCATTAAGTTGTAAGAGATAAAATAGCTAAAGAAATGCTTCACAAGACCACAAAGGTCCTTGTAAAAAGGATGAGTAGATAGGGGTTGATCCCAAAACTAATTGTACTCCTAAAAATGGATAAGATGTCCCATCTCAACCTACCATTTGAGCCCCAAATAAAGCAACCTATGGGTGTTGAGGATGTTTAATTCTAAACCCTTGATACCTTCGGGAAGCCAATATCAGATAGAACTATATAAAACTTATCATGATTAAGATACTCAACACTCAAAATTGAACACCAATCTTTGTTGTTTTAGGTTAATTCCCACCCAATATTAGACATTAGAGATTTATTCAAATGTTGTATTTTCCTTATTCCCACCCCCCATATTGGTATCAGTGATAAAACTTATCCCAATTGACCAATGCAATTGTTTTCCTTCCTTTGTGCTAGAACATAAGAAGTTCCTTTGAATTTTCTCCAATTTTTTAGCCAAGCTCAAGGGGATTTTAAACAAGGAGGGGAGATAAACATGGATACTTTAAAGCGATATCGCAATAAGTTGTAACTTTCCAACATTTCTAGAGTTTATGTTTCCAACTAACCAGCTCATTTTGAAGGCATTCCAGAAGGTAGGGTAGACCTCCTTGATAGTAAGAGAAAGTCATAAGTAAACTCAAGGAATATCAACACATTAACAACCCAATATATATTGAACTTTTGTCCTCAAACAAGATTTAGCATTGAAGAATTAGATCTTACTTTTTTCACTACCAATACATTATCCTGACACATTAGCATAGTTGTGTAAGCATTTTTCCATATCATAACCTCCACCACATAGGTTGCATGAAACAAGATAGTATCATTCAAAAATTGTTGTAGTATAAATGGGGAGATGGTGGAAATATCTTTGAAACCATTGAGGTCCCCATCTGCAAGAAGTTAAAGAATATTCATGTCTAAGACCTCATCCATCATGATAAAGAGGGTAAGAAGAAGGAGTCACCCTGCTTGATACTCGTTTTGACCCTAAAGAATCCCCTTGGAAATCCATTAACAAGGACATTATACTTGACCATAATCACACATTCTTTAATGATATTACTAAAATGCTCCTGTAAATCCAAATTTGAAAGTACATGAAATAGGAAATCCCACTTGAACCTATCACAGGCCTTGGAGATATCAATTTAAAAGGTCATTCCCAGGAGATAACACGTATCCATAGAATGCATGATTTCATGAGTAGAGATAACCACGTCAATAATTTGGCACCTAGGGACAAACCCTTTTTTATTAACACTAATTATTTTTCCAAGTAGGGGTTTGATAATGTTCACAAGGACTTTGGAAAAGATATTTTAGATTGTATTACTTAAACTAATACATCTAAAACTAGACAAGCTAGCAGGATCTTGAACTTTGGGAACTAGGAAAATTCAACAATTATTTATTTTCTTAAGGATTTCACCAATTCAAAAAAATTCGTTGACTACCATAGTGATATCATACCCTACAATATCCTAGTATTCTTGGACAAAGGCTAAGGGGAAATCATCTAGTCCCAAGGTGTTAAAGGCTCCCATAGAGAAGGTTGCAATCCCTACTTCATATTTAGTGATAGGTATAGGGAGTTTGACATTATCCTCTAGAGTCGAGATTATAGGTAAGCAATTCAACAATTGTTCTTCCATGTCGAGGTTAGAGGTAGTGGGCTTGATCCAAATAATTCATATGGAAGAAGTTATAAACCAAATACCCAATCTAAGAATCATTAGTAATATTCAGACCATTCTCATCTAGGAGGGATAAAACCGTGTTTCACTTTATTTTTTGTGTTTGAGAGTAGAATTGTGAAACAAGGCAAAATTCCTATTCACCTCCTTTAGCCATTTGATCCTTGATTTTTTATTCTAAAAAATTTCTTCCTTGCTAAAAATATCTTTCTAGTTTCTTCTCAAGGATTCTTTACTAATATGGACCACCTCAAATAAGTTACTATCGACAGCTCAAGTTTCAATAGTAGAAAACTTAGTATTCAATTCCTTCTTCATGACTTGGACATGCCAAAAGTTAATTTGTTCCATCCCTTCACATTAGCTTTAATCAACTTTATTTTTTGAGAAGTTCAATAAGTAGTAGTCTCCTAGATGGGGGTATTCCACAAAAAGGATGTAGTACCTAAAATCAGAGTGGGTTGACCACGTGATTTTGTATCAAAAATCCAAAAGGTACCCTCCTATGTTTGTTAGCCCATGAGAGAAGAAGGGTGTTTCTATCTATGACAGTTTAGGGCTGAACAAAAAGGTTGGAATTTTAGAAAAATATCCTAGTTGGAGGAGATCAAGAATCGATCCAGTTTGACCTAAATAAGATTTAGACATTTTTTGTGGTTGGTCCATGTGAAAGACTACCCATGAAGATTAATGTCCACGATCTTTGTAGAATTAATGAAGTTTTCTAAGTCAACCATGCTGGTGCAATCAACCAATCCTCCAAGGTTTTTGGGAGGAAAAGGGGGGTATTGAAGTCCCCTAAAACCATCCAATGGCAATCATTTTCATATAACATTTGTAGAACAATGTCCTCCCAAAAAACCTTGTGCATATTGCAAAGGATAGGGGCATAAAGATTGACAAGAATCTAGGAACACAATGGATTGGAAAAATTAACAACCAAGTTGTTGACAAAGAGTGAAAGGAAGGAACCAGAAACAAGAAAAGGGTTTCACATCTTAACAAAACCTCTAGAGGCATTTTAAGTATCACTTATGAAAACATAGCTCATAGGCAAGATAAAATTAGCCGCAAAAAGAAAATTTTCTTGAGTCATTTTAACTTTTTGAATAAGGAGGATATCAATATTATTCTCAATGATACAATTCTTGAGAGGGAATTGTTTTTTAAAGCATTTAGGCCCCTCAAATTCTAGGAGAGGAACTCCATTTACAGTTCCTAGAGGAGGACTCCAAGTTCTTCTACCTTCCATTCACAATCTCCCAAGAAACCCCCTTTTATCTAGTTAGACATTGAGAGAGTCGACCAACTTGTGAGTTAACCCCCACACCCACTTTCTTATTCATGATTTTTTCTTTAGTGTTGTCCAACCATCACCATTAAGGGGCATGCTTAATATAGTTCCAGGGGAGAGAGCACATATTGAAGAGGATTGAACTGCAGGGGATGAGGTGTGAGTATTCTATTGGGAAGATCCAACTAGAGGGGCCTTGGGGGAAGTGGAGACCCCACATACAACAAGATAGTCATGATATCAAAGCTTTGTAAATCCAAAGTAATGGCACAGTAATAGAAGAATTTAGGATCTCACCATGGACTCAAGATTTGAAGGTTGAACTAGAGCTGCCAAAGTGGGTAAAACATGTTGGGAGGACTTAACTAGGATTTTAAGGAGATTTACAGTAAAGTGATACTCCACCCCTTTATCCACTTGTAGATGAATATGGTTTTTCAACTTGGGTGATTGTTTAAGAGAGGCTTTGCAGTAACCAATAAGATGTCCAAATTTAGCGCATTTTTGGATTAAAAAAAAACTATATCCATACTGGACGGGTTGGGTCTATTGCTCTAACTTTAATGGAAGGGAAATAACATTAGGAAGGGTTTTATTGATTTCCACATTCACACAAAAATGAGAAAAAAACTAACTTGTATTTAGCAATTGTAATCCCATTAGAGGCGAAAAGGTGTTCTAATGAGTTCTTAATCCATTTGAAAATCTTATCATCCCAAAACTTGAGCAAGAGGTTAGGTAAAAATACCCAAACACGAGTTGTCTTATTCAAGTCATCAACCAAGTCAAAGCTTGCCTTCTAATGACATAGGGAAAGGATTTTGTCCACAACTGAATTTAAAAGTTTTATAGAAGTTCCCTCCTTCTCGTTAAAATATTTGGGGGTAGCCTCAGGAACCTTAGGGCCTAAAGAGCCACTAGTAAGAATATTTTCCCAACTCTTGAGATTTGTGTAGTCCAAAATACAAATTCATGACACAATATTCAAACTAAAAACGTCCATGGAGGATCCAACCTTGTTAACTATGGGTGTTTTATTAGTTAGGGGAGGATTGACAATGCTACTAGCGGAAATTCAAACTTTAGAGCTCCCACTATCAAGCAAAAGAGGATTGAGAAGGGAACTTGAGGGAAGACCAATTTCCTCAAGATTAGCTTGAATATGCGAGGAAGAATCCAAAGGAGCCACTGCAAGAGCCTCAAAGTGCACACGAGATGGGGAGACAAGCCCCCCCACAAAGGACACAATGCACGAAGGAGATTGAAATTACAAGGAGCTATAAAAAGATGTAGAGCAGTGAAGACTATGTGTGTTATGAATGTAGGATCTCCCACAATGTTCTTCACATTGAGTGTAGTTGATAATGCATACAATTTTATTATTAAATATAAAAATGAAAATAAAAAAACTAATTAATTTTAATATGACATAACATTTATTGATATTGTACTTTATGTAAATATTCTAAACATGTATCCTTTAAAATTTTATATACTATAATTTTATGCTTTTCTAATTTTATTCAAATATAATTTTTTATTTATCAGTAATCACTTGACTGGAGCTTTGAACAATAGAAACACATTTTGGGGGGTCCCCATCCGCGTGATGAGTTTATCTAATTATTGTTGAAGCATTAACACCTCTTAGACATTTTTTTTTTTTAACTCTAACTTCATCAAATCGCTCTATCTAGATTTACACTATCCAAATACTTTGGAACACCTTATCTCTCCATCCAACTCCTTATCCCTCCAATGCAACACCTTCTCATGTACCCTTAGGGCCCGTTTGTTTCAGGGTGGAATTGGAATTGAATGGGAATTGGCATTTCCGAATTCCAAAAAATGTTCAATTCCCTATTTGGTTCCAAAATTAAAAATTGGAATAGGGTTATGCGAATTCTAATTTTGGGTCATTTTGAGCATTCCACAATTCCTTATCAGACCTGTTATTGGAATTGAAAATTGGAATTGGAATTGTAAGTATTATTTTGGGAAGGAAAATTCATTCCCATTTTTGTTTCAATAATGTATATTATATTGCTATAAGGATGTATATATATACGTGTGTATATACACACATGTATATATACACATATGTGTGTATATGTGTATATATATACACAAATGTATGTATATATGTTTATATATGTGTATACACATGTGTGTATATGTATGTGTGTGTGTATATATATATATGTGTGTGTGTGTATACACACACATGTATATACACACGTGTATATACACACACATGTGTGTATATCATGTGTGTATATGTGTATGTGTATATATACACATGAATGTGTGTGTATGTGTGTATATATACACACATATATATGTGTATATACACACATATATGTGTATATATACATGTGTGTGTATATACACACATGTGTGTGTATATACATGTGTGTGTATATACATACATGTGTGTGTATATATGTGTATGTGTATATATACATATGTGTATATATATGTGTGTATACATATGTGTGTATATACACACTCATGTGTGTGTATACACACGTGTATATACACACACATATGTGTGTATATATACACATTATACACACACATGTGTATACATACACACATATGTGTGTATATATACACATGTGTGTGTGTATATACACACACGTGTGTGTGTATATATATGTGTGCAAAAACAAAGTTCCAATTCCGATTCCAATTTTGTAGAACCAAACACAGAATCTGCATCTTCTTAGTCATCTTCCAGGTGAACCAAACAGGACAGCCTAATTCTAGAATTCATTTTGAGAATAGCCCCAATTGGCAGAATGGATTCAATTCCAGAATAGGCAATTCCAGCATGCACAAATTCCACGAAACAAACGGGCCCTTATATCTCCCAAGCCATTGTGTCATTGGTCAACCGTTTGAAAGTCCACGTAGTTCATTTCCTGGGCTAGCGTATGTGATTATGCGGCTTTGTATACTGAGCAAACTATCCACCGCGACTGTTAGTATTCACAGCACCCAACGTTTGCATCTCCCAAGGTCCGTGCGCGTCATCTTCAATTTTTTGTCTGTGGTTTTTCTTGTCAGCGTGCGGGGCCCCGATATTCCTTCGACAGTCATGTAACAAAAGTAGTCCATTCCTTTGAGCAGGCAGAGATTGAGGCAATTTTTGGGGGTGATTCAAACATAAGAACTGTATAAACATAGGCTTGCAACTTAACCGTTGCATTGCAAGATGAACCCCAAATATATATATATATATATAATTAATTATGTATAGGTGTGATATGATAGGTATTTCTAAACTATGACTATCAAATTTGTCTAAAATGACATTTGAAAATATGATGTAATATTGACTCCTCATTATCTTATAAATTTTTGAAATTGACATATAATATTGCATGTTTCCATATGATATATGATACATATGGCAATAAAATCTTCATCAGATATTGATACCTTCTAAATTAACACATTATGTTGTAGGTGTGACATCTGCATTGATGTATGAATTTATATATGGAAAATCCTCGCCAAAACAAAGAAAACACTAGGAAACTTGATTACAATTTCCACCTATCCTCCATGTTACTAAGACCAAGATATAAATAATTTCCAATATTGAAAAAAATCCTCGAGACCTATTCCATATGAGATTGTCTTGATGGAGGCCAAGGCTTTTCCTATTGAGGCGATAACTATGTTCTAGTTAAATTAGACGGATGGAAGAGCACACAGATGAAACAAAACAATAAATTGATGAATGCAGGGTATTAAAATAAGGGAGTGTCCAAACAACAAGGAAACAAAAAAGTACATGCAAAACAATTTAAAATAAAGCATGTGGCTAGGGAACAGAGGCTTCACTTAGTGAACTTGAATCATAGCACGTGCATTCATGACATACTAAATAATCCCCCTATTTTAAAAAATAATTGCCCCAAACTCCCTTTTTGTCACCCCTCCAATAACCCCCACACCGGTTTTCCTATATAAACCTCCACCCCCGCGCCCTATTTAGGAAATATATTGCCCCCTTTTTACCCATTTTAAACCCCCCAATATGAATGCACATGATAATGTGTTGCCCCTTCAGTGAAGACCTCGTGGTCTAGGGAAACTTGGGAGGAAAAAAGAATTCTCAATCAAACATTTTAATCCCACATATGATCACGCACAAAAGAACTACACATGAATACAAATAAAATGGAAAGCAAAAATGTTATTCGTTGAGATAAGAACTAATTTGCACCAACTTAGATGTGAATAAAGAAGACGAATGATACCTAAAAAGGAGTGGGAAAACAAAAGATGTTGCTATTGCATTCAAGAAGTGATGGAGTCATAATTGAATTACATCATGGAGTGTCCAACCTACAAGGATATTCAGATCAATTACATTGATGCATAATATGTGAACACCCTGGATAAGTTGTTTGAAGAAGAAAATATAACAATTAAGTTGTTTGAAGAAGAAAAAATAACAAGGGTTGTATATTTCTTGACGAAGATATACAAGAGAAGATTGTAAAGACCTCCACAAATTTAAAATAATAAAATTCATCAAATTCATCAAACTACAAATAATCAAGTAATGATTAATTTTATGTGTTTAAAAACATAAATCCAAGCCTTGAAATAACATTAGTCATATAAATCTAGTACATAAGCCATTAACTAGACAAAACATAAGGGATCATATTCCTTGCAATAAACCAAGGGGTCCATTACAATGAATACATAATGTACGAAACATAAGAGCATTTTGATAGGAACTCTCGACATCTGTCTCCCTCAAGCACATCTTGGGTGAGAACATTGTAGGAGTGCGTTTTCACCCTGCGACGAAGTAGTTTCTCTTCCCCATAATCTTTCATGACTCAAAAGATACTCGAACTAGCACAAGGAAGACTAATAATTCAAATATGGCATGAGTAATGGAATTTATGTATAGTATGAGATATCTTCATTCTAATGTCAATGTAACGACATCATGGGGACACTATATACATATAACCATATAACCAAACAATCTTTTCTTAGCTACCTACAAATATTTTCAA
>MU225232.1:504232-535770 GCA_018584345.1 Thuja plicata
AGGCCACTGATTCACCCCCCCCCCCTCTTAGTTATAACTAACAAGTATATGTGTATGTTGTTTTGGCTATTGCACTAACTTGGGCAGGTACCAACATTGACTTCACTTGGCTTCACAGGTCTGAGCGTGCCTTTTTCCCCAACGATGGTTATTCGAAGATGTCACATTGGCCAATTTTCCCTGAGCCTAGCTTCGTTGTGCTAAATTAAACGCAATTTGTCTTTGCAAAGACCCTTATTACATCTGGTTACTGTCTTATGGTAATGCCAATGACCCTAATCCTATGTGGATACCCGTAAAGAGTGTCTTTGTGTTTAGATGCATTTCATAGGAATTTCATTGCTGATTATGAGTTTATGTTTAAATTAATGATGTTATGATTTAATGGTTAATTTTAATTAAATGAGTTTAAATAGATCATTATATGACTTTGAATGATGAATTAATGTATGGATATTGTTTGGGGCACTTGGGAGTAATTGTGGTTGAAAAGGAAGTGATTGTTTATGTAATATGTGATTTAACGATATATTAAATTTTATAGCGTAAATGATTATTAAATATTTGAAAGAGATTAATTGATATTTTTTTAAAAGAGCTAAATATGTCATATATGTGCTCATTTTGATAGACATTATATTAAAAATATAAATTGGACATTTGAGAATGCGGAACGGATCTTATTAATTAGTTATTTTAAATGTTTTCAAAAAGAAAAAAGTGAAACTCATTTTATAAAAGTAAAAAAAAAGAGTTGATTTGGACACTTTGTTTTATTTTTAGGATTTTTTTGAAACTCTCTAAACCCTCCTACATTCAAAATTTGATTCTTTTGTTGGGAGAAATATATTATAAATAATTTTGTGGGTAGGAGCTCAATGGATTAGTCTCCTCGAATCCTTCTTGCTGTCCAAAGGATTAAAGCAAGGAATGGGTATGTGAAAAGTTCTTCAATTTTAAAGTTTTACATAAGTTGAGGTAGAGTTTTGTTGATTTTTCTCTCTATACTCAATCTTTTCAATCCAAATTAATTTTGTTTGTTTAGTAATAATATTTAGAATGTTTTTCATTCTTACACCGTTTGGTTTCATGTATTGTAGCATTAGTTTTAAATAAAATATAAAAAATGTGCCCTAAGTAGTGTTATGCTGCCCAAATTTTTAGAAATGGTGGAAATGAGAATTTTATGTTAAAAGAGGGGTGTTGGGTGAATTTAGAACCGAATGACATCTTTAGATTTTTGAATTTTGAACTTTAAATTTTTGAGCTTTTTGAGCACCATTAATGGAGGATGCCATAGTGCTGATTTTTGCATGAAAATTGATAAAAATTGAAAAGTAGAATTGAAGTGTTTTAATTTCATATTATTATGGGGAATGATGGATATATATAATAAAATTTTTTATTTGAATAAATTTGAATTTATTTTCAATTAGTTATAGTCATTTGAATATTGGATGAATTATGAATGGTGAAATCAAGCATTTAAGTTGTTTTGTGTGCGTGTATTTGAAATTAAATTAAAGTTATTGATTGTGAAGTTGAGTGATATATTTTACATGTCTATAATGATATAATGGTTGAGTCTATGTTTAACCTTTATTGACATAGATGTTAAAGAGTTTATGCTTTGTGAATTTTAGCAAATTGAGAAGATGGAAAACTGTGTTTAATGAAACCTATTGTGAATGTAACTTAGTATTATTACCATGTGTATTTTTATGTCATTTTCATGTGAAACACGATGAGCCTTGGGTGTAGATGATATGAACAATTGGTAAGTGACCTCCAATGTGTCACCACGTTGGGTAATCACTTGGTTGGATTATTGGGAGTAATATGAAACTAGTAATGATACATGATGTGAAAGTGGATTACGTGTGACTCATGTGTGCTCTCCTCATGCCTTAGAGTTTGTTGGGCTCAGAATGAGATGAAAAGATGAGACCTTCTATGAGAGAATTATCCATTTGTGTGAGCTACTTGTGCTACATGATGACACTTTCCCCTTTGTTTTCCCCTATCACCTAACCTCATTATAGATTGAGTATCATTCTTAATATATTACATTCTAAAGAGTAGATGATAGATCTTTTTTTATTCATGAGATTGATGTGAGTGCTCTTGATTGGTGTGTGTAAGCCTACTCCCAAGTGTATTCTTGTTTGTTGTGTTTGGGCCATGTGTACATCTCCTAGCATGGTGGGGGGGCCTACGGGTTCCACATGGTCGGGTGGTGTTGTCAACCGCCATTGGGGACTAGAGTTTCTACATCAACATTGACATCAATTTTGGCATTAGACTTCATCTTCTTACTCTCTCTCTTTTCACTTATCGTATTTGGATATGTTATATCATTTGTTTGTATGTACCTAGAGATGCATGTCCTATAGAATGTAATCTTGTGTAATTGACCCTCGATATGAAGAAAATATAAATGTACATATCAAGGAGATGCTTAGTAGTAGTTTACATGTGTCGGTGTTGGTATCGAATACACTTGTTATGTTTCTTTCCTTGATCTCTTATATAGCTTAAGGTTATCATAGACATACTTCAATTGGTGTTATAAAATGAACTTAGTGGTTCTTATGTAGGCTTGGAGTGTGATTTAGTCTCCTCCACTTGGATGCTATGAGTTATTGCTAGCTTGGCCTCTTGTAGCTCATTAAACATGGTCTGAGCTCTTGTTGAACAATATAGAATCTATATTGAATTTCTCTAGATATATTATCATAAATTCTTTCAAATCTATATTTTATTAATTTGGCATCCAAGTGAAAGTATATTATCATTCATTCATACTCCCTAACATATACCACATTTGATTTCTAAAGTGATTTGTCCCCCATCAGGGCATGCCTAGTATGAGTTGGTTTAAGTTTTGTAAACTGAACTACGATGTCTCTGCGAGTTACGTAGGCAAGACCATCTATGATGAGCCCCCGAGGCATTAGGTCTAGCCCTTAGGTCTTGTACATTTGAGTTCTTCCTTGATCTTGCCACCCCTTTCGAATATTTTGCATAGTTTGCATCTCTTTTTGAAACTAGTTTTAAATACCTTATGATTGATTTAGCTAAGTTATTGATGTAGCTTATCTTATAATGTTGTATGAAATAAACTATGAATTTTATATCATGCATCTAGTTGTGTAGCCATATATACGAGTGCAAGAAATAGAGAGGCAAGGAGAATATGATACACAAGCAAGAAAGAGAAATGCAGGTATGGAGTTTCAAGTCATGTTGGTTATTGAACATCATAATAAGCTTTAGTGATCTAAGTAGATTTATTATCATTTTAGATTCTAGTTAAATGATATAACAAATAGGTTCACACTATGTTTATTTAATTAATATAGTATGTCATCGTTTAAAAAAAAATATTGCAAATTAGATATGTTCAAAGTAGAATAAATAGTTTGTTTAATGTCAAATCTAGTGTTTGAATTTTGGGCATTACAGTTAGGATCTCTTTTCACCCATCAAGATGCTATAGATATTCTTTATGGCTCTTTAAATCTATTGATTAAGCATCTGATACTCAATTTATTTATGTTGTAATTAATAGATATTTTGTTACAAATTCAAAACAATTTTTAGTCTAATATTGTAACTTATTTAAAAGACCGTTTAGCTAGCGATTGTAAATTCCCTCTTATTTCACTTTGAATAATCATCTTAGGCATGTGAAAATATTGGATCTAAAATATTCAGGCACTTTCCTATTCTAGGAGTGCGTAGCATAAATTATAAAGAAACTAGAAAAACATTTTTACACATATGTTGAACCTAATAAGTTAGACAAGGCATTAACAATGAGCTATATGATCCTTGAGTAATTTTTAAGAGTTAGTTTAAATCCATTGTTAATATAACAAAGGCTGTTTTTGTACATGAAAGGAATAATAGTAATTTATCTTGTAATGATGATACTGTGTGTGTGGTTTTTTGTAAGTCTGTGCCAAAATGAAATCTTTGGAATAGGACATGGGCATCCATTAGAAGCATTAAGGATGCAGAGGTGCATGCAAAGTGTGGAAGCACTATGAACTATTTGGTAAAATTTAAAATGCCTCAAATAATGCAGTCTAATGAAATACCATCATTGTAGGATATGTCAAAATTGATATGTTGAAAATACCTTACTGATAACTGAATTGCATGCCACATACAGATGGATCACAAATGCTACAAGAAAGCTCAATGAATTTTGACAAACAAGAAATACAAAAGCTAAATGCATTAGAGATTTCTACATAGATTAGAATGTTCATAAAAAATGAGTAAAAACTTTTGAATCAAAATTATAGATTGCAATCTTGAAAATGTAATCTAGAACTTAGATATATACAACATGAGATATATGTATACATATATATACATGTACATATACACTCATGTTTTAATAGTATTTGGAAATATAAGATGTAATTCCATTATAAATTGCTTGGAGTGTATGGACTCCTCCCAGATATTTGTTTTAATTTTTTTTGTAGATGTTGTCATTGCAACTGCCCTAGAAGACCTGCATGCGAAATAGAGAAGCATAAACAAGGCATGTGAATTGTTTGACAGAATGCCACAAAAGAGATGTCATTTCATGGAATGTGATGATTGTACAAAATACAAGAAATACACTTGTAGGCAAGGCTTTAGAAACAGGTAAATAATCAATATGAAAACAATGAAAGTCGTAGGTATAAATACACATCTCATTTGAAGGATAGAGACAAAAGGATCCATTGAGCGAGTCTTAAAGCAATGCTGGTAGCACTACAAAGACAGTTACAAGAACTTAAAGAAGATCATTCTTTTGCATGCACATAATCAAAACGAGGAAAGGACACGTGTAGAGGTACAAAAATGTAGTACTCAAACCAAAAAATGGATTGGCCATTTTGACTTAGGCAAGATAATTAATACAGACATAACATATTTCAAGAAATGCACTAATAAAAAAAATGAGGATATTGCATGCACAATAGGATTAAAACCTTGATTGAAGACACAAATTGTAGCAACTTTAAATGAAGGAAACAAATTAGGTTACATATTGTAAATGCATCTCGAAATCAATAAACTTTCAAGAAGGCATTGCCTTCCTTAATAGTCGTGACTTCACATTCATTGCACCCTATATTGATTATACATGATAATTAGTTATTATTGCCTTTCCTTTTTTTTAACATCCCCCTTTTAGTTCAATCCCATGTTTCTCTTAAAATATTTGTTTTCTTTTTTCTTTTAAATTTGTTTTTGCTCTTTTTTTTTTTTTTCATTCTCAAGTCTCTTCTTATATAGAAGAATAATGGAGCCTTAAGTATGTTGTTTCTTCTTTAAGATAATTTTTTTTCAGTTTTTCATAAGTACTTTCCTCTTTTTAAATTTACTTAATTCTACTTAAACTTTCTATTTCTTATAAAAATTCGATAATTTCTAGAATTATTAGTTTGAAGTTTGAATTAGACTTTTTTAAGCTTTGAAAATATAATTTAAATATATAAATAAAATCTTTTACTATAATGACTAATATATTAATAATATTTTTTTATCATCATAATATATTTAATATAATAATATTTCTATTTTCCATTGTAAATTTATAAATTATATTGAGTTTTATAAAGAAGATTATAAATTAGTTTAGAATTTATAAAAATAGACCTGTGATAAAGATTCAAGTATAGAAGGAAAAAATATAATTTATAAAAATAGGCTTGTAGCTCGCAGGCTTCGTGCCTCACAGGTCTGAATCCTCCAACAAAAATAGGCTTGTGATAAAGCTGTAAGCGAGGATCGAAGAGGTGAATCCGCTTCCTGCGAGAATTGTTATCTGCATTGAACAAAGCAGAACAGAAGAAGGATGGCAGATGCCCAGGAATTCCCAGAGATCGAACCGGGGACTTTTGACGTGATAGTAATAGGCACAGGGCTTCAAGAATCGATAATGGCAGCGGCCGCAGCATCTTCAGGGCAGAGTGTGCTGCACATAGACTCCAATTCCTTTTACGGCCACCACTGGGCTTCTCTATCCCTCGATGAAGTCACCCAATGGGCCTCTTCAGGCGGCCGCTTCAGCGCTTCCCAACCTCAGAAGCAAACTAACGACGCCACTGCAACGCTAAAATCACCCGACGGCGAGGATATTCACCTGGAATCCCTAACCGATCGAACTGTATGCTCGGACTTTGAGCAAAAAAATTACAGCTTGGAAGGTCTAGGGTCTTCCAGGAGCTTCAATTTGGACATCGCAGGCCCCAAGCTTTGCCTTTGCGGAGGCCCTTTGGTGGATTTGTTATTGAAGTCTGGGGGGAGTAAATACTTGGAGTTTAAATCTGTGGAGGGTAGCTATATTTGGTCGGGATTGGGGGAAGGTTTGACGCCTGTGCCGGATTCGAGAGCCAGTATTTTTCAGGACAGGACGCTTAGTTTGGTGGAGAAGAAGCATCTCATGAGATTCTTTAAGTTGATTCAGAATCAAGAGAAGCTCAGTCAGGAGGATTTGGAGAGTAGTTTTGTGCATTTTTTGGACCAACAACGCCTGCCTTCATCTATCAAATCGTACAGCTTATAGCCTTTTTAATCTTCTGTGAGATTCTTCTCTTTTCAATTTTACGCGTGAAGGAAGTTCTGCTGCCTTGACATAATGATATGCATCTCTTTTTCCCGTTTTAACCTCAAGAGTTTTGTTCGCAGTAGATAAAACTTCCAAATCAAAATTATACCATTGTTTTCTTTTCCCTCAAATCTCTCAAGTTAAAAAACTGGATTGCCCACTCTGAAACTTTTAATTCGTAGCAGTAATAATGGACAGATTAAAATTATACCACGTTTTCTCTTGTTTTTAAGCTTTCATGTCAAAAACCTCGTTTGACTCACTCTGTTTCCTGGTTGATTTGACCATAAATTGGATTTTTTTCGCGGAGGAAGGGCTGCATGCCTTGGGGTATTTGTTTGGAAAGATTCTCTCATGTTTTCGTGTGTTAGGTGATTTTTCTTTGTTAATGAATTTATTGTTTCCAATACTCTTTGAGTTCGTGTTTTCAGATACATGGCTACTATGGTCTTGTTAGTTTGTTCTGGTATGATTGTAAGGGCTGCAAAACTTTTTGCATTACAACTCTTATGCAACCTTTTACAATATTTTATTTTGATATTTATTGCTTTATCACATTTTTAACTGTCCACTTAGTAACCCACATATTACCTGCTCACGTATTACGTCTGTTTAGAAACGCTTGGGGCTATACATTGTCTTATACTCTGCAATTTATTGAGAGTAGCGCTCCACAACTTCTGAAACACACGTTTTGCATTACAGGGTTCCTTATCACAATGTGGAGGTCTATGCCTGAAAGAGGATCTCTTTCTTTGCGTGCACCCTTTTAAGATCAGAGTGCAACCCTTTGGATGCCTTTGGATGTAAATATTCGTTGTTATTTCTGATAGTAGTAAAGTGAGCCAAGTGTGGCTGAATTATGTTACTCTTAGATTATATGTATTTAACCAGCCAATTTCTATCATTTTATTTTTTTTCAGTGTGATTGGGCGGCCCATCCCTCGATAAAAGCATTTGACACTTCCATGACTTTACCGACCTCAATTGAATTACTTAACCATAAGAATTTGACGATCAGCAAACCAGAAGTTAAGTTCCTTTATTGTATAAAGAAAATGTTTACATATTCCAAACAGACTGGATCCTAACTAATAACTGAATGCTCAACGGTCACACAATGATAAAATAGACAGTAGAGCCACAGCAAAGTGCTCAAAAAGGATTTAAGAAGGTTTCAAATTTGAATTTGAAGTATATTCCAAATAACTGTGTCCACATTCCATGTTTTCTCTGAACTAATGCATTAAATTTCTATAGAAGCCTTCTGACCCGATGCAGGCAGTTAACAAGGTTTCAACTTTAATGCAAGGTGTGATAAATGCTAATCAATCAGAACCATGTTAGCAGTCCATTAATGAAAAAACATGGATCAAGACAAGTGTTGCAAATGCCAAAGCAGACTGCTAAAAAATTGAACCAATCACTAATACCAAGAAGAAGTCAAAGAAATCTAGATCTGACTTTGGAGAATAAACTAAATAAAAAACTATCTACAGTAGAATACGCTTAGAAATTTAGTAACATTGACAGCATAGGATTGCATATGCGCGGAGACACATCATCATAAACAAGTAGACACATTCTGAGTTTTTTACATCGAGATATTTTGAATCATATTTATGAAAATCAAATCAATTTTGTGAGACTCAGATTTGCAGCAAGCTTGGCAATATCTTAGCAAACTTATTGAACTTTTAAAAATCCACAATGTTATAAAAATATTTGTCAAAAACACCCATATTACTGATTTCCTTCATATATAAATCAAAATTACAGTATCATTGGCCAAAGAACAAGTCTGTAGAATTTCCAGGTCTCCTACTTGTAGATGCCATATTTTTTTAGAAACTGGAAAATGGAAATAAAGCCTACTACTTCGAAGGTTTCTAGTTTTTTGTGTTCATTTGAGACAAGGATATCTTTACAATTGTTCTTTCCTTTTCTGTTACTGCTCTAGGATTACTGAAAGCACTTATGGTTGTATGAAGCGTGGCATCTATTTGTGTTTTTTTTTAATTTTCTGAATAGTAGTTTGGGTCTGTGTATTGATCTTTTATTGTTATTATGGCACTGTACATTGGTGGCTTAAAATGCACCAGCCTTTGATGTTAACATGTATTTAATAAAACATAACAAATTTCCAATTGCAAAAGTTACCATATCTCAAAGTCTACCTTAGTGAAATTATCTAGATCTATAGCAATATCTACACCATTTTAGAATGGAGATGATTATGGAATTAGTAAAAGTAATCTTGAAATTTGATATATGCTCCTGAAGCTCTACATATAGAGTGACATTAGTGGTGATTAAATATAATTGGTTAATGAGATTGCTTTAGTTTGCTGCTTGTTTGGTTCGTGGCTTTAATTCAGAATCCACATGACATTGGTAAGATTTTTTTGCATATTTAAGCATATAATATATATGACTCATTTTGTTCTTCTTTCCATTCAAAGAAGTTTTTTTTGTGTTTTCCACAGCATGATTTTATATGCCATAGCTCTAGCAGATTATGATCAGGAGGACGTGTCTCAGGAGCAAAGCACAGTACTAAGAACAAAAGATGGCATTGAACGTTTAGTTCTCTATCTTTCGTCGATTGGCAGGTAATTTTTGTGGCATAAAATGCTAGATATAATCTTTACTCTTCTATTATTTATGTTTTGGTCTTCTAGATGGATTAATTATCTGTAATTGGACTCAATTATTTAAATGTTTTTTGTAGAATAGGGTTTTTTTGGTAGCTGCTTCATTTTCCTAGATTCTTGTGCATTGGACTTTTCTATGACATAATTACGTGCATGCATTCAGACGGTTTCAGGTCCTTGTTTGAAGGGCTTATTCTTGATTGTTGAGATTCCTCCATGTTCTCTTGAAATGAATATTTGATGATTCTACTTGAATGCGGTGTTGAAATTAGTAATGGTTTCTTATATTATAGTTTTGTGTGCCAATTGTAGTTTTTTTCTTTCACAAATGAATGCAGAGAGCAATTGAAAGTACCAAAATATTGTTTTTTATTTGAGTTAATTTAGGGACTAATTGTTGTTGTAGTTTACAAACTGCATTACTGAACATCCACTTGTTTTGTCAAAGGTCCATTTTAAGCATCATGGCCATGCCTGTTGTTTTCATGGAAACATCTCCTCAGTCATATCACCTTTTGAATGAAACAGCTGACAACCTTCCTGTAGTTTGAACTTTATAGAATTCAAAGAGTGGTCATCCCCAGTGACCCGTGTTTGTATACATTTACCTTTTTTGACTGCCACAATTCAGGAGGCTATTTCTGGAAAAGATTTCTCTTTTCGGCGCTATTTTTAATGCAAAACAAATATTGTCTTCAAATTAACTTCTTTGTTTAAGAAAACAACCTCTTCTCTTCTGCGATCTGTAGTTCTAATTTATCTTAATTTATAAAGAACAAACAAATACAAATCGGCTGGTGGATGTTTATGCAGAATCATCTTTCTTTCAGTTAAAACATCTGCTTTTTTGAGGCTGTTTATAATTTTCTGTTGCAGATTTGTCAATGCGCCTGGAGCATTTTTATATCCAGTCTATGGCCAAGCAGAGCTCCCTCAAGCTTTTTGCCGTACTGCTGCTATTAAAGGAACAATTTATGTAAGTATCAGATGGGACTCCAAGGTCTATACATACCTTAGATTGTGAAAGGAGTTATTTTTCAGTTAATATAGGGATTTTGTTGAAAAAAAATGCATTGTTTATGTGGCTTTGTGTTTTCCTTTGTTTTTAAGACTTGTTATGGTGTCTTAAGGCTTTGAGTTTTGTGTTTAGTGGTTGACAGTGTTCAGTGTCTGCTTCATCTCACAATTCATAAACTTATATGTTATGAACCTAAACAGATAACTTCTGGGAGTGATGATGAACTGTAGAAATAATTAATAAACAAATTGTTAGATTTTTTAGGGGATGCTCAGATGGTGTTCTGGTGGAATATTAATCAAGATAAAGTAAACTCCAATTTTAGTTTCTGTAACTGCTGTTTTAGGTGCTTTTATTAGTTTATTTGAGTGCTTTATGTAGCTTTTCTTAAGTACTGCTTTGTTCCGGCGGACAGCAGACATATTTTTAGAGTTTTCTTTGGGGTAAACTTTAAAGACAACAAACAATACTACATATTGTTTTTCCTTGATCACCCAAGTTGGAGTCTATTTTATCAGAACTGTAGAACCAAAAATCAGAATAATGAAATGTTCAGACAGCAATTGTTATATTCTGATTTTAGTTTTTTATTAATTATATATTTAGTTGTACTTTCAAAAGTTTGTGTATATAGGCTATATCACTCAGAATTGTAGGTTTGGTCAAGGTTTAAGTGAGACAATTACACCAAACCGTAGCATGCAGAATCTGCATGCCATTTGTTGAATTTTAACACCATCCGTGCTATAAACTAATCTGAAAATTCTGAAAAACAAAAATTTTTAATGACGGAAATAATAAGTAGCTACTGAAAAATCAGAACCGAACTCCTTTTCTTTGATTTGGGAAAAACAGTGGTGTGATGTTGCTGAAAGAAATGAACATTATAATTAAAAAAAAGAGAGCTTCCTGAGATTGTGTGGATCCTGACTCTGATTGAACTGAGGGCAACAAGAATGCCGTGTCGGCAAAACAAAGCTATTTGACTTTTGTACAAGGTATTCTTTTCTCTAAACATGTTATTTAACATTTACAAATTTCATACAGGCTCTAGTATTTTTTTTGTTTGAATTGTTTTCTCCAGTTGCTTTTGTGCACACAATACACCTAAATTCCCATCTAGAGTGTTGTTCCCTGGAGATCTCCTTGTGATCTAGATCATTGGTATCAAAGTGACTCATCTTTCATATCCCATCAAACAAGATCAGAGTATTTGAAGCTTGGTGTCAAACCACAACATCTCTTAGACCATCTCTTATGCTGTTTTAAATGAGTTCAGATAGAGGAGGTGCAGTATGTCATCCATGTGATGATTAAAGATGAAATTCTAAAAGGCTTTTCAAGAACAATTGTTATTTCTGTTCAACCAAGTCATTGAAGCCTTTGAATGGGTGGTTGCATTGGTCCAATTGTTAGGTAAAGGTTTTGGGGGACGGATCTCTATTAGGTTCCAAGTGAATTTAGGCATTTTGTGTTTGAGGGTAAAATAGATGCAGATGCAATAGATAAAATAAATTAAAAATTATGAACAAGTTCCAATGGAGGAGGTGCAGGATGTAGTCTACATGATGATCAGAGATGAAATTCTAAAGACTCTTTAAGCAAATCAGGTGTTTCTGATAAACCAGTTTATTGAAGTCCTTGAATGGGGGGTCGCATTGCCTCAAGTGTCAGGTAAACTTTTGGAGTTTGAGTCCCTTTTTAGGTTCTAAGTGAATTTAGATGTTCCTACGAGGATAAAATAAATGCAGATGTAATAGATAATTGGTTAGATCTGTTAGAGCCTTATTTCTCTACGATTGACCATTTTAATAAAGAAAAGATCAAGATCACACTTTGAGAAGTTACTTCACTTGTGAAGAAGTGTGGCAAGCCCACACTTTGTGGAGGAGGACCAACCAAAAAATGGTTCTGAGCCAACTTGGTAAAACTTTCGTGAAGCCTGAAAGGATGAATATCTTAAAGATGTCTATGATGACCACCATATTCAGTCCAATAACTGTGGCAAGGATGTGACTTGTTGGTCTAGGCGTGCATCTATGCGGTCCGTGATCTCTATGCAAAGTTGGGCACTTTTGTGTCAAGCAATGTGGAGTCCTCAAGAATTGTAGCGGCTTGTGTCCATTCATTCAATACAAACTGAAGTTGGCCAAGGTCTAGACTACGGGGGAAGTGTATTGTAAGCAATCATCATTGAAGAAGAGTCAAAATTAAGGGCAAATATGATAAAATCCTCTATGCCAAAGTATGCCTTCTTTGGACAAAAGGCAACAGTCCAAGATAGGCAAGTTGTTAGACACACACAATCAGAAGTGATTTTATCTCAGAATAACATATTCAGAAAATTCTGTTTGTGTAGACAGAAATAGAGGGTTCACATGATCCAAAAGTGGTAGAGATGGACCCTGAAGCCACTTTTCTCAGTGTAATAGCAACAACAATCATGCTAGATGCTGAAGTAGAACACCTATTCTATTTGCAGGTGTCGGTTCAAAGGTAGCCGTTAAGTTTTCTAGTTGATGGTGGTAGCATGAGTAATCTAATCTCTGAAGCCACTGCTTGAATTTGCCAGCTATGCCTCTTCACAATAATATAGTTTGCGATGGATTAGTTCTTGCAGCACTAAAGGTATACTTATCAGTTATCACTCATCAAGCCTCTTCTTATATACGACTCATCCTACTCATTTGTGACATCACTGACATGGTGCCAATTGATTCTTGTGCTATAAGGGCATCTAGTCATGGCGAGGTTTGTACTCAACCAATCTATGGAGCATCACTATATTAGTGGGTGGTAAGCAATATCGGATTTCTTATGTGATTCCATTCTTTAAACATCTTGCACTAACTTCTGACTGGATTGCGCAAATGTCGCGATGCAATTGAGATGTTTTCTCTTCAAGAAGGGTCAAATCATACACATGGCACCATATGAGCTTGTGCACAAGCCTTGGTTATTTGTGCAACAGTATACAACTCCATGCACAACTCCTTGCTTCGTGCACAACTTGTGTCCTGCTGAGAACCATGTTGCGCAATTGTGTGCATATCCTTGTGTCATGTGCAACTAGCACAACACTTGGAACCATACACACAGCCCAAAATATATCCTATAGCTATTGTCCGGCTCTTTGCATTGTCTGCCACTTTCATGGTGCCAAGTTGCCAACAATCATGCTGCACAATTTCAAAGATAACTCTGTCCTAGTTTTGCACCACATCTATACCTGTGCACACTACTGCCCACAGGGCACACAATCTAGGACTCGATGTGGAAACTTGCACAACTTCTTAGAACACTGCAAAATGCTTTAGTTTGCACAAGTAACAATTTATTTCCACTTTTTTAGCTGTTTCACTAGTCACACATCGGATTTTAACCGTTGCAACTATTCAACTACCATAAAGAATCTTTCATCTTTATGGCTTTGTAATTTATAATTACATATGTATAAAACTAGTTAGAGGTAGATATAGGATACATAGGAGAGGATACGAGTGTACATCTTCCTTGAGAGTATCTTGCGTATAGAATGCACAAATTCATAAAACTGCTTGTTCGGGTTCTATTATTTTCTTTGTCTAAATCCATTTTTTCATTTATTTCTGGAGACATACAACACATCTATATCTTCATTATAGTGTTTCCCTCCCCCGCCATGTCTCCCTAGCATCCAGATAAAAGAATTTTACTGATATGCCATGTTATTTGTGGAGTAGCCTTTTAAACACTTGTCCACAGTCTTTGTTCATCCACCTGTTTGAGAATTATAGGTAGTTCTTTGGGTTAATGACGTCTTGACACATTTAAACCCCTATAAAATATTCATCAGTATGGATCTTGATCATCAATAACTTTTTATGAAGATCATGCAACATATAGATATGCTTCATCATCTTGTTTCTACCAATGCCTAGAACATCCACAGAAATAAAATGGGCATAATTTGTTAACTGGTCAACAATTGTAATACCCTCATGGTGCTACTCACTTAAATGTAAAATAAAAGAATAGTAAATAAGACAAAAACCATTATTTTCCACACAATATTATGTATAACACTTTGTAACCGGGAGACGCATCTCCACCTCCCTGAGACACATCTCGGGCACTTTTCACGCTTCCCCAAGACTTCATTTTTGGCTGGAGACTTCCCTTCCACGTCTCCCGCCATCTCCCCGTCTCCTGCCAAGCCTTTGGCCGTCTCCCACACGTCTTCTCTGCCAAAGGCATGTGAAAAGGTAAAAACCAAAACAAAAAATGTTGTTTTCCCTCATTCAGCAGCCATGGTGGATGAAGCGATTAAACCAGATGGATTTAATGAATTACCCCCAGTTCTACTACTACCAAAGGAATGAGAGTGATGATTATCTGGAGAGCATCATAGATGAGGACCTTGATATTGATGATCAAAACATTGAAGAGCAGATGATAGATTTCCGATTTTTGTTTTTTGTTTGTGTATCAACATCAAACCATCAATATTTGTGAATTGCAATGATAAACTAATATGAAATATGTAGTGTGAGATTTGAACTCTTTGAATCTTTGACATAATGACATTTGACATTTTGATTTGTGTATTTACTTTAAACATTAACTTTACCATTGTTCTTGTTTTCAAAGTTCTATGCATGATATTCTTTGGAAATTATTAAATTATATTAAAAAAGTTTTGGTGTCTCCAAGTACTCCTGTCTCCCGTTGACCTTGGTATAACACCACATTTGCATGTAGGAAGCATTCAATGAGTATGTATATCGAATCATTGATAATACTCTCACTGCTCTCATTACCTCTAAGTGATGCCTTGTTTGCTAGATGAAGATGATGAAGGTCCATTGTTGCCTTCAATTGAGGACTTTGGACTAACTGCCCAAGTTGAATTGGAGGAGAAAACAATAATTAAGAGGGGGAGTTCAACTGAATATAGCAGGAGTATGTAGATTAGTTTGGAGAGATAACTAAGCAAGGCAAAGTGATTCTCCGAGGAGGTGGGGAAATATCACCGTATTAAGCTTGTGGAGACCAAAAGCCTCCCGACGGGTGACGAATGATCAGAAATGGATCAGTCAAGATTTAGAAAACATGGCTTGTTACCCTCACACTCAAAACAGACACTTTTGCACACAAGACCATCAAGATTGGACAAAGGCAAAGGCCCCGGGGAATGTTTGGATCCATGTAACCATAGCTGTTTTGTCAAGTGCAGTCCATGTTGAACTCGTCATGTATTCAGTGGAATTTGGTTGATTCAGTCCATGTTGAATGGGTCGGTATATATATAACAGCCAAGGAAGAGCACACATAGGATACTGTTCTTCAACAAGTCATATTAGCTGTAGGAAAGGAACTCAGCCCATGTAAACTTGTTAGATTGGGTTCATTTCAAAGTGTTCAAATGAGACAAAGGATGGTACAAATCTTCCCAGAATGAAGGAATTTTATGTGACTGAGGAGCATGTCTACTGAGCTTCAATTTCTAGGGGACAGGGGGAGAGGAAGTATAGACATCTGCTTTTATTAACCTTTCATATGTATCAAACTAAAAGACACTTGGAGCCTTCTTTAATGGCATCTAGAGTTGTTTGATACTTGCAACAGTGTTGGAAGTGTCTTTTCTTTTTCTTCAGTAGAAGTGTCATTGCAGAGCAAGCTTGGTAATTGTTTCAGCAGCACGTTCCATTTCACAATGGCTTTGTGATGCTCCATTGTTGATCCTTATTTTGTAATCTTTGCTTATTGTTGTATGAGACACATCCCTATCCTTCGAGGAGTTCTCACCGTGGGTTCCTTTACACTAAACATTTGTGCATGGTGATGGGTTTGCCACCATTCATCTTCTATCCATGTTCATTTTATTTACACCACTATAGGGGCAAGCAATTCAACATATTTCATGCATTTTCAGTAAATACATAGTTAAGACTCCATTTTTGCAAATTATACACTGGTGTACCCAAGCTAATAATTGCAAGTTCAATTCTTGGGGTTGAGCTTGATAGACTTTGCCTGTTTACATAGTGATTGCTAATGGATGACTAGCTTTTAAATAAAAAGGAAAAAGGCAGTTAAATTTTGGTGTTCCAATATCCATTTTTCTTACTACATGTCAGAAATATAATCTAATCAATGTTGTAGCAGCATAACTTATGCATTTTTTCAATTTGAGCATAAAATGTATGAATCATACACAAATGATACTAATTATTTAATGTTTGTGCCTAAGGCACTAGTTTTCAGACCACAATCTAATCATGTTAGGCCTGTTTAGCTGGAAAGACATAAAATGAGAGTCTTAGTCAAGTCCATACTGTAAACTTATGACTCTGCACAGTGGCTCTTAGATCTTCTTCAAGCAGGTTGGAAGAACAACCTCCGTGCTTGATCTTTTGCCTTTATCTTGGTCTTCAATCAATGGCTGGCTAACTGTATCCTAGTTTTTGAATATAGTGGGACAATAAGCACTGTCTATTAAGCATGTTATAAAAGTTTTGTGTTGCGTGGTTTCTGTTGAGCTTGATTAGAACATTGAAAACAGACTGAAGTACACTAGCTACAAGGCCTTTAAATTGTTCCACTTGCCTCAACAGTGAATTTAAATCACCTAGCAGTGCAGGTTGAGTGGTTATTTGGTAGCTGGCACAGATATTTGCAAATTTCCTGTAAAAGTTGAAGGGAAAGTTATTAGGAAGCCATTTGTGTATTTCAACTAAACTGTATGAAAAAGACCTTAATGTTCGACAAAGCACTGCTTTTTTTTCTTGATATGCTTAAGGTACATGATTGCCAGATTGGTTTCGGAGGCATAATATTAAGTACATCGTAGCTTATTTTTATATATCACCTGCACAGAAAATATTTATTTATAGTGCTGGGTAGATTTGCAGAACATATTCTGTATGTTACCAAAAGTGTGAATGGCATTCAAATGAATTTGATGACAAGTATCCAATCTCCCCACATTAAATGTCTACGGTTACAGAAAATAGAATAAAATTAAATACAGATACATAATATCAGTTTCTTTATTATACGTTAAAGACTTTTAGGATGACAACTATAATTCTTTTCAAACACAAAACCTGACGATCCTGGTGACTGCCTGGACTCTTTAATCCCAAATAACCTCTTCGAAAATAATTTTGTGAGGACCCTTTACATAATATTGATCAATGTGTATAGTTATTGTGAGCACTTCCTTGCCCCAGCTTGTTGGCAAGACAGTAAGTGATTTTTTCTTAAAGTTAAATCTTGTGGTTGACCAATGGTTATTTTATTTAAGATAAATACTTGGATCTGTTTTATATTTTCCTCAAGTTGAAGATGTCTTTTAAATTAAGAGCTAAATGCACACAGTTAATGCTTTTTTTGCTCCAAATAACAAAAGGGACTCATCAAGAATCAGGAATGCATATTGTATTTGTCCAGAGAAGCATCACCTTTCTATGAACATTGAAATTTGAAGAAGAATTAAACACATTGAGGACCAATGCTTCTGTCGGAAGTGAGTGATATATGGTCAATTGTATGGGAAACAGAGATTTTACTATTGATGTGAGACAATATAGTCAAATAGGGTTCTCCATTTCTTTACCTGTCACAAAGGACATACAAAATATCACACCTGAAATAAATGCCACAATAGTGAACATAATGGAAAACATAGAATTCACATCCGTGTTTGATACTTCCTCTCTTTTTGGTTGGCTTTTTAATTCATTCACTTATGATTCTCTGCTGTGTTGTTTTTTTGGTCACTCTACTAAATGGAACTGTTGATTCTTGTTCACGGAATATTTATTATCACCTCCATAGCTTCAAAGTATTGGATAACAATCTCTCATTAGATCTTTTCTTTGCAGGTGCTTCGCATGGCAGTGACTGGTTTGCTTATCAGTAAGGTATGATTACGGTTCCATAAAAAATGCTTAATTGATAAGAGCAAGTGCATTCTATTGCTTAATTGCTTAATTATTGTTCTCTACTTTCTATTGTTTCCTAGAGTTTGTAAAGTTAGGTTTTGCTTCAATATGTTTGTCTCGGCTTGAGAAGATTTTGGCCAAAGATCTTAGTCCTTTAGGGCTCGTTTGATATATCTTTTGACATATTTCTAGTTTTCCACGGGGATGCATCCCCACAAAAAAGCTTGTGTCCCCTGTAGGTGGATGTTTCTGTGACCTGGGGACTTGGTGGAAATGCGCCCGCACAGAACCACCACCTATGCCACCTCCTCTGGGGATGCTGCCAGGTCACTTGCTATATGACACATGCCATTACATAGTAATTGCAACATTTAACTTCAGAAAATTAGTTTGCCTGTCATGGGGTACTCACAGAGATGTTATGTTGCAGATTTGCCTTGGAGATTTCAATTCACCTCAATTTTTATATTAACACCGCTCCCCACCATGGCTCCATCACCGTCCCCCCGCCGTCCTCTCACCATCCCCAGATTTAGGCCTTTGATCCCCCATCCCCAAAACATGTCCCCACATCACCGCATCCCCGCGTCAGGAAACTCCTTGGAACTATGCACTTTTCTGCTCTAGAAGAAAGAAAGTCGTGGCTGCTGGATGAGAAAAACAGCTGTTGTTTTTAATTTTGAAGATATATGTGAAAGGTTCCATATTAGGAACATGAATTTATAATATTCCACTCAAGTAAAGTATAGTTTATAAGTTTAGAGGTAGAAATAGTTGACAAAATTATGCTATATTTCTACATTTTGTGGCTATATGTTTTTAGAATTGGGTGTTTCTCTCTATTAGAAACTCTCAGCCAAAAAGAAAATGGATTTTTTTTTTCTGGTAATGTTTATCATCATTTTCTTTTGTTTTGCACTTTAATGCCTTCTAAGAATTCTTTACAGGAAAGTCGAGTCTACAAAGGAATAAAGATAGCATCTGGTCAATATTTGTTCAGTCATAAACTTGTTATCAACTTCTCTACCGCATTACCATCTGGATTGTCCTCATCCCTGGCTGAGTTGAAACTCAATGAAACTGAGTCAGGTGACATACAATCAACTCCATTATCAGATCCAGCTATGGAACTTAAAAAGAATAGCTCTGGGAGGATGGAACAGGTGCTACATCCAATAATCCGGTCTCCTTCTAAGGTATCTTGGAAAGTAGCAAGATGCATATGCATCACAAATCAGTCTTTAAAGCCAGATTTGTCAACAGTATTGGTGGCCTTCCCACCTAGATGTAAGTATTGTCCTATCTGCCCTTGTATGTCTCTGTTCCATACTAAAAGTGTTATTTCTCTTTTGGTTATTTTTATGGTATTGTCATGGCTTTCATACTGCCCTAAATTTTGTTCATTATCAATTACTTTATATTCAGTTTGATTAAATGGAGGCAAAAATTAATCATTCTTCCTGTATTGTAAATTGGACTAGAAGTGAGGATATTGCTTCAAATCTAACCATTTCTATGGTCACGGACATAACTAAATTCTTTTATCCAAGTATTATTGAAATTTCTTTTTCCGTTTTCATTTTTCTTCTCAAGCATTTAATATTTTTCTAATGTTTCCTATTTTTACTTTTGGCCCCACCTCTACTGCTTTCTTAAAATTGTATATTGATAAATGCTACTGCTCATTTTAAAGCTGGTAGAAGTAACAGTCTATGACAAATTTATTGTTTCTCTTGCCAGAGACACCACAATTCATGTGGTTTATGTTCTTTTGTAAAATCTTTTGCTATGCATTCTCTTCTCTTATTATGATTTTGGTCTCCACTTATAATAATCTAGTAGTCTATCTACCTCAATATCTACTTTTCTCCCCTCCTGCCTCCTCTTTGAAACTTTAAAAGCATCCACTACTACTTTCTTTTATCACTTGGTTTATAGCCGTGTGCATAACTCCTAATTGTTTCACCTGTTTAGGGTGAAGTCGTGTTATATACTCTTTGTATTTTTGTTTAAACTTTTGACTGCAGGGATATTTTCTTTAAATATGCTTGTAACTGCAGGGGTATCTTACTTTTGTAATCTACTTTTCTGCTGCAACCATGCATACAATTGACCAAGGAGATAAAGAGAGTTGAATATATTCAACTTGCACTCAACTGCTATATGTCTAATTGCTTGCACATTCTCGAGTTATACTATGACTGATGTTAGGACACCTCATGTTTCTGAATTTACAGCTATAATTAGAAATCAGAGAACAACAATCCGAGCGCTTCAGCTGGGCAGCAATACATCAGTATGTCCAGAAAGAAAGTAAGTCCGTAATCCAAATACGTTAATCTAATTATTGCTTTAAGTTTAAGTCAATACATGTTGGAAAAAGTGACGTTCTCTCCTTGTAAATGGAGACATACAAGGCTCATAAAATTAGCATTAAGAAACACATTAAAAGTTTAGTATATTAGAACAGGACCAAAGTTTTATGTATGGATCATAAACCATAGAGCTAAAACAATTAGGTAGAATCGACATGTTCCAGGTCATAAATGAACGTTTTAGTCTTTTAGATTAATAAAATCATTGAGAATTGTTCTGCTGGTCTGGAAGTGTTAAAATTTTTTTCTCATGTTTGATTCTGATTGTTTTGTCTGAACCTATGTTAACCCGAGTTTCCGGGATGGGGGAATGGGGAAACAGGTTTCCGGTACGTTTTTTTTTGCCATTTTAGGGAATGGAGGGGACGACCGAGGGGACGGCTATATAGAAATTAAGGAAAATTTAAAATATATAGGGTAATTTCAAATATTCCTATGAAAACATGGATAAAGCATGCTTGTATACATTATAGAACCTTAACATATAAGGTCTGTGTACAATAATTTAATTTGAGAGTTCACATGAGAGTTGAAGTCAAACAAATAATCAAAATGCTAACATTAATACTACGGGACAGCCAGGGAACGTGTCTCCGCATGTCCCCGAGTTTCCAGGACGGGTCAAATAAGCCCGGGGACATGTCCCTGGGTAACATTGGTCTGAAGACTCTGAACTAAAACACTTTAACATATCTTCACCTGATATTGGTCTCTGATTCTCTAATCCCCCAAATTTCTTTCTCGTCTTTTTCTCTTTCCGCGATTCCTACATTTTAAGTACGAAAGTTCCTTATATCCAAGGTTTAAAATTTATGATAAAAGAATGTCCCTAGTCCATGCTAGGCTATAACAAACATACCATAGTCAGATTTGTGAGCATAAATCAAATGGAAATTAGATGAAAATGAATATAATTTTCATGGAGACGAAGCTAGCAATTGTGCATTGGTAAAATGGACTGAAGTCATTAGAAATAGTTGAGGATGTCTGGTTGATGAATATGAACGTTGTCATCTACCTGTATGATACTCTTATGTTTGTATATGTACCTTATTACCTCACTTGATTTTAATTATTTTTGCATATTTCTCATTTGGCACAGTATTGAAACAGAGTGTAAGTCTTCCTTTGTATCAGGATCCTATTGTGTTACTTTGAGCCTGCAAATTCAATATAAATACATATAACCAGTATGCATACAAGTGACTAAGAAACCTCCACTCTTAAGACTATTTATTGCCTTGGGTGCACTAATATACAAGAGCTTTTAACCATTCATAATCAAGCCAGCCCCCAATGCCATGCACACCCATACTAGGCCCTTATCAGCACTATTAGAAAATTATTATCTATCAAGTGAGCAGCACACCATCAATGGAACATATTTTGTAGTAATGATTCTTGAAGTTTATTTACACCTAGAAACATCTTAACACTACAAACAATCTTTAGATCAGTTTCCTCATTACTGTTGATTTGGGAGTGATCATAACACTGACACTTTGAAGCGATTCGTAGAGTATACCCTCAAGATCTTTATTTGTCATCATTAATTTTGTCTTTACAATTTTTTTCATTTCTATTTGATTGTTGAGTCTTGCTGTATCCTTGTACGTCTTGTCGTTTTAGCCTATTTATATAAGAATTGAGTTTTTTTTTTTATTTTGCTCAATAAATGACTATTACTTGACATGCATTTATAAGGATTTCTTAACAAGATACTATTTCTGTCATCCCAAGGGTTTTTTCTTGGTAAATCTTTGAGGGGTTTGTGGGCTGCGTGTAATAAAGTGTGGGAGCTTGGGCCACATTAATAGAATTTTAAACCTGAGCCTCAATATAATATACCACATTAAAATTGCTAAGCTCAAACATACCACTGCAACTTCGCCAATTGTCTGCTAAGATTATGTGACACATTATGGTTAGGGGTTTTTAATCCAAGTTATGCTCTTACATGTGTCCCATATTATTATTAGACTACAAGCCCTAGGGCAACTATCATCTTTTGACTTAAGCCAATACAATAGCCCATCTTGGCACGCTGATTTTAGTTGAATCTGTACACAATTAGGTGCACACCTACTTAAGTTGTTATCAAGATTATTTGATGCTTGAAGTCTTCTCTCCTGAAATTTTAAATGAGCTCATCATGTATATCTCCTCTCACCTTTGGTGTCAATTATTTAATTCGTGAAGTTGTGAAGCACTTGAGACTGAGATCCCCAAATAATGGTCTAGATTCACAAATTGGGAGGTAGTTCACATCCCACAATGATTGCATAAACCTATGGTGCTTAACTTTGATGAAGCGTTCTCATCTTATTTATGGTTAAGTGAGGGTGATAGAAACACTTGGCTTGTGGGGCACAAACAAGGGCTCATTATGCAAGAACGCAATATGTGCACTTCCTTGTCTTTGGATTAACATGTCGAAGCTTACTCATCTAGGGGGATTTGAACTAGGGTCATTATTGTGTTACGCTCCATCTCTTACTACACCAAAGAAGAGCTCATGGAGGATACAAGGGTGGGTTGGGTCCTTGTTATTGTCAAACTTGACTGCGCCTCAAGGTTTCTTAATGCTAGCACAGAGATGTGGGTCAGATCGATGCATTATGATAAGTTCAATTTCTACCTCAAGGTGTCCCCATGGTCACTCAAAGGTGCGTACCTGTGGGAATAAAACTTGGTTCTGTGGTCTGAAACTTATCTCTCCCCACCACTTGCCTTAATCTAATTGGGCTAAATTTAAAACATAGTGGTACTGGTAGAGTCTAAGTTACTGGTCTTGGTATATATACATGTATATGTACATCTAAATTTACATATATATGTATATGTAGTATGTACATATGTGTGTGCGTTAAAAATTAAAAAACCCCAATAGGGTTGAGGGTCAGCTAACCTGCTCCTATCTTTATACTAATTCAGCTAAAACTCTAATCTTCCAAAAAGCATCTTATGTCTTACAATAGATGAGTTGTAAGAAAAGTCTAGTTCATTAGTGATTATCTTCACTTTATTAGACTTAATTAGCTAAATAAAGGACTTTCACTTTAATCATTGAAAGTGAAATACAAAATATAATAAATGGAACCTCTTAAACTACTTTCCCTCACATTCACACTAAACTTGTGTGGAAGTTCCTATCTAAGCTGAAAAACTCAGGAGTGTCGATGCTTCACATTATTGTGTTTCTACAAAATTAGTGTCATTTGTACTCCCTAGAAGTCACAATCAATTTCATTGGCATAATGAATGACACTAAAACTACAAGAAATTTCAGAAGAATAAACCATTGCAAAAATGATTGCCAAGATAAGCCAATGCCCCTCATGAGGATTTGAGGGCAACAGCCCCGATGTAGTCAAGGAATAGTGCCCCTTGCAGGGTTTAGGGGTGGTACCCCTTGCAAGGTTCGGGGGCAGTGCCCTTGGGGTGTTTCCTATCGCGATACAGGGGCGGGGTCAAGGGGCAGAGCCCCCGCATTGAAGTCCAAATTAAGAGCCTTGAAACCACACAAACCGTCATGACACACCATTTTCACAATTTTATCACTTAAGGGGAAAATTAGGTACATAGGAATATTTTCCGAGCCCTTTTTAATATTTACATTAATGTGCTTGAGGATTTTGCTTGGAAGGATACTCACATTGACAATGGCAGTATGCTACTTCATTTTCTGATCACTAAATAGATCTTTACCAATTATGTTGTACTCCCCTCATTCTTACATAGACAACTTTGCCAGTTCACAACTAAGATCATGATCACTAACACATCGAAAGTGCCCTTTTTAGGTTGCATTTTTCTACAACAAGTTGAATGTGAATATAACAGCTTTTGGATTTTGGTTGCTATACCATATTTCTGTCTGAGTTTGTTTGAGTTGCATTTCAAGGATGTCCCTTCTAAGATGCATCTCTCCAATTCAGTTTCTAAGTTTACATTTCTTTATGGGTTTGAGGTTTGGGGACCTTGTTTAGGGCCTTATTGTTAGACATCAAATCATCATCCAAGTAGAGTTTGCTGCCAAAAAACTTTTGGAATCATCTACGACATGATCAAAATAATGAACAATAGAAATTTAATCTCATTACAATGTGACTAATCCGATAAGCCTTTCAATTAATGAAACAAGGGGAAAGCAATATACCAAATAGACAAAGTCATAAAATGCAAACTATAAACACTGGCTCTACATGGAGAAACCTCGTGGGAAAATATTCTACCCTAACCCAAGTTTGTGTTATTTCAAACATTGTAATTCAATGATAAATTTGTTCACTTATCTAATTGTAGTTCAATAGAATATGAGTATCTGCTAAGAACCTTTTAATCCTCTACTCCATGCCTCTAATATATGGGAAAATTGAAAACAAAAAACAATCAAGTGGTATCCCAAACCATGAGCCATTGAAAAAATCCCATGCCCGTGGTCGTTGGTTAAGCTTCATGAAAAACATGTAACTTGTCTTACACCTCATGCACCCATTTTACATGTCATAGATATCATAGATTCAGTCATAACAGTCAAATCGACCAAGATCTTAATCTTTGGTGCTCCATGAGGGTATTCAATTTTTTTGTTATTAAGGTTTTTACTTCAGTTTGGAACTTTTGCATAGGTTTAGTGCGAATGCATAATTAGTTCGAGTTATTTCTATTTTGTAATTCACTTCAGTAATTAAAATGGAAGTATTTTATTTAGTTAATTAAGCCTAATAAAGGTAGATAATCACTAATGATTTAGTTTTATCTTCCAAATCATCTTTCGCATGAGATAGGATTTCTGTTTTGGAAGACTAGATATTTTAGCTGAATGGTATAAAAATAGAAACAAGATAGGAGTTCAATATCTCAGAGTAGTGTAATATTTCCGTAAGGACTAGCTATAGAGGTTGCTTGTAACCTTTTGAAGTATTTGTCGTGTTCATCATAACTGCTATTTTTGATTTCAACGTTTTGGGTGTAGTTTTTGATGTTATTTCAGCAGTTGGCAATTATATGCTGTGATTGAAATTTTTAACATTTGCCATGCCCTCCAAATAGGGAATATTTTTTAGTTACTCCCAATTTTGACTTTTTTCATCGTAGCCTACCTATTCAATGTTTTCTTACACAATAACCCAAGTATACTAAAGAATAGTAATAAATAAATAATGACCCTACCCAGACATGGGCATCTCATTTTGCCCATGGCAACATGTTTGGAGATCATTACATTATCTATTGTTTACACAATTGAAACACAGTTTACAAGATTTAGGACTTGCAAAGTGAATGGATCACCTAGTCTAACTTTACCTTGATGGCAATTCAATACTCACATTTTACATCCAAAGATAAATTATCGGGTGATTGAGCATCATGATGTGTAGGACATCAAAGTTGCTGGTATATCAAGTCCAATTTCCTCCAATATACCGACATTTCTATTGGTTTACTTCATTTAAATACTCATTTTATGCCCTTTATGCAGTAGCTCATCAATATTAGGGAGTACATTTATCAACAATAAATTCAGGTCACTTGGAATTCTTTGCAGCCAGTCAGCCCCATCTTGACATTAAGAATTTCTTATCATAGATGGCATTTTTGTTTATGCATACTAGTCTCTAGCATCACTGATCACATGAGTTGATGATTCCCCTTTGCTAGTTGAGGGTGACCTTTCAGTGATTACATGTTGGGACTAAACACCATGCTTTGTGTCATGACAAATTTTGTTGTCTCTGCCCTCAGGTAGGGAGAAATTGAGAAAATTTTATTTGTGTGTTCTATGATCTATTTACTTCAAATTTGGCGGAGACATCACTGTTTGTATTAAGTCTTTGGTGGTTCTTTATCCACTTTTCTTTTATTATAATGATAGTATACTCGTGGCATTTTGTCTTGTAGAGGATGCCATTATTAAATGCATATTCTTATAGGGAACCCCTAGAGTTGTCAGGCTGATTACACCAGCCCACTATATGTATCAATAGCAATTAGCGCTGGTTGTAGTGCAATTTATTCGCTTAGAGAGGAAGATAGATCAGTGAAAGTTGATCCTCTCTGCTGGTTTTTAACTGAGCATTCAAACACCGTCTCATTACAGGCAGAGTGTATATGTGAATTTTCTGTGTTGGGGTTCTTCCCCTTGTACACAATTTAGGCAACAGAGATCGACACACTTCAGTAGTTTTTCCTCCACCTCTAGAGTTTCACTGACATTGAATGTTAGAAGAGTTTCCAGGGGTAGTACTTTCACTTGTCCTAGGATACTTGAGCCTAGCTGTTTGCAGCCTTAACCCTTGTTATTCCCCAATCACCATTCTCAAATGCTGCACTGGTTCGTTTGTGGTGATAGATGATGGTTCTTTTCGTCTGAGCCTTTCTACAACATATGATATGGCTTCCTGTTTTAGTTTGTAACTTTGTAACATTGATTTTGACCAGCTTCATGTTTCACTGAGGGGTCCTTACTTCCGAGGGCTTCTCCATCATCTCTCCAAGGTTTTCCATTCTCATTCAATAATCTGATGAAATGTTTTAGTTTTATAATAATTTTTTTCAGCTATTGTTTGTAAAAGACATCCCTTGTAATGACATTTTCTACCTTTACTCAGGTTCGTTGTATATTTTTCAACACCATGTTCAGATCCAGTACAAGGAAAAGAAGCACTTATGTCAGCCATCAAATCTCTTTTTATGCTTCCCAATGAAGCACCTGAATCTGAGGCATCATCTCTCAATACATTGGAGAGGAGTAAACCAACTTTACTCTGGTTCACTTTCTTTGTTCAACATTTGACAGAGGTACATATTACAAATTTCGCTAAAAATGCAGTTCTTGTGATCAGATCAGTATTCCCAGGCGTCAGAGTTTCTTTTATTTTACAAGGGATTTTTTAACCAGAAGATGTATGATAGTAGTTTTTGTCCCCTTTGTAACACTGATACCATTTGAACTAATCCAATGTAAAACACTGGTAGGATCTGGAGCATTTGCAATGTTCAGTAGCAGAATGTTGCGCCCCTGATGAGACACTTTGTTACAGGCGACTTGTAATGTCAACATCCAAGGTAATTATCCTTTCCAGTGCGTTCTTTTCATCTCTTGTTTTATATGATATTTGATAATTCTTTGAAATTTTTAGATTGATGTTTCTATCATTCTAGGGAGTGCAGTGAAAGTTCTGAAGAATGGCATACTAAAAAATCTCTCTTGGCTGTTGAATGTTACAGATGTTTCAAGAATTGTTCCATGCAGAAATGTTGTTTCCCCAGACTGTAGAGTCAGAAGATGCAATGGAAAATGAAGATATCTAGTCGAACTGATGTAAGCATAAAAAAGGCTCTTATGAAAGATTGATTTCTATTTAGATAAGATTTTCTTGTCAATCCTATCACAGTAATAATGAGCAGCATCTTCCGAAAATCCTGCTTACATGTTTGATTCGCTAAGAGTGAGAGAAGCATGAGACGAAACTAAACAATTGGTAATTCATGCTCATCTTTTATTCTTTTCCTGACCTGGAAAGAATATGAACGAACAAGGAAATATAATTCAAATGGTGCAATCGCATTTCATCTATCGTTTGCATCCTTGTTGCGGCCTTTTGGGTTTGTATATTTTTGGCCACAGAAGCTGTTGGTGGCGTTCCATACTTTTTTTCCAATTGACCATAAGAAAACATAAATGTTCAATTTATATTATTTTTGATTGCTTTTGAATCTATAAGAAACTGATTATTGTATTTTGCTAATCAAAATATAATTTATTTTCTTATGAAATCTTATATTGTAAAGATTGCTCGAGATAAGTATTTTACGACTGTCTCAAGTGATTTGAAATATTTCTTGAACCAAAAGTCCCAAGAATAAATTTTTTATTTTCAATTTTCGTAAAACTGATTATGATAATGCATTATACTTGTCGTATATGAATGACACCAGTTCTTTAATTCCTTGTGATTATTCCAAGCGATTTGTCATTCTCAAATTTTGACTTACAAATGGCTGGTCCTCTGTCACTCTTTTTAAATACATATGACGAAGTGATAATATCATAGTTTAGATGAGAGGTGCAATGATAGTTGTCATCCTTTTACTATACATTAGCAATCTTGCATTATTGCAAAAAAATATTAAGGTATATCAGTACTATTCAATTTAGTAAGAGTAATAATATTTCTGTTGGTGTTGACAAAAGTTATGTATAATTGAATTTAAAATATACTTTCTTCCAATATTTACAAATACATTGGCACGAGTCACATTTTTTATAAAAATTGGAAACACAATATAGATAAGAGGATGCTCTCTGGTTGAAAGTTACTGTAGAAATATTGGGCTATAATATTGGGATGTATATACATTAGCACGAATCACAGTTTTTATAAAAATTAGAAACACGATATAGATAAGAGGATGATCTGTGGTTGAAAGTTCATTGTAAAAATATTGAGCTATAATATTGGGATGTATATATCTATTCTTGATATAAATTGGAACTATAATAAAGATTGGAGTATAGATGGTTGGAATTTTTTTGGTCATGAAATTCGTAATTTTTTGAGTTTGGTAGTAGGTTAATATCAATCAATTTTTTGAATAAATATTATATTGCATATAGGATTTGATGCACATGGCTCAATTGTTCCTACTGATTCGCTAATGAATAAAGATGTATTTAGTTAATCAAGTACATGATTAATTTTAAGACCGGCATACCCAATCTCCTACACTACGTTGTGGGAATGGAATACTCAAATTTTTAATATGTATTTTTAATCAGTTTAGTTTGAGTAATAAAATTTGTTCGTGGGTCTCCAACATCTTTCTTTGAAATGGGAAAACATTGTGCAAATTCAAAATTTAATTTAATATATTATGCCATATTTTTTAATGGAGTCATTGGTATTGATGTGAGTTTGAATGCATGATTAAAGAGCAAGTACATATATACATTGCTTTGAGAACTATCTCACCTCTAAAATGAGCAGTAAAGACAAACCTAAAAAAAAATGCAGACTTTGATGCAATTGTGTCAATTGATTAGTGTGGCTAATAGTTGAAGTTTTTAATAATTTTTTGGGCCATTTATGGTAGCCAAAAATACATAATTTTACATATGTATATAAATTCTTATGACAAAAATTAAATGAAAATAAAATTATAAATAAGATTGTGTCAAGACAAGCCTAAAATAACTGCAGAATTTGATGCAACTGTTTCAATTGATTAGTGTGGCTAATAGTTGAAGTTTTTAATAGTTTTTTGGGCCATTTATGCTAGCCAAAAATACATAATTTTACATGTATATAAATTCTTATGACAAAAAATTAAATGAAAATAAAATTATAAAGAAGATTGTATGTGGATGTTGATGTGGATAAGACACTTCCTTTTTCATTTATTGTACTATTCTCTAATTGGAGGAATGGATACAGTAGATTGTTTATTAAGACTTTTTTGTTTTGTAGTGCCACTTACTACTATTTGGTTAAACAATAAGATAGTATTTTGTTTTGGAGAAAAAAAAGGCAAAAAAGGGCTTAGCCATCACTAGACAAATGAAGAGTTGTTCTTGATAAGTAGCAACAATGAGGGTTGCCTCTCTAGGATAGATTAATAGAGAATATTTTATTTTACAGAAAAAAAGAAAAAAAAAGCTTAGCCATCACTAGACAAATGAAGGGTTGTTCTTGTTGAGTAGCAACAATGAGGGTTGCCTCTCTAGGATAGGATTAACTTTGAAGAAAATAATAATTATGTTCCTACTTCTAAGAACCTTGAATTAGTTATGGATGATGAAACTGTGAATTATGAAAATATGAATAAAAATAGAACCAAATTCACAACCGATCAATCACTAAATGGAGCATAATGTAGATGCATGAAATCAAAACAATAAAGAATTATACCTTTATACAAGATCCTTTCTTAGCTCCATTATTCTTGATATTTTCCTTGTGATATAGATATTCGAGTTGCTCTAACAACAACATAATCTTGAATAACAACACAAATGATAGGGTGATCATACACAAGTTCAAAGATTGTGAACAAGGAATGAGGTAAATAAAGGCTATATTTAGCCGATAGGCTTCTGTAGGGGAGAAACGCCCTACTGGAAAATTGTCTCACGCTAAAATCACCCAAAATATTCTCCTGTTGTCGCACAAAAATCATGGGTTGGGAGCAATGAAGTGAGCACCTATGTTGCAATCTCGCAATATTTTATTAGAAGTACAACCTGATCTGCATGCTTGTCTGAGGTTTTGCGTGTGGAGTCGATCTACCATGGGTCGTCTTTCTTCTAAATCTGGGCATAGTATTTAAGCCCTTTTGTTCTTTCTTCAAATGTAGCTCACAATAGGAATTCGATACCTGGATGCCTCGATTTTGGTCATTAGTTGGTACCTGCATTGTATTTTATCTTTTGCTTGTTCATAAAATATTTTAAATAATCAATGATTTTTTAAGAGAAATTGACAAAATATTTAATAGAAATAAAATATAAAATATGAAACAATTTTTTATGTAAAATCTAGAATGCATAATTTATGATAAAATATAAAGCATAAACTCCAATGTTAAATCTTGTAAAGACCGAGAAAATCCACAAATGTCACATAAGCACAAAAAGACAAAAATTCTTGAATGTCGATTCAAAAGTCATAGACGGTCAATCGCTATGGACTGGTCAACATAAAAACTCAGGATATAGTAATAAAATACACATAATCTCTAATTTTTTTTTTTTTTTAATTTCAATTATTCGACATAATACAAAAGGTAATATACACAAAAGTAATCAATCATCCTGTCGAAACCTTAACATTTCCATAATCAGTAAAATTACAATGTTCAATATCAGGATGCCGACTGACTCGTCGTGCACCCTTACATCATTTATAGGATTATTCATATATACAACATGTTCAAGACCAA
>MU225232.1:544213-575563 GCA_018584345.1 Thuja plicata
GGTTAGGAGGTTAGTAGGTTAGGAATTAGATTAGATTTTAATTAGTAATTTTTTTTAGTATAGCTAGTTTGTTATTAAATTTTAATTATGATAAATGGTAAATGTTTTCATGTATGTTTTTTTTTTTTTAAAGGTAGAATTTGATTGGTCTTTATATTAGTGGTTATTTTAATATATATGATTAAGTGGTTTCAAGGATAGTTAAGAAAGGTTATATATATAATTTCTTGTAATTAATTTAATTTTTTTATTTTTTTATTTAAATTATGTGTGATTAATGTAGTCAGGATCTTCTTCCAAATAAAAGAGGTGAAGTTACTTATTATTGTCATCAATTAATTTTCAAAATTATGATAGTTCATTAGGGAAATTTTAATGCAATCTTTAGTGCTATATTGGGATAAACTTATTACGTTTGTGGGAACTTAATTCAAGATGTTAGGAAAAACTAATGTGTGTAAAATAATTATATCAGGATTTGTTTATAGATGATATGTAGATAGGGTTAATTAACTAGATTTCAAATGCTTTAGGATTGAAATGGTTTTTATTTAGTAAACTTGATTTTGACCTAGGATCATGTCTAAAGGTTACTTTTAATGTCGTAAGTATTTTAATGTTGAAAGTGTAATTTGTACTAGATTTAAATGGATAAAGTTGTAATCAAGGTTAAGAATTAAAGTAATTGCTAGGTCAACCTAATTCAATATATGTTCTTAAAAATTATTTACCATCATGATAACACACATTGTTAAACATAAAACCATAGTTTATTCAACTTGACCCAAGTGTTCCTATAACACCCAGAACTTAAGATCTCTAACCTATGTAACAAGTTGATACACTGACTCTGCATTCGTATGTGACGTGACCCTAATTCAATCTATGAATATACCTTGCAACTTGGAGACTAACTTCACCATGTCATCACCTTTCCACAACACATTCAATATTTGTTGTGTCACCATACTTGTATGTACTGGTGTTCAAAAAATAAAATTGTTAGTGTGTTTTGCCCTAATTTTGGGCATGAAAATTGTCCCTACCAACCTCCTACTTCCATGCATTTGAAGAATCGCTACCGAGGGTCTAAAAAAATATGAATATTAATATTTTAATCATGTTATTTTTGAGACCCTTGGTAGGGCTTCTTCAAATGCAAGGATTTTGGATAAGGTTGGCAGGGATAACGATGTTCTTAATGGAACCTTGGTAGGTGTGTTAGAAGAAAACATCAACTCATTGTCATGAATTCAAAATTTACTCCAACTCACTTGCCCTTGAAAAGGAAAAAAAGGAAGATGGATTTAGAAAAGAGGTTTAAAATTGATCCTCTACTCATTAAGGAAATACCTCTATTACGCTGAAGACGTTCCCTATATGAGGTTCTACAACCTCAAAATTACATCAAAGGTTGAAAGTAATCAATAGAGAATGCAAGACAATTGAAAAGATCTCAAATGTCTGCACCCTTTTCCAAGAAACACGTGGATCATTTTCTAATTTGTTCACATCAGTTGCGTGCATCTTTTGTCACTCCCACACACACACACACACACACACACACACACACACACACACACACACACACACACACACATACATACATAAATACATAGCAAGTAAACCAGAACTTGAAGCATACATTTATTTTAATTGTATTATAGTAAAAAACTTTGTATTACTAAAGTAAAGTATTGTAGAAATTACAAAAGGTATAAAATGCCTTGCTTGTTACTTAAAATCTTACCTCTAATGATTGATGATGTATTTTAGAAAATAAAAACACTTCCTTTTATAAGGAAGAACAACCATACATGAAACAACATCTAATTACATTATTTTCTTAAGAATAACAAATTTCTAACTTCTTAATAAAAACAAGTTAACAACTCCTAGTTGTTCGACATAATCCAGATCCTTGAAAATATCTATGTTGGTGATGAAGTGCATCATACCATATTCCATCCTATAGAATTAGTCTGTAATAAATTTCATATTAGGTAGTACATTGTCTTCATCATTGATGTTGTCCAAAGCTCGAGGAAGATCCTTTTCCAGTGTGTCTCTCCACTATTCTAGAGAAATCAATGAGCCATTATCACTACACATAATGGTTGGAATTCCCTTTGTGTCTTCATTTTCAAGGAAATTTATGTCCTCCACAAGCTCCTTTTGGAATTCTTGGTGTTTCTTTAGCAAATTTTTGATTTTCTTGGAATCATCTGAGGACATAGAGTCTTTTAGTTTCATCTCATCAATTTTTGTGTTCATCTTATCTCCAAGTCTTGTATGCTCTTTAAGAGCTCTAAAAGTACCTGCATAGGTGCTCCAAAATTTATTAGTGTAGGCCATCATTTCTTTAAACCAGTGTTTGATCAGTTCATACATCATCTCATATACAACCTCATTGGTCTATCAACCTCTTTCTTCCAACATTTTTAAATTTTTTTTGTGCTCTCACCCTCCAATAGGTTGTATGTTGTATTTCTAGTATAACTTATTTCTCCTGTTCATATGAGGATTCCCCTCCTTCAATGATATATTTCATCTTATCCTTTAGTTGTAGTTTCTCCTCCACTAAAATTTCATACCAATCTTTGTAGGAATCTCTTTCTCTGACCAGTTTCTCTACTTGTGCCTATTAAAATTCACAACATGAATGTGTAAATCTACTATAACCAAGGGATCTGTTTCCCCAACTCTTTGCACCATGATATGGCCGAAGAATTTTTTTGTATCTATAAGAGTGGGCATCTTATCTTTTGGATACAATTCCCATAGTAACAAAGTTTTATTTTTAGGATCATAACCTGAACCGAAGTATAACCTACCACATCCTCAGGAAACATTTTTCTTTTTGTGTTCTAATTTTTCATAAATATATCAAAAACAATAGAAAAGCTGATATTCCATCCTAGGATGATAACAATACTAGGATCTTGTACAAGTCGTCTTCCTCTTGTAGGGGTCAATATGTTCATTTCTACATCCACATTCTCCTGTAGTTTCTTTAAAAAATCATCTTCATTTTTTGAGGTCATTTCATTCACCTTTTGTCTCAATAATCTTCCTTTATCCATATACATAAATGCTATAAATTCAGAAGTATGAACAAATGCATTATCTGAAACATATTCCTTATAGGCTAACCTCCTTACATCATCCTTCTCATCAAATTGGGGTGGTTCTACCAAAATTAATCTTTCATGATAAGGATGAAGACATGCACGTGAAGCTTGATCAAAATGAGCATATCCACCTTCTCGTTTAGACATCTCTTCAGTGGCAACTTCAAACATAGATGTAGGTTGTGGTGATAAATGCATAAGAGGAGTTATAACTTTAATACCTCTTCCTCTTGGTCCTTGAGACCCTCTTCTGATGATATATGATGGAACTCCCTCAATCACTTAATCTATATAAGAAATCATCTCATTATCTCTTGCAATAGGATCCTCAATATTTGAGAAAGCATCATAACCTAGAAAATTGTGATTTCTCCTCGACTCTTTAGCTTGTGCAATTTTTTCATATGCTTCCAACTTCTCCAAGACTTGTGACTTATCCAATTTTCTTATAATATTGGGTGATCTCGCAAAAATGTGTCACAATTTTGGGCACAAAGAAAAATCACGTGTCCAAAATTTTTTCATTTTCGACCCATTCGTGCGAATGGGGGTCTTCTCTTGAAGGGGTAAAAATAATTTGCGTGAAAACCCCTTCCTGGGGGTGAACACGCAAAGACCCCCCTTTGTACGTGTAATCACCTAAAATTGGTCTAGCCAAAACAATTGCCCTAATTGATAATCAAACAATCAAGCATCAATGATCACTCATCACAGATCATTAATTAATTAATTTGCTTAAGTCATTTAATCAAACTCACAAAAAAAAATCCCATGGCTAAAAAAATTAATTAGTTTGATTTAATTAAATGTCCTATTATGCACTCAACTTACAAAAGGACAATAAGACTTAATTCCAACCAATCAAAGCAAAGTCCAAGGATCACTCAACTTGCAATATCAACCATCCCTCAAGGATGCATCTCAGCTCTCCAATTCAATTGGAAATATATAAAAGCAACCTCATCAAAGCTATTATCAAGCTAGCTCCTCATTTTCATAGACATAATGCTAGTTTCACCAATCTAGATCATTTGCATACCAAAATATTGTCAAATTGAGTTTTCATATCTAGATCATTCATCTAATTCTTGCATCAATTCTTCTAGCTTGCATCATTTAGTATCAATTCACCATCTTAGCTCATCAATTCCATCTAATTTTACATTCATGTAGATGCATTCTTAATTTGAATCTTCCATCTCATAAGTGTCTAGTCACTGATCTAATGCTTAATTATGAGAGCATTAAAAAATAGATCAAACTCTTTATGATTAGGAAGAAATATATCGATTTACTTGGGTTATTATGCTTTTCAATTGATTTTTATGTTACTAACCATTGAACCAATGAAATATTGAAGTGTTGTATTGCAGATTATTGTAGGTACAATATTCACACACATTTTTGGTGTCCACCGTGGGGCTCAGGCCTTGATTTTTCATCATTTTTGAACAAATTGTTCTTGCAGGTTTTAGACACTGCAAAACAGTCTCATTTACGGGAATTGCCTTTCATTTTCAGGAAATATTACTTTGTTTATGGTGTTTAAGTTTCATTTCTGGTTTCTCTTGTAACATTTCCGGTTATACTTCTTTGTTTACAGGAAGAATAAATGGCAGTTCAGTTTTGTCTTTGGTCAATCCTTTTCATTTTTGGGAATTCCTTGCGTTTCCAGTGAATCCTTTTTCATTTCTGGAAATTTCTTGCAATTTCGTTAAATAGTCCTTCATTTCTAGAGAGAAGTTTTGTTTGCGGTAATCTTCTTTTTGTTTCTGGTAAATGCTTCGTCTTGGGTCGACACTGTTTCTTCGTTTATGGGGTAAATGGACAAAGCTCTAAGTTTTTCAGTCAGAATCTTTATTCTAAATTCTAGATACATTGATCTTTTATTGTTCTGATCTAATTTCAATGTGTAGATTGAGGTTTTAACAAGTTTTTGCAAGTCGATTGTCGAAGATTATATCAAACTCAAAAACTACTAATGAAATTGTTTATGCAGGTTGCCTAAGTCATCTTCAAGAAAATATTATGCTTTCAATAACTTGATTTCTAGGAACCTAGATCTAATTAAAAAGATAATTTGTACTTGATTTTGTGGATATTAGGGGATTATGCTCTTTTCCTTGAAGGAAAATAAAAATCCTAGACATATCCATTTAGTCATTTGAAAATGATCTTTGGTAAATGAACATATGTTTGATTTGATTGGGAGAAATAACTTTAATAATAGAGCATTGTCTTTTCCCTTTGGGAAAATCATAAATCTTGACCTCAAGTTGCAATCCACTTTTCTTTTTTGTTCATTACCTCTAGAGAGACTACCGTTGAGGGAAAAATATCATGGGAATGACTCAAATGGGAACAAGGCAAAGCAAACCTCTTCCAACCCACTATAATCAAATACTCCATTTGAGATTAAAGTCTTGAGAGACAAAGATAGTTCATGCCTGGTATTCGTAGGACTATAGGTCTCAATCACATTTGTACAACCACGATATCTTGTATATGGACTATCTTTGCAACAGATGCCCTAACTAGATTTTATAGAGTAGAAGCTTACCCGGTTCACCTTCGAAAGTAGCATAATCTTTGTGCAAGGAAAGATATCTTTCTTAAAGATACCCACCATATCTATCTCCTAGAGTGTTTTAAAGTTGATAATACAACATCAAATGTCTCATTGCACGGTCTCCTTTGACCATATTCTTCATAGCTCTTGAGGGATAGCAATTTGTGGGCAAACATTTTGGTACTCAGCCGATTCCATAGGGATAAGCATGTTTGATATTGTCTACATTCATGACAATACCTATGAAAATATTGGAAAACATACACTCATTTTTTACCTTCAAGACCAAGACAAATACTTGTTTTTTGTTTTGCGCATGTGTGTCACTATCACTGCAAGAATTTACCTTCCCAACACACTTGAAACAACAAAAATTTCTCAGTGTTGGCAAACTGCAGACTCAAACCTTTTCAGTTTCATTTCCCATTAGAAGGGGTTCATTTACGATTTTATAGTTTCATAACTTGTAATTACTGTCTCATTTCTGGTATCTAAAGGCTCACTTCCCGTCAAATAAATTTTCCAGTGTTCTTGAGTAGTCTCATTTTCGGTAACTATCTTTTCATTTTTAGGATAAAGTGTCATTTTAGGGATTTATTGCTGCATTTTTGGGAACTTGTTTTGTTTTTGGTAAATCTTGTTTCATTTTTTGGGGGAATTGCCCATTTTCTCATTTTTGGGATAGAGACCACTTCCGTACATTTTCCACAAAATCAGATCACATTCTCAGATACTCTTCTCAATATTCTATCAAATTGTGAGATCTGGATCCCACTGTCATCATATTTGATCAGATTGATCATTGTTCAAAAATCAGTCATCCTTTGTGTTATTGTGTTGTCTTATCAATCTTTTAATCTGATTGCAGGAGTTACCATCGTGGATCATCAAACCCTAGACTTTCCAAAATCACATCCAATCTCTTTTTCAATCAGTCAAATCAACCTTTAGACAAACTATACACATTTTATCAACAAATTGAACATCATCAATTGGAACTCGTGATCATAGTTTGGTTATCTTGACTTCATCGTTAACACAAGATCTAATCGATATCCTTTTAATCAAGATCCTAACAACATACCTTGACTCAGTTTTAATCAAGGAGAGACATCAAGGGAAAATCCTATATTTGATCAAGAATCCCCTACCCTAAAAAATCAAGAAGAAAAAACTACTCCAAACATTCCGCGTGAAGAGAAAGAGTGGAAAGGACGCCATGATCGTGACTGTAAAAGTGACAATAACAATCATAATAGTTCTGAAAATGAGGTAGAATCAACTGAGGAATACTATAGGAAATTCCAACAAAGGAGAATGTTCCAAAGGATGATGGAAAGGATCCTAAATGCTGACAAAGAAAGATATTTCATGCACTTAGCTTATATGTGAATTAAACTTCCCCAAGACTTCAACGTTGATCAATTAAAAATGAGGGAAGAAGAAACACCTATATCTATTCTCTCTAAACAACTTATAAAATTGAAAAATGAGATCAAGTATCTTAAGAAAGAGAATAATAAACCAACAAAGAAATACCCATTGGATACATATGTCCTTTTCCTTTCGATAAATATTTACACATGCCACCATTTCCTCCCTATGTTGAAATTCTGAAATATGATAAATATGATGGAAGTGGTGACCGTAGAGATCATATAAGAGAGTTTTTTTCTCTTACTATGGAATTTACGCATGAACACACACACCTAATGAGACTATTTACTATAAGTCTCGAAGGTCAAGCAATGGAGTGGTTCACTAGACTCTCACCGGGCATTAGGACATTCGAAGAACTTGTGAAAAGATTCATCCAACAATATTCATATAATATTCAACACAATGTCACCATGTTGGATTTGTGTAACACTAAACAATGAAGTGGTGAACCGTTCATCACATTTATTCAAAGATGGAGAAGGATATTCAGAAGATACCCTCAAAAAATTCCTGAAACTGAAAAATGGATATCATTATTAAAAATATGGTTCCGGAAATGAACTATGTATTGGTAATGAAAAATCATACCGCTTTTGATAAATTTGTATATATTGCTATCCAGGCTGAAGAAGTTCTTGTGAAAAAGAGGAGATTATACTATACAAAGAAACCAAATCATTCAACAATTCCAACAACAACAACAAAGACAAGTTCAGGTATTGGAATAAGAATAAGAATGTAGTGAATGATGACATTGTGGAAGCATCCAATGTCAAAGAAAAATAGGCTATCTTCAATCTTTCAAGTAATATTCAAGCGGCTAAAAATTCCAATACTACATCTACTCCTAGAGGAAATAATGAATCAAAAAAAGACACGCCTTGGTTATCAAAACCCAAGCGTATTTTCACTCCTCTTGGAGAACCTCTATAAACGATACTAAAGACTCTATTGGACAACGAGATAATAACTTTATCAGAGTCAAGACCATGGGAACCGCAAATCAAACCCAAGTGGTGGAATGATGACCAGTACTGTGATTTCCATAGAAACAAAATGACATATGAAGAATGAATGCATGAAGCTTAAGTATGTTATTCAAGATCTGATTGACAATGATAAAATCAAAGTGGATGGTCAACAATCCAACAATTATCACAATGCATTCAAAGAACCATTACCCCACTCTAAGAAAGGTGAGAATTTGAATTCCAAGGGCAACAAGATCAACTATACTTATGCAAACAACGACAATGTGATCCATATGATTGAACCTCACGAATAATCCATGACTGATCCATCTACTAGTGAGATTCTTACACTTTACGACAATCCTATGTTCTATCAAGAACCAGAATGGGAGGATGAATCAAATTCTACTAGTGAGATTCTTACATTTTATGACAATCCTATGCTCGATCAAGAACTAGAATGGGATGACAAATCTAATTCTAGTAGTGATATTTTTACACTACATGAAAATCCTATGTTCGATCAAGAACCAGAATTGGATGATGAACCATATGTCCTACAACCAAGTGAAAAATCAGTAAATGTTATCATGATCAAAGACGAAAAGAAAGAACCTAAATCTTCCAATGTGGTCACAAGAAGTCAAGCCAAGGTCACTATCAAGGGAGTTGATTCCTCATCAAAAAATTGACTATTTCGATATCAAAACCTTCTACATAAAAACAAATGGCACCTTCATCATCATCATCATCATCATCATCATCATCATCATCTAAATTCAATTTGGTAGAACAGTTACAATGAATCTATGCTCCAAACTCAATCATTGAATTGCTAAAGATATCTCCTGCGCATAGAGAGATTCTTGAACAAGCCTTACTTTCAGCAAATGTTCCAAAAGATTTAGATGTAGACCGGTTCCAAGCTATGGTTGGTCATTTGACTTCCCCACAGTATATATCTATCTATGAAGAAGATGAAAAATCCTTGAACTATCCACATAATTGGCCTTTTCATATAGAGGTTTTAATCCATAAACATAGGGTCAACCACATATTGATAGATGGAGGCACTGGTTTGAATATCTGCACGTTTAACCTGGTAAAAGAATTGGGTTTCTCAAAAAATACTATAGACCAAAGGAGGAAAATAGAAATTAAGGCATATGACAAAGAAGAAAGATCATCAAAAGTGTTAGTTGTATTACCTATCAGGGTGAGACCCATTGAGAGAGATGTGATTTTCCAAGTTCTTGATTTACCTTTATCCTACAACATCTTATAAGGAAGGTCATGGATACTTGACATGCAGGCTGTCCCATCAACATACCATCAGTGTGTGAAGTTTCCACACAATAGAGTAGAATTCATTACACCAGCATATGCTAGATACTCTTGCAACAATGTGAAACAAGGTGATAGCATGGTCCCACACAACAAAGAAGTCTCAAAAGATCAAGAAGGTGAAATATCTAGAGAAGTTATGAGAGATTTTGAGAAGAAGCTAATAATAGAATACACAGGGATGGGAAATTACCAACTAGATCCGCTGCCACCTCTGAATTGATCTTCCTACATCTCCTCGATCTTATGGAAAACCATCCTCATCATTCAAACCTTCTAATGCTGAATCATTGGTGATTCATGAAGGAACAATAATGGTAAAAGCTAGTGTTTCTATAACTGAGGAAAATGAAGAAAAGGATGTCCTACAATGGATTTACAAAGGAGAAGCACATAATCTAGAAGTCAAACATGATAAAAATGTGCCCAAAAAAGTATGGTAAAGGCTATGATATCATGAAACAAATGGGATACAAGGGTAAAATACCTATTGGAAAAAACAAGGAGCGACTCATAGAACCAATACACATGGAGTTCCAAAATTCTAAAGAGAAAACAAGCCTAGGATACCATGAGAAAAAAACAAATCCTTCATCAAGAGAGGGTCCTATATTTGATCAAGTAGAGAATTATGATGAAAAATATAATGAAGAAGAAGTAGGCTATCAACCCATTTCATTTGAGAGGACATTACACATTCAAACTGAGAAATATTTCTTATCAAGGAGAACTATACAAGCCACAAAAATTAAGACATCTCTTTGATCAACAAGAATCACTATTACCCTAGTCATCCTTACAAAAATAATAAAGAAATTTTGATAATGAAGAAGAGGAAGTATCAATGACTATAGCCCATTTCTTGGGTAGATGAGATGAAAGTCAAATTGACTCACATGAGTATGAATTTGAGAGTGAACCTAAAAGTGAACAAAAAGAAAGAAACCCTCACTGGGGGTAGCTAGTCACTACTATTCATGCCCTGGATATACCTCATTCTGTTGAAATTTTTTCTAATGAGTATGAATGGGATTCCTTTTCTGATGCTACAATTGACATTGAGGTAGATGTAATACACAAGTATGCTTAAAAACTAGAGGAGGGATAAAGCTCCAACGCTAGGTCAGTCGGATTAAGTTCGCATAATACTAACAATAACTTTAGTAATAATATTATGTCTCTTTACAGTCTAAGCAATTATTTAGAGAGTGACTTAATAGAACTCATCTTACATGCTAGGAACTTTGACGATAACATGGTGCTATCTCTTGAACCATCTTAATCTTTGAACTTATTATACTCTGAACCCATTGAATGGAGTCATAATGAACCAATTAACCTAATGTCCTTTCCAAATGACTATACTTTGGCATGCTATTTAAACACATTTGAACCCTTTACTTCTTCTGCCAATGCAATGAGCGTGAATGTGACAGAGGGGGAGATATTTGGTATTGATTGAACCAATGCAAACAATCAAATTAGGAACAAAAAAACACCATAGATGGTACATATAGCACAATCATTATCTGAGGAAGAAAAATAATGATTCACAGAATTATTTCAAGAAAAGAAGATCAACTTTGCATGGTCCTATTCAGATATGTCGAGCCTAGATCGTGATCTTATTATGCATCATCTCTCTATAGCTCCATGAATAAAAAAAGTTAAAAAAGACTTAGAAAGATGCATCCTCATGTGGCATTTCTGGTTAAAGAAGAACTAGAAAAGATTTTAAAAGTTGGATTCATTAGAGCAATAGATTACGCCGACTGGATTTCTAATATTGTCCCAGTTTCTAAGCCTTAAAAATATATTTGGGTATGTACATATTTTATAGATTTAGATAAGGCATGTCCTAAAGATGATTTTGCTCTTCCCAATATTGACATGATTTTTGATTTCACAGTAGGGTACAAAATGTATTTATTAATGGATGGATTCTCGGGTTATAATCAAATAAAGATAACACCCAAAGATTAGGATAAATCAACTTTCACTTGTGCTTGGGGCACGTTCTATTGAAATGTCATGCCATTTGGTCTTCAAAACACAGGTGCAACATATCAGAGGACAATGACAACCATCTTCCATGAAATGATGCACAAAAATATGGAAGACTATGTGGATGATACAATGGAAAAATAAATCAACATAACAAATCAAATAGAAGATCTAAGAAAAATATTTGATCGAATGGAGAAATTTCAAATTAGGCTAAATCCGAAAAAGTGTACATTATGAGTAAGTTTAGGGAAACTCTTGGGATACATCATATCGGAAAAAGGAATTGAGGCGGATCCAGAGAAAGTTAAGACAATATTAGAGATACAACCTCCCAATAATATCAGTCAAATGAGAACATTAGAAGGAAAGCTCCAATCAATCAAGAGGTTTATATCACAATTAGCTGACAAAGCTTAACCGTTTACTAAAACACTACACAAAGGAATTACCTTCAAATGGGATGATAATTGCGAAATAAACTTCAATAAGATAAAATAGTACTTGATGAATCCACTAGTACTGATATCTCCTATTCAGGGTAAACCATTATTTCTTTACGTCTCAGCTACAACAACATCATTAGGAGCTCTATTGGAACAAGAAGATGAGACAAACAAAGAATGAGAAATATACTACATATGAATAACACTAGTATATTATGAGCTCAACTACAACATTATTGAAAAATATTGTCTCGCAGTGGTATTCACATCATAAAAGCTTTGACAATAGATGCTTTCTCACACAGTGAAGCTAATTGAAAAAATTGATCCTTTGAAATATTTTCTGAACAAAGCAACATTGGTAGGAAGGTTAGAAAAATGGGTACTGATATTGAGTGAGTTTGATATTGAGTACATGGAAAGAAAAGAAATCAAGGGTTAAGTAATTGCTGATCATTTAGCTGATGCACCACTTCCAGATAAAAAACCACTGACTATAGAATTCCCCGATAAAGCAATACTGTATTTAACAAAATACCCATGGAGGATGTTCTTCTATGGATCATTCACTTAGCTGGGGTCAGGAGCAGGTGTCCTTTTTATAAAAAAACAAGGATACAAAATTCATAAAGCATACAAGATGATATTTCCATGTACAAACAACATTTCTGAATATGAAGCTTTAGTGAATGGATTGAAATTGGCAATCAAATGGAAGATTGTGGAGTTACATATCTATGGATATTCATAGATAATCATAAACCAAATCAATGATCAGTATCAAACAAAAGACAAAAATCTCATGCCATATGAAATAATGGTCGATGATTTGAAGAAATACTTTTTTTTTTGTCAATTTCCAACAGATTCCTAGAGAGGAGAACAAGGTGGCTGATGCCACGCCTACTCTAGCCTCAATGCTTCAAATGGAAGAACATCAATTCCTCTACAACTTCCTAGTGGAAGAACTCTCCTTTCTTTCCTATGATTCACCAGATTCCCAAATAATATGTTCAATTGTGAGCCATGTTTCCTCTAGATATAGCCAAATTTATTCATATCTAAAAGACCAAATCATACCAAATGACTTATCTAAAAATGAGAAAATAAACCTAATCTGAAATGCACTACGTTATCTTATCATAGCGACTAACTTGTATAGGCGTGGTCTAGATGGTACCTACTTAGGTGTTTAGAATGCGAAGAGTCAGAACGTGCATTACACAAAGTCCACGAAGGTATTTGTGGAGCTCATTCAAATGGTCTTTCACTAGCAAATAAATTCTAGAGTTTTAGATACTACTGGCCTAACATAGAACAAGAAGTGATTCAATATGCCAAGTCTTGAAAAAAGTGTCAGTTGCATGGCAACTTGATTCATGCCCCAGCAAGGGAGTTATTACCATTTATCACACATTGGCCTTTTCAACCGTGGGCCTTTGATCACATTGGTCAGATATATCCTTCATCATCTATGAACACAAGTTTATCATCACAACCACAAAGTAATTTACAAAGTGGGTTGAGGCCGTTCCTTTGATCAAGACAACTGCCAAACAAGTATCTATGTTCATACCGAATTATCTATAAGTGTGAGATTCCCTCTTCAATTGTAAGAGACAATGGGGGATAATTTAAAAACAAGGATATAGATGAGTTATGTGAACAATTCAAAATCAAGCAACATTTTTCATCAATATATTAACCGCAAGGTAATGGACAAGCTAAAGCTTCAAACAAGACAATTCTAAAAAAATTACACAGAACAATACATAAATAAGGAAAAGATTGGCATTTGCAATTAAATCTGGCATTATGGGCCTACATAACTACTATCAGAATGTCGACAGGGGCTACACCATTCACTCTTGTTTATGGCTCAGAACAAGTATTACCCATTGATGTCAAAATTCCACCTTTAAGAGTGTCATTGCAAGGGCTCGTAACATACAAAGACTATCACATAGAAATTATTCAAGAGCTAGAATTGTTGGATGAGCGCAAAAAAGAGGCATTTGATCATTTGAGGGTTTATCAAAAAATATTGATGTCAAAAGGATATAACAAGAAAGTACAACACAAAGAATTTTAGGTTGGTGACCTTGTATTGAGAGAAAATCTCAAAAATCAATAGCACAGAGAACATAAGGGAAAGTTTGAACCTATTTGGTTGGGACACTTTGTTATCACAACAACATTTGGCTCTGGAGCTTATCAACTCTCAAAAGCAAAAGGAGAAATAATTTTTGGATCCAATAAATACAATCCACATTAATAAGTTCTATACCTGACATCCTAATGTCAGAATCTTGTACATCAGAGAAGATGCTAAAGAAATCCAAAAATAGTGGAAATGATCCAGAAGAAAAGCAAAAAAAATAGAAGTCTTGAAAAAGAGTATTTTTGGTGAAAACCTGGCAAAAAGGCTCCTTGATACTAACAAAAAAAATAAAAAAAGAGAAAAAGTACAAAAAATTAAAAAATAAATAAAAGCCCCTTAGTGAAAACTTGGTAAAATAGGCATCTTGGTAGCAAAAATAGAAATAAAACTCCAAGTGGTTAAAACCTGGAAATCAGGTGCTTCTTGTAATCAGTCACTCCATCTATCAATACATTGTTTTGACCATCCTTCCTAGATCAACTTTGTCTCTTGTACACATCTCCCAATGCTTTTGCATCCTTGTACATATCAGTCAGTCATGTATCCTGAAAACCATGGCTTGGAATTGTGTCTTATGTTATCCTGGGGTCAGTTAATAATCACTGGGGGAAAATTTGAAAGTGATGTTTTGTCAACACCACCCAACACACAACAATGGTTTTCAACACGTGAGCTCAAACAACGGTGTTTCTCAAAACTCATAAAACAAATAATTACCAGACAAATATAAGCAATCAAACCCAATAAATCAACATGTTTGTCAACCCTAACTATCACAACTGAACTTAAACTAAATTTTGATGATCATGTCTTCTGAGTGACTCAAAGACATCTCTAGACGAGAGGAATAAGGAATGAATTTTATTTGAATGTTGTCTATTATTATCAGTTTTCTCTTATCATGTCTTCCGATTAACTCTATGATGTCTTCGTACTAGAGGAGAAAGGACATGGGTCATGATATTTTCTTTGATTGCTGTTTATGGTGAAGTGATTTATTATTATTGTGGAATCAAGAAAACTATACCCAAGGATATGAATGATACAGGGTCATTGCAAGCACATCAAAATTTTAGTCCAAGGGTACAAACGTATGAGTCGTTGCAGACAACATCATCATTGCATAAGAACAGAAAGAACTCTTGTTTGTTTTCTTTCTTGCAACTAACACCTAACAACTAACAACTCTATGATGAGAAAAATAATAACAAATGAAGATAAAAAGAATGACACTCATGGAAGATTGCATCTCATTCTAGGTTCTTTCATTTCATTCTTGCATTCATCTGACTTGATCAAAATCAACTCACGGAGGGAAATCCATCTCCAACATGGTTGAGTATCACATCTATGATCCTTGAATCTATCATCATTTTTGATCATTATTTTTTTGTAATATCATTATCGGGAGCTCAATCGAAATGGAATCCAAATTGAAACAGAATCCAAATCAATCTTCTTCATCATCAACATCAATCCAATCTTCTAAATCAATTCAACATTTTCTCAGATCATCATCCAACATCATTCATTTTTTCTTCTATCACATTTCAATCTCTTTCCTGAGGGGGCATCATGATCAATGCATCCTTGCATCTGGATCATCAAACAACTTTTTATTATCAAATATGATGTATTAATTTTTTTATCAAATCAATCATTGAATCAAATCTAGCAATAGTCATCGATCAAATCAGAGATCTTGTGTTGATATTGTGTTGGGCAATTGCTAGATAGTGTGGTACATTCATAAGGAGTCACTTATTTATTTTTCATTGATGGAAACTAAGTTTGTAGAATATAACTAAGTGAGTACAATCATGAAATACTACAGGTGAAGTGAAGATACAATTGGTAAGAAGGTAATACCGAAAATTGGATAAGTCCAGAAGATTGGTAGACAGTGAGAACATCACTTTGGTGGAAATCATGGTAGAAGTGGAATTATGAGGAGAGGTCACAAATGCAACATTAACCAATTTAGATTGCAATGTCGTTCCAACCACAACTCATTTGGTTGAGCGGTGAAGGATTTTTTAGTGTCACAGACATTAAGACATGTAAAACACTTATGTTCTTGAGTACTAGTCGGTAGATCACAGATCAATGAGCGGTAAAGTATGTACGATCATTTTTAATGATACAATGACATGGAATTAAGGTTATACATTCAATATTTTTATATTTACGAGATCGATGCAAATATTTAAGTCAGATTTGAGGTGTTGCATTGGAGAGGTCAAAATATGTTTGGCTACTTTGGAGATATAACTTGCAGATCTTATCTTGACCTAACATGGTCATGATCAATCATTTTATTCATTGATATTATCAATTTGACACATGGTTCTTTCGCAGGAAAGTAATTTTAAGATCATTTTTATGTCGGTAGAAGTTGTTTATATATACGAACTTCTCATATTGAAAAGTTGTTGTTGAGAGAAGTTGTAAGATTTGTGGGTAATTAGGGTTTTATGATTTCAATTTGAGGTTGCGATCAGAAAGTTGATAAATAGAGAGTAGAGAGTAGTTACAAAGTACAAAGAACTTATTGGATCTGACAAGAAATCAATGCTACTTCCAGATCACAAATCTTGTTTTTCCTTAATAGTTGTAGCAAAAAAAATCCCTTAACCAGGTGAACTCTAACAATTTCTTTTTGTAAATCCTTAAACATGGTAACTTCTTTATTAAGGTTTGAAATCCTCTAGAGAGGCAGATCATAGTTGATCTAATTGTACTCCTAATAGTGTACTATTCACTCCTAATAGGGTGAACCATCAAAAAGGATGTTTGTAGCTCCTAACAGGGAAAACTCATTTATTGTAGTATTGGGCTTGTGGGTGTCATCCCCACTATGGTTTTTTCCCTTTTACAAGGGTTTCCATGTGAAAATATCCGTGTCATGTGAGATGAATTTATGGATTCTTGATATTAATTTCTTTTATGTATTTGCATCAATTATGTGCTTTATAGTTTGGAAAGTATTTTGTCAATTATTTAGATTAGTGGTTGAATTTGTTTACTATCTGTTTGGACTGATTCACCCCCTCTTAGTACCTATTAATTCCAAAAAATGGTATGAGAACATAGGTCTTCTTGGTGATAAGCCTAACAACTTGGGGAAAATATCCACTATCATGGATGGTTATAGGTATGAGACGAAAGTTCAGAATGCAAACAAGATGATCATTGAGCTACAAGAAAAGCTTAATAATTCACTTTCCAAAAGGAGAGAACTCAATAAGAAATTGAATGAAAGCCAAGACTACATAGAACAACTCTCTAAAGGAAGTACATCTAAAGAGTCTGAGGAGGCAATTAAAGATCTATTGATTAAGAAAAAGGGTCTCAAAAAAATGTGGCTAATATGATACTAAATTGTTAAATGATACAAAATATTCTTAAATAAATCCAAAGATAGTAAATGACAAATAAGAGAGCTAGGGGTTTTATATTCAAACATTCTTTCCTTCTTACCTTCCTGATTTGTGCTTGATTCTAGTTATTTTGTCCACAACACTAGCTATAATGCTTGTGGTTCTGGATGCAACAGTGGTTGTTCCTCCAATTTTTCCATAGTAGGTATGAGGTCATCAAGGCCTTGTGATTTGATAGAAACTCCCAAGTGTGCTTGCACAAACCTACTAGGAAACTAACTATTCCTAGTCCTCCCAAGACCCTTAGCTTCCTTCTAGGATCTTCCAAGTCCTTCCTTAACTGACTTAGGAATTCTCCAACACCTCTCTAAGAGATTATATCCTTTGTACTTCACCTAGGGGTATCTATCAACAAGTTTCACTACTCTCCTATACTCCTTCTTGGATGACTCCAAGTGCATTTTGGTCCTCTTTCCTTAACAAGTATTTTCAGGGGGTATAATCCATGCTTGGAAAAATTCTTGAGCTCCACTTTATCCCATTAGGATAGGGTATCAATACTTATACAATCGATTTCAAGACCCTTAGTGAATTTGGTCTTTTAGGCCTAATACTCCTTCTAGCCCTAATTGTCTAGTTTTTCTCACTTATTTCAAAATAATCCCAAACAACCCCAAAAAAAAAGTTGATATTATAATACCCCTTTTCAATAAATGATATATTTTAAAGGTCTTAGGGTTCTAAGGTCTCCCTATAGTGGATTCCTAGAATTAAGGGCAAATAGGGCTATTCTGGTGCATTTTGGAGATTTATACTTGGAAATGTATCACAATGGATTGGGAAAGGCCTGATCTTCCTAGGAGGTGTCTGTATGACCTTAGTTCTCAAAAAACCATGTTTGGTTTCATTCTTTAAATCACACCCTTACATTCAAACATCATTAGTTTACTTGCAATCTCCTAACCAGAAACTCTGGACTCGCCTAGGGCTTGCCATTAAAATTGCTTAAACTGCTTCTCCGAGATCCTCCCTCCATATGTACACTATAAAAGGTCTCCCCTACCATATTATTCATGGCTGTGATGAAATGCATTGTGGAGATCTATGGGGGAGCCATTTTACACTAAACTACTCTATCAACACCAGCAAACTGCTAAACTAGATTTTTTTTTACATAACTAATCTAATGAAATCCTAGAAACTTCAAACCAAAAAAAAAAGATGCTGTAACTATCCATACTACACAAAAAAAACACAAGATCTTTCTATTTAATCCATCTAAGAACACTCACAATCAAAAATCATTCACAGTGCACAAAAATAGTGGACAAAGTAACTTTAGATAATTCAAATTACTTCTCCACCTCAGCCAACCTCTGGAAATGGGTCTCCTTGTGGAATTTTATGCTTTCCCCATGTTTTTAGGTATTTAAAACAACTACCCATCATCAAACATCTAAGGGAATCCAAAATTGCCAATGTTGTCATGCAACTTTTAAAAGTTGCAAATGTTGTCATGACAACATTTTGACAACTTTTACATTTTTGCCTAAAACAAAACCTAATGACCTATAACCTATATGAAATGATGTAGAAACATAATATGGGTCATTTTAGGCACATTTCAGATCCTTCTTAAGCCTTGAAGGCTTTTAGACCCAAATTTCCACTTTTTAGGCTTTCTAGCCCTAAACACTATCAAAACACAAATCAACTAGGTTGGATTGATCCTAGTCAAATCCACCTAGGTAAAAAATCACAAGAACTTATAAGGCCTAAGAAACTATGCCTGACTTGGCTAGGGTCAGTACAATCCACAACCAAAATTGAGAATGGGAGTTAGCTTAGGTGCTCATGCACCATACTCTCCGAGCAAAAAGATTTCAATCCACCCTTGGATTGAGAAAGTTGGAATCAATTCCCAACTTCTTAAACTCTGCCTCTTTGATCCAAGTGGCCTCTGCATCTCCTTGGCCATACCACTTTATCAAATGTTCATAATAAGTCCCCTGTCTTGTCTTCTTGTAGGCTCTGGAATCAAGCACCTTCTCTTCATGCTTAGATGGTGTAGGGGTTAAGTTGAGGTCCTCCACTTCCTGTATTACCTCTGTATGAATCTGATCTATATCTGGAGTAGGCCCCTTATAAAGGACCAAATTTGCAACATTGAAGACTGGAGACAAACCAATATCCTCAGGGAGTTCAACTTTATAAGCATTGATGCCATATTTGGCCAGAATAGTACATGGCTCTAATCTCCCCATCTTTAACTTATTTGGCACTCCCTTCTATAACCTTGTCTTGTTTAAATGGACCATTACAAGATCCCCTACTTGGAATTGTAGTTCCTTCTTCCTTTCATCCACCTTCTGTTTAATCTTTGCAGTATTCTCTATCAAAGTCTTTGTCACTGATTCATGCACCTCTTTCATGGAGTGTGCAAAGTCCTCTGCATAACCACTCCCTTTGGCTCCATCCTTTAACTCTCCGAGTTCAAATATCCCTCTAGGGTGTATTCCATCGAAAACTTCAAAGGGACTCCTTCCAGTGGTTCTGTTGATTGTATCCTTGTAAGCATATTCTATCTATCCTAATAGTTGGACCCAAGCTTGACCATACTCCTTAGTGAGGTACCCCAAAAGGTTCCCCAGACTTCTATTTAACACCTTAGTTTGGCCATCTGTCTGAGGGTGATATGCAGACCCAAAGGATAGATTGGTTCCCAATTTTTTCCATAGTGTCTTCCAAAAGTGGCTCATGAATTTTGTGTCTCTATCTAAAACTATGCTTAAGGGTAACCCATGGATTCTCACCACCTCCTTGAAGAAAATATGTGCAATGTGAAAAGCATCATATATAGTCTTACAAGGGACAAGATGTGCCATTTTGTTGAATCTGTCTAATATGACATATATACTATCAAATCCTTATTTTGTCCTTTGAAATCCTACAACAAAGTCCATGCTTAAGAATTCCCAAGGTCTACTTGGAATGGGGAGAGGTTGATAAATGCCTACATTGGAGGATGTTCCCTTGTCTTTCTGACACACCACACAACACTCCACATACATTGTGATAGCTATACTCATTCTAGGCCAAAAATAAAACCTCTGTACTAACTCTTAGGTCTTATTGACTCCAAAGTGACCACTAAGTGCCCCATTATGATTATCTTGAATCAAATTTTCCCTAATGGATCCCCTAGGGACACATAACTGACTCCCTTTAAATAAAAAATCACTCTACAATGTATAATCAAAAAAATCTCCATGGAAATGATTCTTATGTTCTTTACATACCTTGTATATCTCTGCAAAGTCTTCATCCTCTACATACAAGTCCTTGAAACTCTCAATACCTATGCTCTGCAATTGTACTTCTTCTACTGTTAGAAGTATCCTACTAAGTGCATCAACTACTTTGTTCTGCAATCCCTTCTTATGCTTGATTTTGAAGGTGTAATCCTACAAGTACTGCATCCATTTCATGTGTTTATGACTGAGCTTGTCTTGGGAGTTCAGAAAACTAAGTGCTTGGTTGTCTGAATACACAAAAAATTCCTTGGAAGCAAATAGTGCCTCCATTTCCTTAGTTCTTGGACTAGAGCATAAATCTCTAAGTCATAGGAAGAACATTTCCTCTTTGCATCACTGAGCTTCTCACTGTGAAAAGTGACCGGTCTTCCTTCTTGGCTTAAGACAACCCCAATAGCAACATTGCTAGCATCAAACTCAACTATGAAGAGTCTCTCAAAACTTGGTAGTGTTAAGATAGGTTGAGTGGCAATCTTCTTCTTCAACAAATAAAATCCTTGGTTAGCTTTCTCATTCCATACAAATCTGGTCTTTATCCCACCTTTTATGGTATCCAACATAGGAGCACAGATTTCATTAAATTGCTAAATAAATTTCCTATAGTATTGAGCTAAGCCATGGAAGCTTCTCACCTCTGTTGCAGTTTTGGGGGTAGGCCAGTTGATGATGGCTTCTACCTTGCTTGGATCCATCTTAAGGTTTCCTCGAGAAAACACAAAACCAAGATACACTAGCTCCTGCTTTAAGAATTCACACTTATCCAGATTGATCATTAGCTTTTCTTCATGCAGTCTCTTAAACACAATTTTCTGATGCCTTAGATGTTCTTCTTTAGTCCTACTAAATATTAGGATATCATCCAAATACACTACAACAAACTTACCAATGTAGTCTTTAAGAACTTTGTTCATCAACCTCATGAATGTTGATGGGCCATTTGATAGCCCAAATGGCATCAAAAACCATTCATATAAACCTTATGTGGTTTTGAAGGAAGTCTTCCATTCATCTCCCTCCTTGACCCTAATTTGATGATAACCACTCTTTAGGTCAATCTTAGTAAAGTAATTTGCTCCTCCTAAACAGTCCATTAGGTCTTCTATCCTAGGGAAAGGGAATCTATACCTAATGGTGATTCTGTTAATGGCTCTAGAATCAATGCATAGCCTCCAAGTTCCTCCCTTTTTGGGTTCTAGGATAGTGGGAACAACACATGGGCTTATACTCTTTCTAATGAGGCCTTGGTTTAGGAGCTCTTGGATTTTCTTGGTAATTTCCTCATTTTGTTGAGGGGTCATCTTATAGGAAGCCTTATTAGGTAGGGTAGCTCCGGGAATGAAGTCTATTTGGTGGATAATAGCTCTCTTAGGGGGTAGGCTTGCTGGTTGTCCATCACTGACAATGTCTTTGTACTCCTTAAGAAACTCTTACACTTCTATAGGAATCTCTATCTTCTTGACTGTATTCTCTGCATCTTCTTCTATTGGCTTCAAAACCAAAGCATATCCTACTACCTCTCCTTCTTCTACAGCTTCTAGGAACTCCTTTTCACTCACCAATAGAACATTATGGCCTGTGGGCTTCAATTCTCCTTCCAACAGTGACTGTATTTTGAAAGTCACACCATATTTCTTGAAAGAATATGCAATCTTGGTTCCATCATGCATGACTTGTCTGTCAAATTGCCATGGCCTTCCTAGTAAAAGGTGACATGCATCCATAGGTAGGACGTCACATAGAACCTTATCTTTGTACCTTCCAATTGAGATTCCACCCATGCTTTTTCATTCACAAGGACATGTTGTCCTTTGTTCAACCAAGTAGCCTTGTATGGATTACTATGTGGAATTCTCTTCATTTTTTAGTTTTATAACTGTCTCCTCTGACACAATATTGTTTGTAGACCCCGAGTCTATGATAATCTTACATACCTTACCCATAATTTTGCATTTCACTCTGAATAGTGACCCTCTTTGGCTTGGTTATTCTTTCACTGGGTCTTTAATCAGTGTCCTTATCATTAGATTTTCTCCCTCTTCTAACTCTAGGGGTACTTCAGGGTGTTTGTTAGCACCACTAGATTCTTCTTGAAAAAATTTGACTCTCTTATCACTCCCTTGGGAAGTAGAGACTTTCTCTGGACACTTATAGGCTGGATGTCCCATTTGATTGCAATGATATTATTTCATGGTTGAAATGTAATAACCTCTTCCTTCGCTATTGCTTCTTCCTCTCAAATTAGTATTAGAGCCTCTTCCTCTATTGAAGCCTCCTCTGTTTGAGCTCCCCTCTTGCTAGTCAGTTAGCTTAGTATCTCCTTGAGTCTTGGATTCTGAGCTTCTACCACCATATCCACTTCTTTGGCCTCTGCCATCTCTTCCTCTTCCTCTTCCTCTGGTATTACTTGTATCTTGTTTCTTTTTCAACTTTTCCTCCACCTTAACTACAAGTCGGTGGAATCTTTGGACTGTGGTATGAGTCAGGAGACACAACTCATCTTGAATAGTCCATCTTAGACCATTGATGTATCTAGCTACCTTCACACTTTCATCTTCTGCAACTCTTGACCCCATACACAACCTCTAGAACTCTTCAGTGTAAGAGTTGACATCCAATTCCTTTTTCCTTAAAATTTTCCTTTTCTTATCCAACTAAATTTCATAGTCTTCTAGCACATATGCCTCTCTGATTTTGGCTACCATAGCTTTCCAAGTGGCTATGGGTTTCTTTCCTTCTTTCTCCCTATCATCTTGGATGAATTTCCACCAAGTGAGTGTAGACCCTCTAAGTATTTCCTTTGCAACTTTTAAATTTTGTGCTTCCGTTATCCCATCACACTAGAAGTGGTTTTCAAGTCCTTCAATCCAATCTAGGACTACCTCTGGTTCCATTTTCCCACTAAAGATTGGGATTCCTTCCAATGCCCTTCCAGTTAAGGCTTTTAAGGCTTTCAAGAAAGGTTCTTCGATGAGGATAGGGTCTGGTTCAGGGACCTCATCATCTATGGCTATCTCTTTACTCTTGCCTTCAACTTTATCCTTTACTTCATCAGTATTCTTTTGCACTTTGTCCAATTTATGCTCTAAGTGGACCAATCTATCTCTGAGCAACTTATTTTCCTCTTCTTGCTCATCCACGTTCTTTTCAAGTTCTGCATTTTTCACCATTGTAGACTCTCCTACTGACTCTTCTATTTGAAACATTCACCACAAGAAAAATCTTATGGCTCTGATACCAATCTGATAGAAACTCCCAAGTGTGCTTGCACAAGCCTACTAGGATACTAACTGTTCCTAGTCCTCCCAAGACCATTAGATTCCTTCTAGGATCTTCCAAGTACTTCCTTAACTGACTTAGGACTTCTCCAACACCTCTCTAACAGATTATATCCTTTGTACTTCACCTAGGGGTATCTATCAACAAGTTTCACTACTCTCCTATACTCCTTCTTGGATGACTCCAAGTGCCTTTTGGTCCTCTTTCCTTAACAAGTATTTGCAGTGGGTATAATCCATGCTTGGAAAAATTCTTGAGCTCCACTTTATCCCATTAGGATAGTGTATCAATACTTTTACAATCGATTTCAAGACCCTTAGTGAATTTGGTCTTTTAGGCCTAATACTCCTAGCCCTAATTGACTAGTTTTTCTCATTTATTTCAAAATAATCCCAAACAACCCCCCCAAAAAAGTTTATATTATAATACCCTTTTTCAAGACATGATATATTTTGAAGGTCTTAGGGTTCTAAGGTCTCCGTATAGTGGATTCCTAGAATTAAAGGCAAATAGGGCTATTTTGGTGCATTTTGGTGATTTCTACTTGGAAATGCATCCCAATGGATTGGGAAAGGCCTGATCTTCCTAGGAGGTGTCTGTATGACCTCAGTTCTCACAAAACCATGTTTGGTTTCATTATTTAAATCACACCCCTGCATTCAGACATCATTAGTTTACTTGCAATCTCCTAACCAAATACTCTGGACTCGCCTAGGGCTTGCCATTAAAATTGTTTAAACTGCTTCTCCGAGACCCTCCCTCCATATGTACACTATAAAAGGGCTCCCCTACCATATACCTCATGGCCGTGATGAAATTCATGGTGGAGATCTATGGGGGAGCCATTTTACACTAAACTGCTCTATCAACACCAGCTAACTGCTAAACTAGAAAAGAATTTACAAAACTAATCTAATGAAACCCTAGAAACTTCAAACAAAAAAAAAAGACATTGTAACTATCCATACTACACAAAAAAAACACAATATCTTTCTATTCAATCCATCTAAGAACACTCACAATCAAAAATCATTCACAGTGCACAAAAATAGTGGACAAAGTAACTTTAGATAATTCAAATTACTTCTCCACCTCAGCCAACCTCTGGAAATGGGTCTCCTTGTGGAATTTTATTCTTTCCTCATGTTTTTAGGCAGTTACAACAACTACCCATTATCAAACATTGAAGGGAATCCAATATTGCCAATGTTGTCATGCAACTTTTAAAAGTTGCAAATGTTGGCATGACAACATTTTGACAACTTTTACATTTTTGCCTAAAACATAACCTAATGACCTCTAACCTATATGAAATGATGTAGAAACATCATAGGGGTCATTTTAGGCACATTTCAAATCCTTCCTAAGCCTTGAAATCTTTTAGACCCAAATTTCCACTTGTTAGGCTTTCTAGCCCTAAACACTATCAAATCACAAACCAACTAGGTTGGATTGATCCTAGTCAAATCGACCTAGGCACAAAATCAAAAGACCTTCTAAGGCCTAAGAAACTACACCTAACTTGGCAAGGGTTAGTACAAGCCACAACCAAAATTTATAATGGGAGTTAGCCTAGGTGCTCCTGCACCATGATCCCATAGATTTTTCTATTTTCTCCTCTTCCTCTTGAATTTATGCATCTTGTTGAGTTGGAGGGGTGTCGTCTCTTCCTAATTCTTGATGCAATTCATAAATCTCCCCAAAAACATTAACCTTCTCAACAAGTTTTCTTGGAGAATCTTCTCCTCTGATTTCCATCTCTAGAGGTTCACATTCCTCAATGGGATCTTCCATATGTACATCAACTGTGGTTATAGGCTCATTCTTCTCAGGATTGCTGGTAGCATAAAATTCTTCTAGAGGAATTTCCTGAAGGGATTCAAAAGATTGAAAATGAATATTGGAAGTTGTGTCTGCACTCTTCTTTGCAACCGTTTTGATAATCCTAGAGATTTTACTTTGAGGGAGCACCTTTGCAGCTGCATGAACTTTCTTCTTATTTGTTTTGCATACAAACTTAGCTGCGGAAGAAGTGGCTGCAAGAGGTGTATTTTCCATTTTCCTCTGCTTGGAATTCAGAGTTACAGATTCATGAGTCTGTTCCTCTTCAAGCTCTTTAATAATATCATCAATATTTCTATTCTTTTTTTCTTTCCTGGTAGCCTTCCTAGCCCTTACATGTGCTTGAGATGACTGGCACTAGATTTTTCTATAGGGGTTTCTTCATCATTGGTAGCTGAGGGTTTTGTTGATCCATGGTCATGTGACACTGTGGCTTCAAGAGGCTCAACAATAGGGGAATCCATAGAATATGAGGCTCCCATTGTTACTTTTGAACTTCCCACAGGAGTACCGATTCTTTTCCTAATGGGCCTACCACTAGGTCCTATATTTTCTATATGAAACCATCTAACAATTACAAAATACTCCCAGGTCATATGGGATACATATTTAATGACCTCTCTACCAAAAAAAACCATGATGGGTAATAGAATTAATCTTACCTCTTTGCATTTTTCCAGCACTGATGGTGAGAAGGTCGTAAAAGTAATTTGGCACATTGATGCATGACGCATATGAATTAGCAACTTGAATTACATAGAATGAAAACATGATTACCCACCCTCACATGTCAAGTACCTGATGATATAAACTTCCACTTCTTTCCAATCAGGACGTAATGAAAATCTTCTAGCCCCTTGTTTATCAAACTCAAGTAGAGGGTCTCTAGGGTGTGTGAATTGAACTCTGGTTGTCCTAACATTATGTTCTTCATGAAACCATTCCCCAACAGCTGGGAGTCTTGTTACTTCCACAATTCCTTCCTTAGTGTCTATTAACCTTAATCCTTTAACCCTTTCTTCCCCATTGGATAATGTTTGGGCGAATTATCTTGCACTACTATCATCATAACCATTTAGCTTCAGAAAATAGTCAATCCATCCATAATTCTTGAATGGTTCTACACAAAATGGGTCTTGGAGAAACATTGTATGTATTTTAGGTTCATGTCTAACATGCGGTCCACCCATGGTGTATACACAATTCTTCTTCAAATTTCAACTGAAAATGATGAATCCTTCTCAAAAGCTTCCGAGAACTGAAAAAACCAACTATCTGGCAACTTGAAACCTCTGCAATTGTTAAAATGTAGCTCCAACAACTTCAACTCCTTACAACCAATTTATTCTAAGCCATGAACTCTCTATGCTTTAAAAGACCCTTTGTTATTTCTAAATTTTATTTTGTAGATTAGGAAGTTATGGAAAAGAATGATCATAAAGATAGTCATTCTTGTGGAAGGAGGAATTAATTAGCAGGTACATACAAAATTATATGAAAAAGATTTCAAATGCCTCAGACATTATATCAAAACTGTTTAAAACTTTTGAGAGCTGTAGGATTAATTATGACTTGACTCATGGTTTGATGTTATTTATTAAGGCAAACATGACATGGACATGAGGTAGCTAGATGCGACTAAGAATAATAGGATATCCACCCAATGTAGCTTTAGGTGGAAGTATCATGAAGTCAGATAGACACTCCTAAGAATATAAGGTGAAAACTAGGCACTCTAACATTCCATCATGTTTGATAGTGGAGCTATTAGCTAGCTACATGATAGTAGGTGTAGGCCTTAGATTTGTGATTTCAAGATGCTGCATGATATCTTTTGTCATGACATTAATGGTTGTTCCTAGGTCTATCAAAGCATTTTTTTACTTGGACATCATTAATAATGACTCCAACTACATGACTACTAGGATAATAATATTTAGGCACTGTCACTTTACCAAGAATAATGTCTGCTAAGTGGCCAAGGACATACACTGTTTGGGGGTTTGATGAAGAGGGTTTAGGTCTCTAGTGATTTCTTTCCCCAAAGTACTCCTAATCTCTCCTAATAATCCAATGATTAGTTCTCCTTGTGTTCTTCTCCAATTTGGATCTCCAAGATCCTCACTATCAACTTCTCCTCCAAGGTATAGTCGATTTGTTGAAGATTCAAACACTTCTAGGCACAACTAGTCCAACTAGCTCTTCAATACCTAGACTTCTTCACTAGACTTCCTCCTAGAATCCCAAACCCCTTCTTAGGATCTTCCCATACATTCACTTAGGCTCTTGTCTATGTTCTTGGACCATTCATAGGTCTTTATAACCCTTTCCCACACTTCTGGATACTTTACCAATTCATTTGGCATCAAATTCACTAGGAGGCCTAATTGGCTTGTTTCTTAGTAGGTCTAATTTCACTGTTTTTGGGCTAATGCTCCCAAATCCTCCAAACAACCCCACAAAAGACCTTGAAAATATTCAAGGTATCTATCAACCCTATCAGAATCGATAATCTTAGCTCCTGGATGCACCCACAACCCTAGTTTCTATCAGGCCCTAGTTTTCACTCTACTAATTAGGCCTCTAGACCAGTCTTGATCAATTGTCACCTAATTGATCTCCAAACTTCATTTCACCTCCTCCCACCTTTGAATCCTTCAAGGAGACTATCTAGGGATTTTGAAAATGCCTCTAAGTCTTTTCCCCAAGATCATGGGTGCTCGAACCAAATCCTTCTTCACCCTTTCCAGGCTCACCTATTCCTAACAGTCAGCCATAGGACATCAAAATTGCTCTTGAAACGTCATTGAAACAAAAAAAAGGAAAACAAAAACCTTATGTATAGACTCTAACCATCCATCCCCTATGGTTTCAACCATTTCCACCAGTGGATGCTTAGGTTAGATCCATTTTGGGCACTGAGACTCTGTAAATGGAATTATAGACTAGTGACCTTGCAATTGATGTAACTCTCTACTCCTGGAACTTAAAAACAAACTAAAGTATGAAAAAGAAAGCTAACATGAAACACTACACCACCATGGGGTCCAATATCCTTTCCCAATCCATACACAACCATACAGAATGTAGAAAGATCTATGAATTACAAAGATACAATCAAAGACATCTGTACAGAATACCAAAACAAGTTTTGCAATCCAAAATTTCATTAACCTCTCTAAATCATAAAATCCATGTTCATATACCGAGCATGATCAGTTACAACCGCTCTAGCTTCATTTTGCAACTTCTTGTCAAGAAGTTGCAAAAGTTGCTTGAGCAACTTTTACATTTTGAGCAATTTGACTTCTTTTGTCAACTCAATGGTCATGGTTGACTTCTATGACCATAATTAGGACATGTAGGATCCCAAGACACATCCTAAACTCAAGATACACAAAAATAACACATTTTGTCTTTCTAGGTCAAAATGACCATAAAACACCCAATGAGCAGTCTTGGCTCTTACAAACATGAACTTGATCAACCTTGTATCCAACCTATTGGATCTTATTCCAATCCACACAACAACACCTATTACAACCCTAAAACACACTAACACATCATAAAGGGAGGTGCTCTGCACCGTACTCCTGTGGGACAAAGAACTCAAGTCCCTTGAGTTAGGAGGTCTTCAATGGTGACCCCATGCTTCAGAATGTCTGCATCTATCATCCAAGTGGCCTCAGCTTCAGGTATTCCTTGTCACTTGATGAGATACTTCTTATAGTTACCCTTCCTTTTCTTCTTGATCACTTTAGAATCCAGTTTACTTTCCAATTTCAGTGGAATTGGGGAAGGTAATTCTTTCACCCAATCATCATCTCCTAAATCTGCAAGAGTGGGATGAACTGTGTCTAGCAATGGTCCCTTGTAGGGATACACGTCACAAACATTGAAAATGGGTGAAATCCCCAAATCAGGAGGCAACTCCACATCATAGGCATTCTTGCCATACTTATGCAAAATCCTCAATGGTCATATCTTCTTCATGAGTAGTTTAGTTGGCTGACCCTTGGGTAGCCTTTCCTTCCTGATCAAGTCAACAAGACTTTACAAAAGCAAGTGAAAAAGTATAAGTCCAAGGTTGATCAGACAAGAAGGGATTTGCAAATGACTCCCCTTGGGCACTCCTTTTGTCCTTCAAACTGAGATCCCTCAACTCTAAGATCCCTCTAGGATCGACCCCATATACTATTTCAAAGGGGATTTTACCAGTACTCCTATTAATGGAGTCATTTAGGCATATTCTGCCTGCCCTATGATGTGATCCCATGCCTCTCCATGTTGCTTAGTCAAGCATCTTAGCAAGTTCCCAAGTGACCTGTTTACTACCTCTGTTTTCCCATTTGACTATGGATGGTAGGCTAAAGAGAAAGACAATTTTGTACCCAACATCTTCCAAAGGGTCCTCCAAAAGTGACCCAAAAACTTACTATCTCTGTCACTTACTATATTCAATGACAATCCATGGATCCTTACAATGTCTTTGAAGAATAGACCTGCAATTTGAGAAGCATCATTGGTTTTCTTACATGGAATGAAGTGAGCCATTTTTCTAAAATGGTGCACCACCACAAATACACTGTCATGACCCCTTGGTGTCTTTGGTAACCCTAAAACAAAGTCCATACTGAGGCACTCCCAAGGCCTTTGTGGTATGGATAGTGTGTGCTAAAAATGTGTCACACTTCTATGAATCATTATATCTAAGATTGCTCAAGAATGAGGTCTCAAATGGAAACTCATAGCTCTCTATTCATGGAGTGCAAGGGTCTGTAATGGAAGCCCTCAGATTGACCTAGTTTGTGCCCATGCAAGTACACCATAAAATGAGAGATTCAAAGAGGAAGAGCAAGAATGCTAGTCTCCATGATCATCAAGTATGCATGCAAATGAAAATGGAAGCTATTCTATATGATAACAATGCAAGAAAGGAAATTAATCTATATGATAACTATGCATGAAAGGAAATTAATCTATATGATAACAATGTGTGATTATTCTATGCAAGAAAATACAAATACAAGATTAATCTATGAAAGGAAATACAAATGCAAGATAAATCTATGAAAGGAAAAATTAATCTAATCTAACATGCAAGTGCAAAATTAATCTAAATGAATTTCCATGGGGCATAAAGAAGAAGACAAAAAGAGAGAAGTTGCAATATTCAAGCTCAAGTGCTCAAAATCTCCTCCAAAATTGCTCTCCAAACCTGCAACATATCAATAGCCTAAAATCTTGATTATCAAATGAGAAGGAGATGTTTCCTTATAAAGAGAAATGGACGGTAGAGATTAAGACGCAAAAATCAAAGGCTATGATTAAGAGGCAAAAAACCTACCACTTAGGAAGATGTGTAGAAAAATGAACTTTATTTATTTTTATTTAATTTATTTCATTTTTCAACAAAGAGGGATTTAAGTGGGGGTTTTATTTAATTAAAAGAGGGATTTTCTTTTAATTAAA
>MU225232.1:575613-626563 GCA_018584345.1 Thuja plicata
CAAAGAGGGATTTAAGTGGGGGTTTTATTTAATTAAAAGAGGGATTTTCTTTTAATTAAATAAGATTATTTAATTTAATTAAAATGGATATTTTAATTAAATGAGATAATATTTTTTAATTAAGAGAGATTTTAATTAAATAAGATAAGATTATTTAATTAAAAAGGAATTTTAATTAAATAAGATTATTTTATTTAATAAAGAGGAATTGTTTTATTTTAATTAAATAAGATAATTGATGAAATGATCAAACCTTAGGAAATATTGAAATAATTGAATTAATTATGATTTGATCAAGGAAATGGATTTGAATTGAAAATGTTGCAAAGCATTGATTCAGAAATTTGATAAATTGATAAATGGGGGCCCATAGTCCAGGCGACCATTTTATGGTGCATACATTTGCCCCTCTTTGACCAATGTGTGATCTTTATGGGAACACATGTAGTCAAAGAATGTAGTTGAAGTGTGAGATCGATTTGGGATCACAAAACAACCCAGACATGTGATCTTTATGGGAACACATCAGGACAAAGATAAGCTGTTTGAAAAAGACAAGGTCAACACCCCTGTAAATAGGTAATTGACATGTCCAAGATAAGAATCTCAGGAAAGGTTTCCCCAAGAGGAGTGATTGATAGGATTGATAAAGATGAATCAATGACTGAATTTTGATAGGTACCGACCCCTCGTGATTGAAATCAAAATGAGATAAAGGAGAAACAACAAATTGATAAATTTGATCAAATCAAACTAAAGATAAGGTTCTTGATGTAAGATGAAAGATATAAAGATCACAGAACCAAGGTAGATCATCAAGCACGAAAGATTATGCCCCAAGGTTGAATTAGAAGAAAAGAAGTGGGGTGAAAGAAAATGGAAGATATAAGTTTGGAAGAGGTGGAAAGAAATGGAGAGAAGAAAGAGAATTTTCCTTAAGAAAGAGAATGCCCCAAAATCAATCAATTGTTTAAGATAGAAAATTTTGATTGAGATCATGAAAGAAGATAAGGAAATGAAGATTAGAATGTGACCATAGTTGATTAAAAGTCCACAAGAAATATGAAGGAAACCCTCTCAAACTCATAATGTAACCTCAAATGCAAACTAACATGAGGTCTAACAATGCAAGCTACATGAAAATGCAAAGGTGTATTTGCAATAGAGAAATCGTAACATAGGATTTTGTGTTCATCGTTCATTAGAGAATATTAAGGAACTTATTTTCATCATCGGGCCATTATTAACTTTGGGACTTTTTTATGGTCGACTTGCTGTGTTGCTGTTCCTTTCTGTTCTGTTGCCTTGGCATAACTGTTTATGCTTTTAAAACTGTGTATCTTTAAATTCTAGGTTGCAGGTCCTTGTAAAACCTGCTGAATACTTTGGTTTTTTTTGTAAAGGTTTCGGGTCCTTGTAAAACCTATTTTTTCTTAATCAAAAAAGACATTGAAAAATCACACAATCATCACTAGTCACAAGTGCACCTATGAAGATATGAATGTGATTTATATCGGATTGGAATGTGGAAAGATTCTAACATAAGCATCAAAGACATAAAGGTCAAGATGACTGTGATGTTAGCTTACCCAATTTAATGTGGCAAAACCATGCTCGCATCAAGGCATAGAGGCTAGGATGACCAACAGAATGGTTGTGCAAAAATAGTGAAGCATAAAGCAGGAAGCAAATAAAAACATGTTCCATGCCCCAAGTTCTCTAGCTATGCATCATGAAGAGACTTATTAGACAAGAACACTCAACAAAAATCAATAACAATCAGTACACAAAGAAAAGATCATAACATAGCTCAAGCATTAAGTGTTGTGCTTAAAAATTTAAGTGTGTTAACTGATACTGAGTTTCGAGGATAAGTATCAAATGCTTGCAAGAAGGTAAGATCACATGACAAAACTGGGAAGACCAAACCGATAAGTGTTGAAAAACACTCAATGTCAAGGGTTGTATTGAAAAATACAGTTGAGGTGGTGTTGAAAAACACCATTTGTGAGATGTCCTAAAGACTAAAAAATCCAAGAGACCAAAACTAACACAGTTATGCCCCCTAGATAAAGATAAAGACCAATTCCAAACCAAGACAACAAGGACAAGCCATGATGGAGAAAGGCTAAGTGTTTGCGCAGACACACACTAAGAAACAAGGGTGCAAAGGCCTCAAGTAGCGCCCGATTCCAGGTTTTCACCACTTTGGTTTTATTACAAGTTTTTCTCTTTCATTTTTTCATTTTCTTCTTCTTTTTTTTTAGGATTTTTTATAATTTTTTATAATTTTTTGCTACCAAGGCGCCTGTTTCCAGGTTTTCACCAAGGCACTTTTTCTTTTTTTTTTTGAATTTTTAAATTTTTTGATTTTTTGTATTTTTGGAATATATAATTTTTTTGAGATACATCAAAGCGCCTATTGCTAGGTTTTCACTAAGATGATCATTTTTTCAAGACATTTTCCGATTTTTAAAATTTTTGACAATATATCATTTTTTTGAATTTTTTCAAGATCAATAAGTATGTACAAAGGATGCCCCCAGACAGAATGGGCATCATGGATAGAACTTCTTTAGGTGCAAGACATTGATAGGATCAGGGAGTTGGTCTCCCTCTTCTGTAGAAAATAAATAAGCACCTGACCCAAAAGCTGCTGTAATAATGTAAGGTCCAAGCCAATTGGGTTCAAATTTCCCCTTTTGATCTCTATGCTGTTGATTTTTTAAATTTTCACGTAGGACAAGATCTCCTACTTGGAATTCTCTAGGCCGAACCTTTTTGTTGAAGGCTTTGGACACGCGCTTTTGATAAACTCTCAAATGGTCAAATGATGCTTAACATTTCTCATCTAGAAGTTCTAACTCTTGAAGTCTCATGGCGCGGTAGTCTTCATTTGTAACTAGACCTTTGAGGGAAACTCAAAGTGAAGGAATCTCAACCTCCAAAGGTAACACTGCTTCAATGCCATATGCAAGGGCAAAAGGAGTAGCCCCAGTAGGAGTATGAATACTCATTCTATAGGGCCACAAAGTTGGATTTATCTGTAAGTGCCAATCTCTACCATTCTCACAGACTGTTATGTGAAAGATTTTAAGAATGGTTTTGTTTGATGCCTCTGCTTGAGCATTTTCTTGCGGGAAGTAAACAAAGGACCAATGCTGTTTAATCTTGAATTTCTTGTAGAGTTGTTTAAGGTCCTTATTTTTAAACTGGCCTCTATTGTCAGTAATAATCTTGGAAGGCACTCCATATCGACAGATGATATGGTTCAGAATGAATAGAGAGACTTGGTTCAGAAAAAATGTGTGCTAAAAATGTGTCACACTTCTATGAATCATTATATCCAAGATTGTTCAAGAATGAGATCTCGAATGGTGACTCATAACTCTGTATTCATGGAGTGCAAGGGTTTGTAATGGAGGCCCTCAGATTGACCTAGTTTGTGCCCATGCAAGTACACCATAAAATGAGATATTCAAAGAGGAAGATCAAGAATGCTAGTCTCCATGATCATCAAGTATGCATGCAAATGAAAATGGAAGCTAGCATTCTTGCTCTTCCTCTTTGAATCTCTCATTTTATGGTGTACTTGCATGGGTAAAAAACTAAGTGAATCTGAGGGCTTCCATTACAAACCTTTGCACTCCATGAATAGAGAGCTATGAGTTTCCATTCGAGATCTCATTCTTGACCAATCTTGGATATAATGATTCATAGAAGTGTGACACATTTTTAGCACACATTTTTGGTGCCCCACGGTGGGCGCCGAAAATGTGTCACACTTCTATGAATCATTGTATCCAAGATTTTTCAAGAATGAGGTCTCGAATGGTGACTCATAGCTCTCTATTCATGGAGTGCAAGGGTTTGTAATAGAGGCCCTCATATTGACCTAGTTTTTTCCCATGCAAGTACACCATAAAATGAGAGATTCAAAGAGGAAGAGAAAGAATGCTAGTCTCCACGATCATCAAGTATGCATGCAAATAAAAATGGAAGCTATTCTATATGATAACAATGCAAGAAAGAAAATTAATCTATATGATAACTATGCATGAAAGGAAATTAATCTATATGATAACAATGCATGATTATTCTATGAAAGGAAATACAAATGCAAGATTAATCTATGAAAGGAAAAATGAATCTAATCTAACATGAAAGTGCAAAATTAATCTAAATGAATTGCCTTGGGGCATGAAAGAAGAAGACAAGAAGAGAGAATTTGCAATATCCAAGCTCAAATGCTCAAAATCTCCTCCAAAATTGCTCTCCAAACCTGCAGCATAACAATAGCCTAAAATCTTGATTATCAAATGAGGAGAGGTTTCCTTATAAAGAGAAATGGGTGGTAGAGATTAAGAGACAAAAATCAAAGGCTATGATTAAGAGGCAAAAAACCCACCACTTAGGAAGATGTGTAGAAAAAGAAACTTTATATATTTTTATTTAATTTATTTCCTTTTTCAACAAAGAGGGATTTAAGTGGGGGTTTTATTTAATTAAAAGAGGGATTTTATTTTAATTAAATAAGATTATTTAATTTAATTAAAAGGAATATTTTAATTAAATGAGATAATATTATTTAATTAAGAGAGATTTTAGTTAAATAAGATAAGATTATTTAATTAAAAAAGAATTTTAATTAAATAAGATTATTTTATTTAATAAAGAGGAATTGTTTTCTTTTAAGTAAATAAGATAATTGATGAAATGATCAAACCTTAGGAAATATTGAAATAATTAAATTAATTACGATTTGATCAAGGAAATGGATTTGAATTGAAAATGTTGCAAAACATTGATTCAGGAATTTGATAAATTGATAAATTGATAAATGGGGGCCCATAGTCCATGCGACCATTTTAGGGTGCATACAAATAGGGGTTGGTACAACCCACAATTACTACTTTGTCCTTTTGCCCTCTGAAAAACCTGACATTGTTCTACAAATTTCCTAACATCTGACTGTAACTTAGGCCAATAATAATGCCTATTCACCTGCTCCAATGTTTTATCCACTCCAAAGTGGCCTCCCAAGCTTCCTTGGTATTTCTCCTTCACAGTATTCTCCCTCATTGAGCATTAAGGTATACACATGAGGTGTCCTTTAAACAATAGTCCTTCCTGCAACATAAAATCACTGAATTCCACCTTGAACCCCTGTTGAAACTTTGCACATGCCTCATAGGCATCTTTGAAGTCATTATCCTCTTTGTAGAGGTCTTTCAAGTCATTCAACCCCACACTCTACAATTGTATCTCATGAATAGTTAATACTCTTTGGCTAAGAGCATCTGCAACCTTGTTGCTAACCCCTTTCTTATGTTTGATGACAAATGTGTAAGCTTGCAGAGATTCTACCCACTTTAGGTGCCTCTGATTCAGTTTTTCTTGCCCATTCAAGAAACTTAGAGCGTGGTTATCAGTGTAGACCACAAATTCCCTAGGTAGGAGACAGTGTCTCCATTTTTAAGGGCTTGTACCACATCATACAACTCCAAATCATAGGTGGAGTACTTTTGTTTGGCCTTATTTAACTTCTCTAAAAAGAATGCCACAGGGTGTCCCTCTTGGCTTAACACTGCTCCAATGGCTAGCTTGCTAGGATCACACTCCACCATAAATAGATGATTTAAATTGGGAAAACTAAGGGTAGGTAACTCTGCTATCCTCTTTTTCAAAATTTCAAATCCTTGGTCTGCTTCTATAGTCCACTTAAACTGACATTTGATTCCACCTTTGATAGTGTTGAGGATAGGGGCACATACATGACTGAAATTTCTTACAAATTTCCTATAGTAGGAGGCCAATACATGAAAAATCCTAACATCCCCTATGGACCTAGGTGTAGGCCATTCCAAAATTGACTTAACCTTATTAGGGTCCATCTTCACGCATCCATTAGCAACCACAAAACCAAGATAAACTAAATCAGTTTTTAGGAACTCACACTTTTCTTGATTGATCATCAACTTCTCTTGATGTAGCCTCCTCAAGACCATCTCCAAATGCTTCTTATGCTCCTCCATGGACCTGATAAATATCAAAATTTCATCAAGATATACTATTAAAAACTTACCAATAAAATCTGCTAGCACTTCATTCATGAGCCTCATGGATGTGCTAGGTACATTAGTTAGGCCAAAGGGCATTACTAGCCACTCATACAACCCTTCATTGGTCTTGAAGGCCATTTTACACTCATCACCAAGCCTTACCTTGATTTGGTGATATCTTGACTTCAAATCCACCTTGGGAAAATAACATGAACCTCCCAAATTGTCGATCAAATCCTCAATCCGGGGCATTGGGAATCTATATTTGATTGTAATCTTGTTTATAGCCCTAGAGTCCATACACATCCTCTATTTTCCATCCTTCTTAGGTGCAAGGATAGTTGGCATAACACAAGGATTCAAACTCTTCCTTATTAGTCCCTTTTTCAACAAATGTTGAATCTGTTTTGCTATCTTTGCATTTTGACTTGGTGTCATCTTATATGCTGCTTTGTTTGGAAAATTTGCTCCAGGAATGAGGTCTATCCGATGACTCACATCCCTCATGGGTGGTAGTGTACTTGGAAAACCATTATCCACTATGTCATGGTATCTTTCCAACAATGCTTGTACCTCTGGTGGCATGCTGGCTTTCTCTTTGGTCTCTTCCTTTGGCTTCACTATCACTGCACAATAGACTCCTTTCTCCTTCTTCATGGCTTTTAGAAACTCCTTTCCACTCACAAGCATCACACTAGTTCCCACATGCTTCTCCTCATTAGATTCTTGCAATGGATCCATCTGAAACTTCTTCCCTAGCTTGGTGATTACATAGTTGTTCTTTTCTCCATCATGGATATCCTTCACATCATATTGCCAAGGACACCCTAAAAGAAGATGACATGCATCCATGGGAAATATATCACATAGGACCTTGTCCTTATACTCACCTATTTCAAACTCCACCAATGTTTTTTCATCTACCACTATTTGTTGACCCTTGTTCAAACATGAAACTTTATAGGGTGTGGTATGAGGTATCCTTCTAAGCTTCAGTTTGTCCACCATCTCTGTCGATACTATATTCTCAATGGATCTAGAGTCCACTATCACTTTGCAAATCTTTCCATGAGACCTACAAGTTTTCTTAAACAAATTCTTCCTTTGAGGTGGCTCTATGGTATTAGGTACTTTCAACAAAGTCCTTCTCAACATTAGATTCTCTCCATCCATTACTGGCCCTACATTGGAAATGGGAGAAGTGACACTTTGTGTATCATCCTCTTATACCAACTGATTCCTTCTATCTCCTATAGAAGATGAGGTATCCTTTTCAGGACATATACCCATTGTGTGACCCACTTGATTGCAGTTATAACATCTGCCAGTGAAGACTAAATTAGATCTTCCTTGAGACTGAAACCTACGTTTTGGTGGTCCTCTTCCTCTGTATCCCCCTCTTTGAAAAGATCCTCCGAACTGATTACCTCCACTATTATCCATAGACTGATTCTCCTCTGGTCTATTTGGGTTTTTTACTCTACCAAAATCACTCCTGCCTCTGAATCCTCTACTATTGTTACCACCTCTTCCTCTTTGATGGATGTCATTCCTCCTTCTAGCCTTATCCTATGCTTTCAAGGCTAATTGAAAACACTTGTGCATACTGTCAGCAACCATCATACTAATTTCATCTTGTATCCCTTGTCTCAACCCATTGAGATACCTTGCTACCTTCTTCATTTCTTCTTCTTTTCTTCTAGCCCTTAGGCTTAGTTTGTGAAAATCCTTAGTATAGGCACTCACTATCATCTCCTTTTGTCTCAAGTTCTGCAACTTTTGATACATCTGAATCTCATAGTCAGTAGGTAAGAATTGTGCCCTTAATCTGATCTTCATCCTCTCCCAAGTAACTATCTTCTTCTTTCCGTTTGTTAACTTATCATCCTGCATCATGTTCCACCACACCAATGTAGATCCTTTGAGTCTAGCCTTGGCATAGCTAACTCTCTTTTCCTCTGATACCTCCTTGTAATCAAACTGGTTGTCTATGGCCTCTAGCCAATCCAATAACTCCTCACCATTCAAGCTGCCACAGTAGTAAGGTATGTGCTCCATGCTATCTTTATTAATGGACTTAAAGGAATCTAAGAATACCTTTTGATCTTTATCCATCTCAGGTTCCTTACCTTTGTTAGATGTCTCTTTTGACTGACTTTCAACATCTTCATCACTCTCATCTCCCCATTCAGTGATCTTCTTTTTACTCTCTGTCTCTGTCAAGTTTGCTTTTGCCAATAGTTCTTGGACCAAGTCCAATATGACATCCTTACTCATTTCCTTAGGTGGCATGCTATCAACCTTGTGGCTTCCTACTTCTTCAGACATACACCAAACTGTTAAGTTATGGCTCTGATACCACTCTGATGCAAAGGGTTTAGGGCTCTAGCGATTTATTTCCCTAAAGTACTCCTAATCTCTCCTAATAATCCAATGATTTGTTCTCCTTGTGTTATTCTCTAATTTGGATCTCCAAGATCCTCACTATCAACTTCTCATCCAAGGTATAGTTGATTTGTTGAAGATTCAAACACTTCTAGGCACAACTAGTCCAACTAGCTCTTCAATACCTAGACTTCTTCAATAGACTTCCTCCTAGAATCCCAAACCCCTGCTTAGGATATTCCCATACATTCACTTAGGCTCTTGTGTATGTTCTTGGCCCATTCATAGGTCCTTAGAACCCTTTCCCACACTTCTGGATACTTTACCAATTCATTTGGCATCAAATTCACTAGGAGGCCTAATTGGCTTGTTTCCTAGTACGTCTAATTTCATTTTTCTGGGTTAATACTCCCAAATCCTCCAAAAAACCCCACAAAAGACCTTGAAAATACTCAAGGTATCTATCAAACCTATCAAAATCCAAAATCTTAGCTCCTGGATGCACCCACAACCCTAGTTTCTATCAGGCCCTAGTTTTCAGCCTACTAATTAGGCCTCTGGACCAGTCTTGATCAATTGTCACCTAATTGATCTCCAAACTTCATTTCACCTCCTCCCACCTTTGAATTCTTCAAGGAGACTATCTAGGGCTTCTGCAAATGCCTCTAAGTCATTTCCCCAAGATCATAGGTACTCGAACTAAATCCTTCTTCACCCTATCCAGGCTCACCTGTTCCTAACAGTCAGCCATAGGGCATCAAACTTGGTCTTGAAACCTCATTGCAAAAACAAAAAGGAAAACAAAAACCTTATGTACAAAATCTAACCATCCATCCCCTATGGCTTCAGACATTTCCACTAGTGGATGCTTAGTTTAGAGCCATTTTGGGCACTGAGACTCTGCAAGTGGAATTACAGACCAGTGACCTTGCAATTGATGTAACTCTCTACTCCTAGAACTTCAAAACAAAATGAAGTATGCAAAAGAAAGATAAAAGGAAACACTACACCCCCATGGGGTCCGATCTCCTTTCCCAATCTGTACACATCTGTATAGAATGTAGAAAGCTCTCTGAATTACAAAGATACAATCAAAGGCATCCGTACAGAAGTACCAAAAACAAGTTTTGCAATCCAAAATTTCATTAACCTCTCCAAATCATCAAATCCATGCTCATATACCGAGCATGATTAGTTACAACCACTTTAACTTCATTTTGCAACTTCTTGTCAAGAAGTTGCAAAAGTTGCTCGAGCGACTTTTCAAAGTTGCTAGCAACTTTTACATTCTGAGCAATTTGACTTCCTTTGTCAACTCGATGGTCATGGTTGAATTCTATGACCATAATTAGGACATGTAGGATCCCAAGACACATCCTAAACTTAAGATACAAAAAAATAACGCATTTTGTCTTCTAGGTCAAAATGACCACAAACCACCTAATGAGCACTCTTGGCTCTTACAAACATGAACTTGATCAACCTTGTATCCAACCTATTGGATCTTATTCCAATCCACAAAACAATACCTATTACAACCCTAAAACACTCTAAAACATAAAAAATGGAGGTTCTCTGGAATGGATGGGAAGATCCTAAGCAGGGGTTTGGGATTCTAGGAGGAAGTCTAGTGAAGAAGTCTAGGTATTGAAGAGCTAGTTGGACTAGTTGTGCCTAGAAGTGTTTGAATCTTCAACAAATCAACTATACCTTGGAGGAGAAGTTGATAGTGAGGATCTTGGAGATCCGAATTGGAGAAGAAAACAAGGAGAAATAATCATTGGATGATTAGGAGAGATTAAGAGTACTTTGGGGAAAAAAATCACTAGAGCCCTAAACCCTCTGCATCAGAGTGGTATCAGAGCAACCCCAAACAAAAGAAATAGATTGGGAGTGGAGTGGAATGGATGCATAATGAAAATTCCAAGCCTATACATGTCCCTTGTTGCAAGAGAGAAGTTGGTATGAAGAATTTGGCAGTGGAATTCTTCAAGCCATATGAAGCATTGAGACAAAACTATGAGATAGTTGTCCCTTAGAGTGAAACACAAAATTGAAGACTCCTAGAGGAGAGATAGGAGTGGTCTTAGGTTCAGTACCTAGAGAATAGCGAGGTCCTAAAGAGCTATTGGGATCCTAAGTGGAATAGAAAGAGAAAAGTCTAGTCTAGAAGCATTTATGTAAGCACACTCTACAAGGTTGGTCCAATACATCCTTAAGATGCTTCCTCCTTGTTTCTAGGCATTTGTGTCGGCTCTAGTGATTTCTTTCCCCAAAGTACTCCTAATCTCTCCCAATCATCCAATGATTAGTTCTCCTTGTGTTATTATCCAATTTGGATCTCTAAGATCCTCACTATCAACTTCTCCTCCAAGGTATAGTTGATTTGTTGAAGATTCAAACACTTCTAGGCACAACTAGTCCAATTAGCTCTTCAATACCTAGACTTCTTCACTAGACTTCCTCCTAGAATCCCAAACCCCTGCTTAGGATATTCCCATACATTCAATTAGGCTCTTGTATATGTTCTTGGCCCATTCATAGGTATTTAAAACCCTTTTCCACACTTTTGGATACTTTACCAATTCATTTGGCATCAAATTCACTAGGAGGCGTAATTGGCTTGTTTCCTAGTAGGTCTAATTTCACTATTTTTGGGCTAATGCTCCCAAATCCTCCAAACAACCCCATAGAAGACCTTGAAAAAATTCAAGGTATCTATCAACCCTATCAGAATAAAAAATCTTAGCTCCTGGATGTACCCACAACCCTAGTTTCTATTAGGCCCTAGTTTTCAGCCTACTAATTAGGCCTTTGGACCAGTCTTGATCAATTGTCACCTAATTGATCTCCAAACTTCATTTCACCTCCTCCCACCTTTGAATCATTCAAGGAGACTATCTAGGGATTCTATAAATGCCTCTAAGTATTTTCCCAAAGATCATGGCTGCTAGAACCAAATCCTTCTTCGCCCTGTCCAGGCTCACCTGTTCCTAACAGTCAGCCATAGGGCATCAAACTTGGTCTTGAAACCTAATTGAAACAACAAAAAGGAAAACAAAAACCTTATGTGTAGAATCTAACCATCCATCCCCTATGGTTTTAGCCATTTCCACTAGTGGATGCTTAGGTTAGAGCCATTTTGGGCATTGAGACTCTGCAAATGGAATTACATACTAGTGACCTTGCAATTGATGTAACTCTCTACTTCTAGAACTTGAAAACAAACTAAAGTATGCAAACGAAAGATAACATGAAACAATACACCCCCATGGGGTCTGATTTCCTTTGCCAATCTGTACACAACTATACAAAATGCAGAAATCTCTATGAATTACAAAGATACAGTCAAAGGCATCCGTACAGAAGTACCAAAAACAAGTTTTACAATCCAAAATTTCAATTGGAGAGCAGTCAGAGGAGAGCACTCTTTAGATTAAAGTGTAAGATGATGGGAAAGGTGTGTAGAGTCATCATAGAATCATGATCAACTGACAACATAGTGTTAGAAGAGGCAGTCAGTAATCTGAAAATGACAAGGATACCCCACACCAATCCATATAAGGTCACTTGGATAAACAAAGGACATGTCCTAGTTAATGAACAAGCTTGGGTGGAATTCTCCATTGGGAGATATAAGGATAAAGTTTTGTGCGATGTCTTACCTATGGACACATGTCACTTACTCCTAGGTAGACCATGGCAATTTGACCAGATGGCCATGCATAATGGAGTGAAAAACTCCTACAGTTTGAAGAAAGACAATGTGACATATAAAATCCAGTCACTATTGGAGGATGCAGAAGTGAAGTCTACTGGTCCCAATGTTATGATGGTGGGTGAAAAGGAGTTATTAGAGACTCTAGATGAAGGAGAAGGAGTTGGCTTTGCACTGGTGTTGAAACCAAATGAAGTTGCAGACAAATCAAAGAAGAAGACAGAGTTACCAAAATAAATTCAAGAGATGCCAGTAAAGTATAAAGAGATAGTGAGTGATGGACAACCATCCACCTTACCACCTAAGAGGTCAGTAAGCCACCAAATAGACCTAATCTCTAGAGCTACCCTACCCAATAAGGCAGCCTATAAAATGACTCCCCAACATAATGAAGAGATTGCTAGACAAATCCAAGAATGATTAGAACAAGGTCTTATAAGAAAGAGAATTAGCCCTTGTGTCGTACCCACAATCCTAGAACCTAAAAAAGGGGGAACTTGGAGGTTATGTACATACTCTAGAGAAATCAATAGGATTACCATTAGGTACAGGTTCCCTATCCCTAGGATAGAAGACCTAATGGACTGTCTAGAAGGGGCTAGATACTTTACAAAGGTAGACCTAAAAAGTGGTTATCACCAGATAAGGGTGAATGAAGGGGATGAGTGGAAGACAACCTTCAAAACCACAGAAGGACTGTATGAATGGCTTGTCATTCCATTTGAAATCTTTCTTCTTTCTTCCTGGTTTCTTTAAACATCCATCTTTAATATCTTTTCCATAGATTAGAACATCCTTTATAGCTTGAAAGAGGGGTATTTTAACTCAAATATGCTTCAACTGATCTAGGATATCAAGAGTGGCATCCTTGACTAGTTTAATTACCTTAAGTTCCAACCTTTGTGGGAATGGAGGAGTGGCATTAGAATGATTTAGAATTTATGGTTCCTTTACCAAACTTGGCTGAACAGGGTCAGGAACATTTGCTAGCTCTAAGTCATTAGTAGGCATTTCAGTTATAATTGGTGGAGATGGAGGTGGAAAAGTTTTTCTAGACCTTAAGAGAATATCAATTATATTCATAGTATATAGAGGGTACTAATTTACAAGATATTGATTTGTATGGCCTATAGAATAAATAGGTTGCTGTTGCTGTTGCCGTGGCTTGATGTTTGGATTAGGAACAAGATGAGCAGGTAACTGAGTAGGTATGGGAGGATTATTAGTGGCTGCAAGAGGTGGAATTAATGTAGGATGTTGAGGTGGCTAAAGATAATCGGCTGGTTGATTTCTCCATTGATGACCACCTCTCCATTATGGGGCTTGCTGGCAATTACCCTGAGGTGGTTTCCATGATCCTTGAGGTTGTGGCCAACTTCCTTGAGGTTGATGCCACTTTCCTAGAGGAGGTTGCCATTAGGGTGTAGGGTTTTGGTAATTTGGGTAGGAGCTTTGGGGATCATTCCAAGGTTGAGGTTGAAAACCCCCAGGATTAGGATTATACTAGGGTTGCCACTGATTATTATAAGAATATGAACAAGGACCACTAAAAATTAAGGGGTCTTGTGGAATACCTTTTATTGGAGCCCATGAATTCCTTTGTAAAATACAGAAGACCTGATCATCATCTCCATCTACTGGTTTGAATTCAGTAGGTACTTTCTTAACCTCGAGGATAGCCACCATCTTGCATATGCAATACTTCTTCTTCTATATGCAGTGAGGAAAAAATCAGCGAGAATTGCCTCTGCCTCCTCATGCTTCTTTTTGGCTTGCATTGTATTCAAATGTAGTCATATTGTTTATGATATCCTGCTTGAAATTTGACAGTAGATGAGTGATTTATGTCCTTGAAACTGCATTACTAGTTGATTTGCTTACAATAGATTGGTAACCTCGTCCCTTTTTGCTGGCTTCTCTAGAGTAGTTCAGACATATCTTCTTGAAATCACCCCAACCTACTTGGGTGATATCTCCTCCAACCATTAAGTCCAAATCCTCCACGCAACTCTCATTAATTCCTCTTAAAAAAGAGAAACTTCTAATATTCTTCATTGAGTTGATGGTGTGTTGACTTTTGCAAACTGAATAAGAACCTTGAAATGTATTCCTCCAAACTTTCTTCCTCCTTTTGCTGCATGCAAAAGATGTCATCGCCTCTCATATCATTGCCCCTACAATATTCTTTATATTTCTCTAAGAATGTTATTTTCATTTTATCCCAAGTAGAAACAACATCTCTCCCCAACCCCATGAACCATCTTAGAGATGATTCCTTTAGAGTAGCAGAAAATAGCTTAAGCCTATGGGAATCAATAGTGTAATCATAACTTTTGCAGAGGATATCAAAATAAAAAAGGAATGTATCGGGGTCCTCTATCACCAGGCCATAAAACTTGGGAAGAGGTAAGGCATGGATATTCTTGAGGTTATTGTTTTCATTCTGATAAGAAATTAGAAATAGAAAGTAAGAGGAGGTGGATTTATAGCCATCCTTGGTTAATCTCTTGGTTGATAAACTACTAAAGCCAACTGGTTGTCAACTTGATATTGAGAAAAAGGGGTTATCAAATGGAGGATGAGGTATATTAGCCAATATATCAACAAAGTCATTTTCATCAACTGGTTATCCTTCTGAGGAAGATGAAGAAGGGGCTACGTTGAGCACAACATCAACAAAATTGGTCTCTTCTTCTTCTTCATGGTGAAAAAATCTCTTATGTAACTGGTTTTCAGGGTCATTAGGAAGGAATCTTACTAAGGCATATCTTCTTCTTCTATGCATGCAGATTGATGATTTTAACTAACTTGAGTTAGAATGAAAATTTAAGACTTAATGGAACTAAGGCAAAAAGGAAATGAACTAAAAACTTAACTCATGGCTACAATAGGTCCTTAGTTTGACACTATCCCCAACAACGACGCTAAAAAAATGTTTGACTTCCTTATTAGAACAATAACTAGGCTACGAAACACAACTTAGGGATTGGATATTCAAACTGCGTAGCTATCTTTCTTGTAGAGAAGGCTCATTTACTTGTCAAACTAGGGTGTATGAACTTTAAATGGGTCTGCATTGTATGTGTACTAAGTTCCTACTAAGGCCATGCTATCCTATAGCTGTAGGAAAAAAAATGCTGAAAGATAAAATGACTGGAATAGAAATAATTCAAATGCTTGAAAAAATTCAAATGCTGAAGTTAAAACTATGCAAAATACTGTAGGAAAGTTCAGGATATGCAGATAGGAACTACTTTTTCTACCTTGGCTGCAAAGAATAGTCACATGAAATCACTTCCAGTGGCTGCAGGAAAAAACAAAGTCTAAAACTTTACAAATAAAGTTGAAGGAAACTAATGCTAGAATTGAAAGGGATTACTCACCAAGTGGGCCCTCTTGGATGAGTATCCAGATCATAGTTACACACTTATAAACTCAAAAATTCATTTCTTTTATTCATTCATCAAAAGTACTTGATTACAAAACATACTTGAAACTTAACTAAAACTATATTGAAAAATGAAAAGTGCTAATACATGAAATTCTAATATGTCCGAGCTAGCTTCTGAAGAAGTTCAACTTCTTAGTTATAACAAAAAATACTAACTAACTAACCACTAACAGATTAACTCTAAAACAATAGGTAGATCAGAGTTATTACAACACTAGAAAGGAGGAAAACCATCCACTAAATGAGGAACAACAAACTTGTTCAACTATACAAAGAGTAGATATAGCTCCCACTCTCTCCTAGATCAGTTCCACATTAAAAATAACCATTTACTTGCTCCACATGAGCTGTGAATAGTTCACCATTGGACTGCTTCAATTGTCGATCCTTGATGAAGTGCATGGACTTGGTCTCCAAAGGCATGACCTGTGTGAGAACCATTTTTTGATCAATGCTCCATTGAATCTTTCTGCATCATAAATGTTAATAGGTACAAACACATGCACCACATATATATCCATTCATCACTAGATTAATTATTCACTACTCCATAATTAAACTAACATATATATATGGCATATAACCATAAAAGAGTTTCTTTAGCCCATAATAGGGATATGAAAGTATAAGATTTAAGGTCTATGAAATCAAGTCCACGAGTCTGACTTAAAACAACTAAAAACCAATGTTCATAAACAAATTACTGAGACAACCTAGGGACAAGACATAGAAAAGATAACTAAGTGACATAATACATGAGACAATACTTAAGATCATTAATCACCATGTAGGGGTGTTTGGACGAAGATCCCCTTCGTGCAAACACCCCGCTTATCAAATTTCCAATAAATTTCCAGCCGAGAGTTGTCATTTTCATTATTTACTATTCATTGTTAATGGTCCCCAGTTATTGGAGAAAACCTCATGACGACCATAGACTGACATCAATGTTTTTTTAGCACTTTCGACCTCCCTCCAACCATCATTGATTCTAGGTGCACACATTTCATCCTTTTTTTTCTTTATTTATGATTGTAAATTAAATGTTTTTCAATTATTTTAGTTAGTTTTCCATTTTCTGCAATTTTTAATTTCAAAAAAAAGATTTTTATTAGAAAATGTTAGAAAACTAAATTAGAAAAATAATTTAGAAAGTAAATTAGAAAATATAATTTTTTTTTAAATTTGTTTATTTTTTAATTATTTTTTGTTAGTTATATCAATAATTTTCATTTTCTGTAAATTTTAATTAGAAAAATTTAAAATCTTAGGAAATTTAGAAAATTATTAGAAAATGTTAGAAAAAATAAGCTAAATATTATAAAATTTTAACAAAATGAGCTGATTTTTTAAAAATGCTTAAACTTAAACTTAACCTTCAGAAAACTCTCTCTCTCTCTCTCTCTCTCTCTCTCTCTCTCTCTCTCTCTCTCCTTAAGATTCTCTCCATGTCTATCTCAATCCCCCCTCTCTCTCTGCCTTCTCATTCTTATATCCATCATTTAGAATTATACATGTATAATTTTAGATTTTAATATTAGTTTATAGTTAATGACATGGTTTTATATCAAATTTGTTTTCATTTTACATGCACGTAATGTACTTAATTTATTTTTAACATTTAACACATATTACCCCTAGATGGACACACACGATCAGGATGATGTACCTCAGGGTCATGCACTTGATATTGGCGCACACCCTGATGCAGCTCACGTTCCTGACATTGCTACCATATTTCAGTTTGCTAATACAAGGATGGGCCGATTGAGAGATTCCATTAGTAGATCTTAGGATGGTATGTACAGATATTTTTGTACCACTATATTGACGAGTCTCTATGAGTTTACTACCCACATGAGACATCATACTTCAATTACACCACATATCATACATGATATTTTTTGAGAGTTGGGCGCTGAGGTCTTGGGTGATGTATTGTTAGAGACGGTCCAGAGCCATGTCTCTAAGGATATCATCAAATGAGAGGTATTCTCGTATTATAAGGGGAAGGCCAAGGGAAGGTCAAACAAGAGGTCTTCCTTTATATTTTGCACAGCTGTTGTACACTGATATCCGTTTGGGCCTCAGGGTCAACTATCTAGATCTTCCTGGTTATTTTGGTCAGGGGCACAACAAAGTTGCCGATTGAAATTAGTATCGTAGGGATGATCAAGTTGTACCTACTCACAAATAGTTGGTTGGGGTGAGGACTTTGGCAGTGACACCATCGATGGATGCTACCACTAAAAGAGTTATCATTACTTCCCAGAGGGAAGTAGTTGACAAGATAAACTATATTGCATCGAAAGTCACCACCATTTTGTATGATACACTGGGAAGATATATTTTGACTAGACTGAGATGACCCAAATCATCTTTAGAGGCATCATCTAGTGCAAGCCCGAGAGATCTTGAGTCATATGGAGATGCTATTCTTCCTACCCCAGACTATTTAGAAGCTCTTTAAGGATCTCAGAGACACTTGGATATGGCACTTTATTTTCTCGAGGACCTTCTCCAGTCATATTAATATATTGTAGAGAGCCAAAGGAGGTACATGCTGTCAAAGATATCATTAGAGTCTCACATGGCCCTGTAGTTCCACCATCCCAGAGCACACCATCGAGTCATACACAATACAATTCACAACGCTCTTTGCAACATGACCCACCCACATATCACTCCACAACTGTAGAGGAAGAGATACGAGTGGGTGATGTTTGTATCACAGCTAAGAGTTTGGAGGGATTTGATGAGGATATGCGAGGGTTGAGTCAGGTGGACACATGAAGTGATATAAGATCATATATGGATATACTACTGCATCCTTCTAACTCTACACTAATCCCCTCTTAGCTACATATACCCTTACACTCCTCATTAATAGAGATAGTTGGGACTAGATATGGTGCGTGCGGTGGAGTTTCCATGGACAATACGATGGTGTGCACTGATATTTTAACATCAATGTACACTTATACAGTATTTAGTTTATATTGTACACACATGGTTCAATTAATTTTAGTCATGTGTACTGATGCCCATATATGTATAATATTTTGTAGGCATAGTTACTTGAGCATATTACCTCCAGCGCAGGGTCAGAGCTTGTGTGCATGAGAGATTTAGTGGACGCAATACCTAATAGTGGTCAGGTATATTTTAAATACTTAAACATTGTGTACATGTATTTATATTTATATATTTTAAATACTTTACAAGATTATATATTTATATGTAACCATTTGTTGTACTAAATTTGCAGGGGTCAGTTGGTGCTTCACATCTATTGGATGCTCAGGACACTCAATCAAAGGTTCAGTCTGTTTGTATGCGGATTGATGACTCCCTAGTTTGGGATGTTTCATCTTTAATGCTATTAGACTTATACATTTCAAATTATATGTTTGACATTTGTTTTTATGATTCGAGACATATATTTATATGCTTTGGACCTAGACGTAGATGATTTATTTTGTTACATTTACGATTTGACATATAAATTTATATATACTCTGGACGTATACATAAGATGATTTACGTGTTTATGGTTGACATCTACATGATTTATATGTTGTTTATGATTTGAAATATAGAATTATATACTTTGGATGTATGTACATAGATATCAATTTATGTGTTTATGCTTGACATCTAGATGATTTATGTATTTATGTTTGACATAGATAGATGTACACGCTTAAATCTATACATATAGTTTATATTTGATTAGATGCTTATTTAGATGTGTTTATCTGGATGATTTATGTGTTCATGTTTAACATAGATAGATCTACATGCTTAAATCTATATGTGTAGTTGATATTTGATTAGATGCTCATTTATATGTGTTTATCCATAGATATTTTATACAAGTGTTAATGTAGTTTATATTTTATTAGATGCTTATTTAGATGTGTTTATCTAGATGATTTATTTTACACCTATATTACATCAACTAAACAAAAGCAATAATCTTAACATATATAACTTGAATTCACCAATGCATGTCAACATGCAGTTGACCACCTAAAAACTCACCAAAACTCAAACTGCATGCATGTACCCCCTCAAACTTCTCATAAATGCCTCAAAACTATCTTAGGATCATGCAAAACTCTGTGGTCATATGCAAGCAGAAAACCCACCAAATTTGGAACACAACTGCATGAATCTTGCATGTAATTGCTGAAAAAGATCTCTCAATTGATGTAGAACTGATAATGAAGTCAAAATAGCCTCAATTTGCATACAAGCCTCTCAAAATTACCCATCAAGTGCCAGAAAAATGAAAACCCCTCCTTGGCCTATATGCCCATGTGAGAAAACAAAAGTTCCCTCCATCCACTAAAAATTGAACTCCAAGTCTAAAAAACCCCCTCTCATGCAACCATATTGACTGAAATATATCTTCATGCAAGGTCTGTAATAACATGAAAATGGGAAACCCCTCCAAGCCCATGCAATTCTCCTCAAAACCCCCAATAATCACACATCCTTTATAATTTGCATTTGAAATAATATTGTTTAAATTTTTATAATTCACATTTAAATAATATTTTACAACCTAGGAAAATATGCAAATTATAAATCCCCTAAGGATCCAGAAACTTCTTTTTTGACAAAAAATTTATTTGACGCAAAATAATAAAATAATAAACATGTATTAAAGTTTCTAATAAAACTCACTTTAATACATATCTTTATTATATTATTTATTTCCAATACACAAATTATAAATAAAGTATTTGGTTATCTTACTTTGCTATAATCATGCATTAAAAGGTGACATCAAATAAAAGAAGCACTTAACCCTTTCGAGTCATAATAAGGAAAAAACCCTTAATAAAGACAAAACACTTTTTATTTTCATCTTTATTCTTTTTCCTCTCTAGTGTCTAGCCGTCACTGCTAGATTTTTCAGGAATGAAGAAGATTAAGTGGTTTCTATGGAGGATTATCCAAGACATCTTGTAGATTCATAACGGATTTCATGCTATAAATAGGTGAGTTTCCATCTGAACATTGCCTACTCGGAAAATAATAACAAAAATGATCCTTTCTGGGTTCTTTATGCTTGAAAACTCTGCCCCATAAAACATATATCATGATTGAATTCTCCCATGCATTCGGTAACTCTAAGGGTTTGTTTCGACAACCCATCTCTTGGTCGTGTTATCTTCTCACTTCCTCTGTACATTACGGTCTTGTGGATGGTGGCCTTTTGGGTTCTGGGCACATCGTAAAATATCTTCATTTTTTGAGTTTCCATCTGAACATTGCCTACTCGGAAAATAATAACAAAAATGATCCTTTATGGGTTCTTTATGCTTGAAAACTCTGCCCCATAAAACATATATCATGATTGAATTCTCCCGTGCATTCGGTAACTCTAAGGGTTTGTTTCAACAACCCATCTCTTGGTTGTGTTATCTGCTCACTTCCTCTGTACATTACGGTCTTGTGGATGGTGGCCTTTTGGGTTCTGGGCACATCGTAAACTATCTTCTTTTTTTGAGATGTCAAAGGGTTTTACTTTGAAATTCACTGTGACTTCCATGGAGTAGCTGATGCTTTTCTTGGAGGTTCTGTATATACACTTCTGGTAACTTCCTTCCATCTAAAATATTTGATGTTATTTTCCTTGGTTCAAATGGGGGTCCTCATACATATCTAGACTTTTATACTGAAACCCTCATCGCAACTTTTTTAAAAAAATCAATAAATTTCTTATGAGTCTGGTTGCTCTTGTATTTATCTGTGCATCTTTCTGTAACTGTAAGAAATCCCTATTTGAAAACCGCAGCTCCATATTGGACATTTCTATACATTCCTTTGCAAACTTGGAATGGGGATTTCAATATTATTGCGCATGCCATTTTTTATGATTTTAAAAATGGGTCATGGAGGGTTTCTGAGGATTTTGTGACTCTGGATAATCAATTTGCTACTTATTTAGGCTTTGAGGGTTTGTACATCTTGAAATCTTTGAGTGAAAATGTAACCCTACGAACTCTAATTTCTTAAATAAAATAGAAAATCTATGGATTATTTTATTACAAACCTTGTTCTTTGGCATTTCTTTTCCTCAAGGCAGTCATTGCATGAAAATAAATTAGCTCTATTCATTCTGAAAACACCAGACAAATTTCATTAATGATGCTTTGTTCCTTCAATAACTCACCGTCACCCTGTATTTTATGCACTCATGATGTCCTTGGTGACTATGTATACAGTGGAAACCACTATAATAGAAGTGTAATACCCACCCCTTGGTTTTCTTTTCAGATTTGGTTTCCAAACTCTTTTAGGCCTTTTCGTGTGTGCATTGGTTGTTTCAGTGATATTTGGGGATATTGATGTATGCCATTTCATTATGATTTGATATTTATGATCCAGTGGATAGTTGTGTGATATCTTGTGTTTACAGTTAGATTTATGGTTATTTCATGATAGTTATTTATATGTTATGATATTATTATGTTTTTGAATTTAATAAAAATACTAACACTACATCTATATGCACATGTGTCATTTGTATGTTTTACATTTCTATTTGGTGTGTTTGATATGGTATGGGACCAAGTTGTAGTTACTTTCTCTGGCGAGATCCACACGATGTACTGATCTCAACCATTGTATGTTATATTATATGTAGGCATATGTTCATCTTTGTGATGATAGGTTTGCAGGTACCAGCCAACGTCTTCCCTGAATTGACATGAGTGAGCATGCCTTATCACAATATCTCAATGGTAAAATAGGGGAGATAGCATTCAGGCCCAAATTTATACCCTAAACCTATATTTTGTCCTAAGAATGGACAAGAATTTGACTAACTATCCTATATAAATCTGTCAAGGTGACATGGATTTGTGAGCCTTTCTATGGGTGTGTTAGAATAGTTAATCTTTCCATGGTTGTATTTATTTATTTATTTATTTGAGGATAAACCAAGGTATCCTACATTTATTTAATTAGGAGATTCTATGGAATCCCTACATGTATTTTGTCCCCTTGTTCAAGTGGGAGGACATGTCATTTCTTGTAATTCTTTTAATAAGGAAATTAGCTCATCCTCCTTAAGAGGATTTTGACACTTTGCATACACATATTATGGATGTTGGCATTCATAGATTGGTGAGTTACTTAGTAACTGCTCTCCTCATCTCTATTTAAGAGATGCTCCTTTTTCTCATTTCTACTCTTGAATTTATTGTAAATGAGTCTCTCTCTCTCTCTCTCTCTCTCTCTCTCTCTCTCTCTCTCTCTCACAGGATTTGCCTCATTCTTAATATTACAAGGGGTTTTTCTTTTCTTTTCCCCTTTCAAAACTTTTTGTCTCCTTGTTGGATCTTTTGGTGTATGCTCTTAGTTTGACATTTCTTATGGTAACTATCTTCTCATCTATATCTCTCTTGGATTATTGTTTACTTTCCTTTCTCTTGATCTTTTTCTTTCATGGTATCAGAGCTTGGGTTACTAATCCTTCTTTGAGTGAAAGATTGTTGAAGGCTACCATTTTGTTGGAGCACACCTTGTTGGAGACTTTTTTAAAGAGAGAAGCTTGAAGTTTCATTTACTAACTCACTTGTGCTTGCAGATTTTTGTATATCTATTTTCTTTAGTTTCTAACCCTCTTTGGACAACTTTCCGCCAGAGGTTTCAATTAAAAAAAACAAAAAAACTCAACCCCTGTCGGGAAACCGCAAGGTTCAATTTTTTTTCCTTGTCTCATATTATTTTTAAGGTTTCAACAAAAGAAAAATAAATTCATTTGTAAGTTTTCAAAAGCTCTTGCATGCTTATTTTAATCTCTGTGTTTACATCTCTATGTATATTTCTCAGAGTTTATCTGATTTCTAACATTTCATCTGCAGGTTATATATTTATGTGTTTCATTTATATCTATCTCTTTCTGATTTGCAGGATTATATATATTGATTCATTTCTCAATATTTTTTTCATACTAATTTGTGTGCTAGTTTTTTTTTAACACAAATATCTCTATTTTTAATTACAATATCTTATTTTTATAATATATATCTCTGGTTTCGTCCCTCTGCATATCCCATTGGGGATCTATCTCCCACCCTCAATCTGAACACTGTGTAGATAGAACTTCATTGCCTGTGCAACTTCATATCTCTCTTCTTAGCTCTACCCGTACTCCCACCCACTACCCTTGCGGTAAGGCAGTAAAAATATAGTCTCGCACCTTCTGCCTATCATTCTCCTTTTCTCCTTGCACACCTCTTCCTCAAGTATCATCTATTCACCCACTGTGCTGCGCATGAAGCAAAGGAAGTGGTCTGCACAATTCATTGTATTTTATCCTCGGTCAAACTGTTCTATTTCTTCCACTCATTTAAGTTTTTCAACGTTATTCTCTTTCAACATTTCTTCACTTATGTTCTTTAAATTCGGTCTGCATTTACCAAATGGTCTGCATTTTTTTTCCTTCAGTCTTCTTTCGATCTGCTACAAATCTATCCAACAAACCCCATTCTTCAACAATTTTGGTTATTGTTTCTATTTACGAATTTACTCATATGCATTGAATACCAATCTTTTAATAACGTCTTTCTTTCTCCCCATTCTCTTACCAACCATCGTCAGACTTTATCCATTACCTAGATTAAGCTATTAACATTTTTTATAATTCACTACTCAAATCACTGTTCCTGCCAACTACAATTAGCTGCCACTTCTCACGAGAATCTGGTCTTGTTTCATTTTGGAGGAGAGTCATAGCTCCTTGCTGTCCTCCCAACATGCGTATCTCCAAAATTAGTTTGGAACATTTTAAGTTTGAACAATCTTTACTAAGTTTGACTCATTTAAATCATTTAAAATTGTTTTTTAAAAATAGTTTCATATTTATTTATATATTTTTAAAATAGTTTAATCAATTTGTTAAATTGTTTTAGATAGTTAACATACATTATTATTTTTTAAATAGTTTATTCAATTTTTTTATAATAAGTTATCTAAATAATTCCTTTTATACTAAGTTTTATCCATTTAAGTATAATTTCCATAGAATTAGAATTTAAATTTCATTTTTTATAGTTTAAATTAAAGTTTTAATATTTTTTTCTAGTTTTTAATAAATGTTATTTAATTAATCAAACATTTGTTAACATTACGTTAAATTCCATTTTAACATTATTTGAAGTTTTTTTTATCATTGTTTCTTAGCTGTTATTGTCTAATCATAACGTTTGTATTCATTATTTTTTAATTATTGTACAAATTATGTCTACTTTAATTCCTAAAATTAAGTTAAATAATTATAATTATCATGCTTGGAAAACTCACATTTCATTTATTTTTTGGTTTAAACATATGCTAGATATTGCTACTAATCCCTCTTCTACTCCATCCGCCACTACTCCTCAAGCTGACATTGATTCTTGGAATGTTAAAAACAAGGAGGCACTTGGCCTAATTGGAATTTTCTTAAGCTATGAATTGTATGTTTTAATTACTAATTGTATTAAAACACATGCAACATGGGCTATTCTGAAAAAAACCTACGATAGTCTGAATGAATCATGAAAGATTCAACTCCAAGATCAATTGCAGGATCTCAGGTATACAAACTTTAAATCTATGGATCATTTTTTGCTCCAATTTGACTTTGTTAGAAGTCAATTGCATGGTAACTTAGGAGTAACTTTATCTGATATTTGTTTAATTCATATCATTTTAAAGAAATGTCTTCCTAGATAGTTTCAACAGTTTATTACTAATGTGAATTCTCAACTTGCTCTTCCTACTTTAGCTACTCAATTAACTTATATTATTTTTCAAACTTTATTGCGTCAAGAGGAAGCAAAGTTGATTCAATTTGGTACTCTTAAGTCTAATATACATGGTTTTATGTCTAAAGATAAAAATCAAAATCATTTTAGATCAAATAATAATAATAATAGTTATAATCATCATAATTCCAATACTAAATTTAATTCTAGGCCTTATCATAACAATAATAATAATCATCACCATACTCACAACAATAATTATAATAATAATCATTATAATCAAAAGAATAGTCCTAATAAAAAACCCCAATGCACTTATCGTGGGAAAGATGGTCATGTGACTAACAATTGCTTTAAAAAGCAAAATGATAAGAAACCTATGAATCAAAATAATCAAAATAATCAAAAGTATCATTATAAGAAGAATAATGGTAATCAACTCGTCATGCTTTTACTTTTACTTATAATGGTTCTAACCCTTCAGAGTGGATTATTGAGAGTGGTGCATCTCAACATGTTACATTTCATAGATAAATTTTTGATTCTTTGCATCCCGATACTTCAAATATTCCTATTCAATTAGCTAATAATCATAGTTGCCAAGTTGAAGGCTTTGGTGATGTTAGTATTTCTAATGGAAAATCGCATGATGCTCTTTATGTTCCCGATTTGAAATCCAATCTTCTTTCAATTTCTCAATTATGTCATGATTATAAGGTTGAATTTCATAAGGGCATGTGCCATATTATTGATCCTAAAATTGACAAAGTTGTTGCTAATGCCAAAATGGATCATGGTAACTTATTTAAATTTTATGAGTTTACCACTTCAAGGTAGTCATTGCATGCTAATATTTATTTCAATGTATGACATGAAAGGCTTGGTCATTTAAATTGTGATTATATCTCTTTGATGCAAAAAGCAAATATGGTTGATGGATTATCTAATATTATTCCTTCCAAAATTATATGCACTGGTTGCATGAGTGGTAAGATGCATAGGGAACCATTTACACATGGTAAATCTTGTAGGGCACATAATAAGTTGCACCTCATTCATAGTGACCTATTGGGACCCATGGAGAGCAACTCCATCCAAGGCTCAAGGTATGCACTTAATTTTGTTGATGATTTTTCATGTAGGACTTGGATCTATTTCTTGCATAGTAAAGATCAAGTTATTGATATATTTGCAAAATTTATATGTTTGTTGAAGGACAATATGGTTTTAAAATAAAAATCCTTAGAACTGACAATGGGAAGGAATATGTTAATAGTTCTTTTCATTCATACTTGAAATCTTTTGGCACAAAACATGAGCTTACCATACCTTATACACCACAACAAAATGGTGTGGCGGAAAGGAAGCATATAACTCTTGTGGAGATGGCTAGATGTTTATTACATTCTAAGAATATGGATTATAAGTTTTAGTCTAAAGCCATGTCTTGTGATACTTATTTCATTAATAGGACTAATACTAAAGCTTTAAAGGATAAAACTCCTAAAGAAGCTTGGTCTAGTAGGAAGCCCAATTTGGAAAATTTAAGGATTTTTGGTTCAATTGCTTATGTCCACACACCTAAACAAAAGAGGCACAAATTAGATGCTAAATCTCCACCTTATATATTTGTTAGGCATGATGAACATGATGACATTATTTTTCCATTAGTATGCAAATAAGATCTTCGGTAAATATACACCGAAAGACAAGACAAAGAGTAAACCAAAAATACAGATATCAGAGATCACTGAAAATTGCTAAATACAAAGAAAATCGATGACACAGTTTTGTGTAAATCAAAAATGCAAAATGGAAAGGATAAAGAGGAACCCGACAGTGGAACCCGACGAGCAGGACAAAGTACGAACTGAGAAGAACAGTTAAAGTGGAACCCAAGAAATAGTTCAAGCAAGGAACACCAAGAGACAGTCTAACTGACTTCAGAGCATAACCGACCGACTGAAACCAAAAGTCAATTGGAGCTCGCAAAACATGGATCTAACTTCCATGTCAGATAAAATAATCTTATTCTATTTATAGAGTCTTGATTTGTTTAAAAAAAATTTCTTTAGGGACAAGAAATATTATTGTAAGTATTTTAATCAGTCTAACTGATTTAAAACACATAGACTAGGAGATCAAGGTCAAGTTGTAAACGTGTGATCTTAGAGTTAATATTGTTTTACGTGAAACTTGATTAGGTCAATCTATCTTATAAATAGATGTTGTAATCATTCATTATATATGAGAGGATGAATGAAGCCTACAAGCACATCTATGGATCAGACTAAAAGTTTCAAGAACCAGAACAACAAAAGGTGAATTTGGTTATCAAGAACTAAGAACAGAGGCTACCGAGCAACAGAGGTATTATTCAATCACATTAGGTGATGTACTTATACATGTAATCTTAAATGGATCTGTAATCAACAATAGAAGATTGCATACACCAGGTCAAAGTGTAATTTTCTTACATTCTAACAAGTGAAGAAAAGTGTAAAAATCCTTTCAAGGAAGGTGGATTTAACCATCCAATGGTAAATCTCTTAACCGAGTGCACACTAAACAGTGTTGCTAAAGCTCTTAACAGAGTAAACTTTAACAGGTCTCCACAGATACTCCTAATAGGGTAGATCATCAGAAGTGATCAAATTGTAAGCCTTAACCGACCCCTTCCAATCTGCAGATAGTGAAGAATTTGTGGGTGCCATCCCCACCACAGTTTTTACTTCCTAACAGGAGTTTTTTGTGTTATCATATCTTGTGTTGTGTCAATTACTTTCATGAATGTTTCTATGAATGTTCACATGTATGATTAAATTAATAGAATTGATATATCTTACATCAAGATAGTATAGAACAGGTGGTTGGATAAACAATTGATTACCTAAAGGATAAAGGTTAAAAGATACAAAAGTTTTAGAGGTACTGACTCACCCCTCCCCTCTCAGTACACACTTCCCATTAATTCCAACAATTGGTATCAGAGCTAAGTCTCTTATTTGGAAAGCTTAAAGCCTTAAGAGAAAAGATCATATAATGGAGAAGTACAGACTTGACAAGAGTATTGAGAATCAGAAGCTAGAAATTTAGATCTAATATGAGCAGTATAAAGAAGCTAGAATCAAGATGAGACAACTGTTAGATGAAAAAAAGATTATGACATCTCGCTATAACGAAACATATTACCACGAGGAAGAGATACCAGATTTCTTTGAGTCTTTAGGATCAAATACAAGCAAAGCATCAGACACATCAGAAGAAAGCATCACAAGCCTAAATGAAATCAATCAACATCTGGCTGGACAAGTGAAATCTCTGCAAATCAAACAAGAGACACAGATGGTAAGAATGATTGATGTCATGAACAGTGCTAGACAAGATGAGGAAGAAAGAACACTAGCTATTGATGATAGAAGGAAGATTACTGAAAAGCTACAAGAGAAAGAGTCTGAAATATAAAGACTTACAGAGCATCATCATGAGATTACAAATCAGATTATTCTTATGAGTCAATAGGCAAACAGAATGAATGTTGAACTCATTGAAAGAATAGAAGCTATCAGTGAGCTAAGGGAAGAAAATGAAAAGCTGAAACAAGAAATCAGAATTCAACAGCAACATAAAGAAATTATCAAGAAAACTGAAGAAAGCAATAAAAGAATGGATGATTTTCTTGATGGACAACGAAGAATCAACAACAATACCGGTCTAGGCTATACCGAGAATGGAGAATCACCCAATCAAGCTGATCCAAAGAATGTCTATGCAAATCCAAGACCAAGAAAGCTGACATGCAATCACTGTGGAAAGAAAGGCCACACATTAAATGTATGCAGGAGCAAAATGAAAGGTATTCCTAAATCCACAACTTCATTCATAGGATTTTGTTATAAATAAAACAAGAAAGGACATAAAGCATATGAATGTAAGTATGAGATTAAAAAACCAAAGAAGAAAACCTACATGGACAAATACTGTCCTACTTGCAAAATGAATGGGCACACAACTCTTAAATGCTGGAAGAAGAAAAATTAAGCATGGAAGCCTAAAGGTCAAGAAATTGCCTATCAACCGAAAAGAGTCGGTAACCAGTATGTATGGGATTACAACACATGGACAAATTGTACAACATGTGGAAGATTTGGTCACATTGTTGCAAACTGTATGAGACAGTGGACAAGAAAATATAGAGGATGGACTAACCCTAGAATGACATGTTTACACTGTCATAAAGTTGGTTATCTCAAGAAAGACTGCAGATACCAAATGACAGAGACTAACACATTTCCCAATGGAAATACCCTTGAAGCATCCAGAAGATGAGAAACAAAATGTTGAGGAAAGCTTCAAACAATGATGAAGCTGGACCAAGCAATGCAATTGGTGACACCCTATCCAATGGATCTGTGACATCACCATCCCCACCTAAGCAGAACAAGTAAGTATGGAACTGCATTACACTAAGTAGTATTTTACATCAGTTCCATAATATGTTTATGAAATGCCAAATTAGCATAAGTAAAGATGCATCATGATATTACTTGTTCAAATCTGTGAAAACTATTCCATCGGGTAATACATACTGAAATCCATCGTTATAAACTCAAAGCTGAAACTGTCTTCACTTACCAAGAATCACCGGTTAACATGTAAAAGATAAGTTGCTAGTGTAAACCGAGATTCATCGGTATTCAAGCAAGTTGAAAAAGTTATCTTTGTCATACACCAAAACCCATCGGTATAAGCAAGAAGTTAGACGACTGCCCCAAAGCAATGCGTTGTCATCGAAGAGAGAAGTTAGTGTTTAACCTGATGACTCCATCTTCACACACTGAGGAGTGGTTGAGCATTAATGACTCACTTTTAGGGCAAACATCTATAAAAAGGTGACGAAAGGGTTTCATTATTCACTAGCGAACAGAGCAGAGTGACTAAAGCGAAATTTGAGCACACAACGACAGCATCACAGAGAAACTTCAACTCGACCCATAGCACTCCAAACAGATCAGTGAGCACTAGAAAAAGTAAACAGTAAGTTCCTACGTTAACCAAGAACTCTATTTTACGCATTTACAGAAAGCCCTAAAATGTCTGAAATAATGGCCACGACTTCAAGAACCACCAAACTGAAGAACATCAAGAAGGATAAGGTTAAACTTATCAAGAATTCTACGTGTGAGGAACCCCACTACAAGATATGCCCTGAGGTTACATCACAACCTGACAATGCTGGAGCATTCTCGCGAATACCAGCTAGGGTTTTTCTTGTCGAAGATGTGCGAACATACATCCATTGCAAGATTACAGAAATTGGTGACTTAGAGGTGGAACAAGCTTTCAAGAAGCTATGTAATGAGGATGGATCTATAAATGATGAGCACAAACATAGAAGTGAAAGGGCTCACAAATGCCCTATTATTCCCAAAGGTATTCAAGACCAAGTGGATTCGGTTAGTACTGAGCCAAATTCAGAACCACAAGCTATGGTTGGATGAACCTAAAATGATAACCTGAGATGTTATTCATGCAGTCACCCACTATCCTATAACCGATAAGGTAAAGGGATTAAAACACCCACCCAAGGCTGAGATTGAAAAGAACACAGGAGCCAAGTGTGATGGAAGTGGACTGAAGGTATCCACTATCACAGATGATGAACTAAAATTTGAAGCATATGTCCTAGGCTACAAATTATTTTAAGCTAGTAGGATGAACAACATAGCATTAGGAGTAGTGGATACAACTTATAAAATTGTAAAGAAAGGCACTCGGTTGGATCTATCAGAACTTCTACTTAACCAGTTAGAAGAAAACTTGAGAACAATTAGAAATGCAAAGACAAATACATGTAAGTTTGGATCACTTATCATGTGCACTTTCTTTTACTTCCAAGAATCATTTCCATCAGTAGGAGATGTAAAATGGGATACCACTAGACCAGTCACCATACAGATCGGTGAATACATAACATCACTGAGAGGCAACTTTGAAACAATTATGGATGAGTACTTTACTAGATTCAAGGATAGAATACATAAAAGAGTAAGGATCCCAGAGCAACTAATTAAAAAATTCAAGAATGATATATATTTCATGATTGACACAGACCACACATACATCAAACCTATTGTACCAAGGACAACATGGTTACAACCATTAGACTATGAGGTAAACATTGATCAAGCATCCAATGCAATCAATGCATTGATAAATGAACCCATAGAAAAACACAACCAAAGTTTGACACTTATGAAGAGGCCAAAGAAAGAATCAAAACCGGCTTGGTTGTAAAGAAAATAGACAAGAAGAAAGATAAAAATGGTTAAGAACTTGAAGAAAAGGTTGTCGGTCACAGAGGAAGAAACCAAAAAAGGTAGAAGAAACTGAAGGATAGTCACCCGTCGGTGAGGCTGAGCATGAAAGTGACTCTGAGTCTACAGAGTCAGATACTCCATTACCAACACAGGCTAAGAAGCCCAGAACCACAACTACCTCAAGGACTAGAAATTAGAAAGCTAAGGATACAAGTACTTCACCCTTGAAGAAAGGTCAAGTAAGGACCTACAAGAGGAAATTGACAACACAGAAAAAAAGGGCCAACAAAGAGAAGAAAGCTCATTAGAACCAGGGAAGATATTGAGGACACAAAATAGGATGAAGGTGTCCATGAGGAGAAGAGTAAGGTCCCTAAAACCATTGATCAGATATGTGCACTGATGGTTAAATCAGGATCAATTAATGAGTCAAAAGTCAGAAGATGATTAACTCTGGATCCCTTGGACCAGAACAAGATTGAAGAGGGAATCATCAAAATGATGAGTGCATTTAAATATGTACCAGTACAATTCTATGACAAAATGCCCAATGCAATATATGATAGAATATTTGCCAAATGGACCTATGCCTTGAAGAATAAGAAAGAGGTAAGGGAAAGAGTCCTTGTATCTCTTATGCCTCCCGAATCCAAAATGGAAGAAATCAAGGAAATGATGGAGAAATATGCACAAGAGTTCTCACCTAATATGAGAGCTTACAAGATACTTGATGGCAAGCTAATAGAGCTAGAGAAGGACAACAACAAAATTTGGAGCAAGATACTCAACAGACCCACTAAGGAAACAAGTCCCGAGCCACAGAGAGCTCTAACCGAGAATCAGGAAATCAAGATTGATTAAGCTACTGAGAGAACATAACCAATTATCATCACTGATGTTGAATTGGACAAAGAGGAACTAGACACCAAAGGAAACAAGAATATGGATGTTGCAGATGAGACATGGCCGAACACCACTATGGACAACATTGTGGACAACACAGTCATTGACATAACCGATGATCCAACAGAAGAAATAGAAAAAGATGAAGATGTCATTGTTATCAAGGACAAGATCGACGAACATGACACAATATTTGACACTTCACAGGTGAACATATCAAGCAACATGCCAATATTGATGTAAGCCATCAATATACTTCAAGAAAAAGAAAAATCACCTGACCAAGATTCAAGCATTCCCAAGGATGCAGGGGATGAAGGACAGAAAGACAACACCGATGACCAGAATGTCATAAGAGACACTCATATTGTAACAAAAAATGACAAGGTTACAGAAGGAGATTTAAAGAAAATAGATGAAGACACTACTAAGAAGGATGCACAGACAAAGGAAGATGAAGTACATAAGGATACCGATGAAGGAGCAAAAACAAAAGATGACATTCTTGAGGTAACCGAACAAGTTGTTACATATAATATAAAGGTTGATGTGGAGACGTCCACTCAAAACCAACAGGCTGACACTGAGGCAAAGTAACAAACAAAGACAACATCCCAAATCACTTCATCCAGCACAAAAGACAAAGGCGAGAAGGTGGCTATGGTTCTACATTCAAGTGAAACTTAGAAGAAGAAGAAATCCAAAAAGACTAAGTTGGAAGTCACTCTAGACGAAATAATTGAAAGACCCAAATGTGACACAACTACACTTTACTATGAAGAACTTAAAGAATATAGTGAAATATGCCAAAGGAAGGCACTACAGGAGAAGCTAAGAAAGAAACACCGAGAGTCCATGGTACTAGAAACAACTAGGGACATCTTGCATCAGATTATACCCGATGTTGATGTTGATCAAAATAAACCTACCCTTGATCAACTAGCCACTCTCATCGAGGCCATCACAATGCAGAACACTGATGCAGAAAAGACAATTGAGGAGAGAGAAGAGTAGAAATATTAGCACAAACTTGTTGAAAATATCAGCCAAGAAGTGGCAGAAAACAAGGTAAAGCTTTCAGAATTAGTAAGCGAATTAGATCCAATAATTGCTGAAGCTATTTCCTTGATACAAAAATTAAGCACACTTGATAAATTCACTAAGGAGCATAGTGATAAGATAACAAAGTTAGATTTTGATCTAGCTACTAGTGCTAAAGGCTTAACCACTGAGGACAATGCAATAAAGTTGCATTATGAGAAAATTATTGAGATAAAAAGGTTAAGACAAGAACTGTGGGAAGCAGAAACACAATTTAGGGAAGAGGTCACCGAGCTTCAAGCTCAACTTCTACCAAATCTAACACTGCTTCAACAACATATTAGTTCAGCAAGACAACTGATAGCTACCCCCGAGATGTCTATAGAAGACAACATCTACAATATGCATGCAAGGATCACACTCGAGCACATGGCTCTAGACAACCTGAAGGACCAATGGGAGAAGATGATGGAGGACATGAAGTCTTCACACTCTCACATTTTTGATAAGCTATAAGGTATACACCTTTTCCCTTAATATAAAAAGGGGGAAAATAATGATATGTACGATAGGAAACTATACAGTGCAAAAAAATAACAAAAAATGGAGTATAATGATATGATATGATATATATAGCACAAGGTGAAAAAGATCAAAGTATTATGTACATACACTTATACTATACCGACATATACATAGGGGAGTCATGAAATGACTAAGGAATATATATGGTGTACATACTAAACATTTTGTTAGTATTTTGCACATATCAATTTTTGATACTAATGTCAAAGGGAGAGATTGATGACATTATTTTTCCATTAATATGCAAAGAAGATCTTCGGTAAACATACACCGAAAGATAGGACAAAGATCAAACTAAAAATATAGATATCAGAGATCACTGAAAAATGCTAAGTACAAAGAAAACCGATGACACAATTTTGTGTGTAAACCGAAAATGCAAAGTGGAAAGGATAAAGAGGAACCCGATAGTGGAACCCGACGAGCAGGACAAAGTAAAAACTGAGAAGAACAATTAAAGTGGAGCCCAAGAAACAGTTCAAGCAAGGAACACCGAGAGACAATCTAACTGACTTAAGAGCATAACCGACCGACTAAAACCGAATGTCAGTTGGAGCCCGAAAAACATGGATCTGACTTCCACGTCAGATAAAACAGTCTTATTATATTTATAGAGTCTTGATTTGTTTTAAAATAATTTCTTTAGGGACAAGAAACATTATTGTAAGTGTTTTAATCAGTCTAACTGATTTTAAAACACATAGACTAGGAGATCAAGGTCAAGTTGTAAACCTGTGATCTTAGAGTTAATATTGTTTTACGTGAAACTTGATTAGGTCAATCTATCTTATAAATAGATGTTGTAATCATTCATTATGTATGCAAGGATGGATGAGAGGATGAATGAAGCCTACGAGCACATCTATGGATCAGACTGAAAGTTTCAAGAACCAGAACAACAAAATATAAATTTGGTTATCAAAAACCAAGAACAGAGGCTACTGAGCAAAAGAGGTATTATTCAATCACATTAGGTGATATACTTATGCATGTAATATTAAATGGATCTGTAATAAAAAATAGGAGATTGCATACACCAGGTGAAAGTGTAATTTTCTTACATTCTAACAAGTGAAGCAAAGTGTAAAACTCCTTTCAAGAAAGGTGGATTTAACCATCCAATTGTAAATCTCTTAACCGACTGCACACTAAACAGTGTTGCTAAAGCTCTTAACAAAGTAAAATTTAACAGGTCTCCACAGATACTCCTAATAGGGTAGATCATCAGAAGTGATCAAATTGTAAGCCTTAACCGACCCCTTCCAATCTGCAGATAGTGAAGAATTTGTGGGTGCCATCCCCACCAAAGTTTTTACTTCCAAACAGGAGTTTTCTGTGTTATCATATCTTGTGTTGTGTCAATTACTTTCATGAATGTTTCTATGAATGTTCACATGTATGATTAAATTAATAGAATTGATATATCTTACATCAAGATAGTATAGAACAGATGGTTGGATAAATAATTGATTACCTAAAGGATAAAGGTTAAAAGATACAAAATTTTTAGAGGTACTGATTTACCCCTCCCCTCTCAGTACACACTTCCCATTAATTCCAACAGAACACACTAAAGGATATAGAGTTTATAATCCTACTACTAACAAAGTTCAAGTTGCAAGAGATGTTTGTATTGTAGAAAATGGAGTTCATGATTTTTATAATGTGCAAGATACTGAATTTAGTGGAACTAAAGTTGTGGTTGTGGAGGATCAACCACTGTCTCTAAACCCTACTCCTAATGAATCTATTTCTATTCCTTCTAGTGATAATGATGATAATAATAACTCTACTCCTAATGATTCTTCATCTAGTGATGAATCTATTACTTCTAAGAGACAACCAATATGGTTTAAAAATTTACTTTTTGAAAGTGATGATTACATTACTAGAATGGGTGGTCTTAAACCTAGAATAGTTAATTATTGGAATTATGCTTTGATGTCTTCTATTATGAATACTAATGATCCAAAACTATTTGAACAATCTAAAATACAACCTCATTGGCAAAAGGATATAAAAGAAGAATATGATACTTTGATTTTTAATAACACTTGGGATTTAGTTAGTTTACCTCATGGTAAGAATTTGGTTTCATGCAAATGGTTATACAAAAAAAAATTAAATGCCAATATGAAATTAGTAAGTTTAAAGCTAGACTAGTTGCTAGAGGCTTTTCTCAAATTGAAGGTTTAGATTATACTGAGACATTTGCTCATGTTGCTAAAATGCCTACTATTTTAATTGTTCTTGCTTTAACTTCTAAAATGAATTGGCCTATTCACCAAATAGATGTTAAAAACGCTTTTCTTAATGGTGACTTACATGAGGAAATTTATATGGCTCAACCTCCCAATTTTATTAAAGAAGGTAATGAATATTTAGTTTGAAAATTAAAGAAATCTATCTATCTAGTAAAACAATCTCCAAGGGAATCGTATTCTAAGATTAATGCTTTCTTTATTTCTCAAGGTTTCATTAGAAATAAAAATGATCCTGATATTTACATGTAAATATAGTGAAGATGACATTCTTATTATCATTCTATATATAGATGACTTGATTCTTAATTCAAGCTCCAATTCTTTAATTTCTGATATTAAGTTTCAACTTAATCAAAAATTTCAAATGACTGATTTAGAGATTTTACATTATCTCTTAGGAATGCAAATTTGGCAACACCCCTAAGGGTATTTTTCTATCTCAAAGCAAATATACTCATGATATTTTAGAAAGATTTAAGATGAATGATGTTGTTCATGTTTCTATTCCATGTGAATCAGGAACTAAGTTAATGATTGATATGAAAACTACTTTAGTTGATGCTACTTTGTATAAACAACTAGTAGGAAGTTTGAATTATTTAACTCTTACTAGACCCGATATTTCTTATAGTGTAGGTTTAGTTTCTAGATTCATGTCTAAACCTCAAAAAACCTATTTCAAAGTTGCAAAAAGAATTTTAAGATATATTAAAGGCACTATTGATGTTGGTTTATTTTATGATACAAATGCTATTTTTTCTTTAAAAGGTTTTACTGATTCCGATCTAGGAGATCCCAATGATGGGTAATCTATTTGTGAATATTCAATATTTGATGGTTCATGTGCTATTTCTTGGAAAAGTAAAAAGGAAAATTCTATTTCTCTATGTTCTACTAAAGCTGAATATAAAGGATGCACTAATGCCTCTAAAGAAGCTTTATGGATTAGAAGGATACTTGAAGACTTGGGTCTACCTCAACAAGAGCCTACACCCTTTTATTGTGACAGCCAAAGTGCCATTTCCTTAGCAAAGAATCCTATTTATCATGCAAAGACAAAACATATTTCTCTACAACATCACTTCATTAGAGAACAAGTTGAAAACAAACAAGTGTCACTCATTTATTGCAAGGGAGAAGATCAAGTTGCAGATATTTTGACAAAGCCTCTTTCCAAAGAGAAATTTGAAATTCATTGTAAAAATTTGGGTTTAATTCCCACTGTTGTAAACTCCCCAAGTAAAGATTAAGAGGGGGTGTTAGAATAGTTAATCTTTCCTTAGTTGTATTTATTTATTTGAGGATAAACCAAGGTATCCTACATTTATTTAATTAGGAGATTCTATGGAATCCCTACATGTATTTTGTCCTCTATTCCATGTGGGAGGACATGTCATTTATTGTAATTCCTTTATTAAGGAAATTAACTCATCCTCCTTAAGATAATTTTGACACTTTGCACACACTTATTATGAATGTTGACATTCATAGATTGGTGAGTTACTTAGTAACTCCTCTCCTCATCTCTATTTAATGGATGCTCCTCTTTCTCATTTATACTCTTGAAGTTATTGCAAATGAGCTCTCTCTCTCTCTCTGGCTTTGCCTCATTCTTAATATCACAAGGGGTTTTTCTTTGATTTCCCCCTTTCAAAACTTCCCGTCTCCTTATTGGCTCTTTTGGTGTATGCTCTTAGTTTGATATTTCTTATGGTTACTATCTTCTCATCTATATCTCTCTTGGATTATTGTTTACTTTCCTTGCTCTTGATCTTTTTCTTTCAGGTTGCTTGTTATTTCAGTTTTAGTTGCTTTTTCTGTTTAGATGGTTTCAATTAGATTTATGTTGCTTCTTGGCTTGTTTTGATTAATGTTTAATTATAGTAATCATTAATGTTAATAATTACACCTTAATAAAGTTAAAATATTAATATATTAAATATATGATTATTTAATAATTAAATACTTATATTTAATTAATTGATTTAATTATTATGTCTTAATTTAATAATTGAGATTTAAGTAATATTAAATCTAAAAGTTGAAATTAATTGTATAAATTACATTATTAATATTACTTTAAGTTGCATAATTAATTTATTTAATTAAAACATTTTCATGCATTTAATATGCACTTTATTAATAAATTAATAACTTTAACTTTAACTTTAACTTTCTTTTTCTTAACTTTCATGTTGGGCACCCTTATTAGGGTGGGGTTGGGGTTGCACAAGTGAATTCCCACACTTCTTCCTTGCCACACTAATATTAAAAAAAATAGTAATAATAAGTTTTACTTTATTTAAAAATCCTTTTAACATTCCCTTTTTGCATGAGCCCCACTTTAAGTGGAGGATAAATTAGTTTAAAAAAAGATAAAAGAAAACTCTTAGTAATTTATTTTATTAAGAAGAGACATTCACTCCCTCTCCAAAGTCATTTAAAAAAAAAAGTTGTATTTCTTTTTTTAAATGGGTTTTAACTTATGTTATATGAATTGTTTATTTTAGTCCCTTATTTTTAGATTGTAATATATTTAGTTTTTAATTATATTATATTTAGTTATATTTTATCATTATTTAGTTATTTTTATATTTATATTTAACTATTATGTAATGATTATTTGTATTTTAAATTATTAAGTTTGTTGTATTTTATTTAATAAATATCATAATTGAATTTAGTTGTAATTTTAGAAATAATTTAGTAGTTAATTATAATTAAACTTAGTTTGTAACTGTCTAGTTTAAATTGATTTATATTTTGGGAATTAGGTGATTAATCTAGTATAGAATTGAGGTGTTTTACAATATTTAATTAAAGACATTTATAGTAATGGTTATTTTATTAATGTCAATGTAATGTTATAAATTACGTGTGCTATGAGCTTAATAATATTTTCTTAGGTCAATATAGGAATTGGAAATGTAAAGATATTATATATATAACTTTTATGTGTTATGTATGTTTAAATGTTTGGTGTATACGTTTGTTGGGTATGGGTTGTGTATGTCCCTATGTAGGGATTGTCTCACCAGAGGCACAAGATTCATTTGTGTGTTCCTGTGTGCTTCATCATGATATTAGTGATTGCATTCCTGACTTTATTTTCCAAGATGAGTTCACATGTACATTTATGTACTTTAGGGGATTTTGATATGATTATCATGGCTTTAGTAGTGTTAGGTCGTTCCTAGTATGAGAAGGAACCTGATTGAGATTTGTTTGATTATTGGAGATTCTTTTATTTTTAAAGATCTAGGGGAGGTTGATTAGGTGCATTTTAGGGGAGTGACTTACAATAGGGGACTAGGGCCCAAAGAGGCCAGTTCTAGGGTAACCTATTGTAAGTTGTTAATAAGTGATAATTTAATAATAAAATTTGGGGATAACATTAAAGAAAAAATTACTTTTGATGCGTCACCCATGCCTTGAGCACTTGTACAGGCTAAGGATGAGAATGAGATGATATCTAGAGACTACGTATGATTAGATTCCTCGTCTTCATGAGAGGGCATTCTGGTCCCGCATGGGTCATGTTGAGGATCTGGGGTCCAGAGTGGCCAGTCCAGGGTAACTCAAGTAATTGACCATGTGATGACACTCCCATAGTATGTAGTCTAAGTTTCCTCCATAGGTCCTGCTTTTGTCTCTAGTGGTTGGTATTTGGCTTTTAGTTTTAGTCGTTGGTACTTGGTATTTTGGTTAATTTTTGTATATCATTTATCAGTATTTTGTGTACCCTTGTATTGACCTTTGATCTCTAGTATGTCCTTGATTATTCCTATTTGCATCCTTGTACTTATGCTTTAGCCTTTCTTTCTTTTTGTATACCCGTGAGTGTGAGATTGATGTTATCTCCTCAACATGGTAGGAGTGGACCTTTGGTTCCACGAGGTCGGGTGGGAGTGATTCTTTTACCATTTAAGATATGACGTTCTTGTTCATGCTTGGATGATCCTTGTTGAAGTTCTATCTTCTTGTTCTTCTGAAGATTTTTTTATTATTATGATGATTCATATTTGTACCTTATCGATATATTGTTTGACATCCATTCGGAGGATGTGTTGTATTGTTATTCATTATTGCATACCCCGCGACTTGTGCAGTGGATGCTGATTCATTATGTATACCTTGGGTATCAGGCTGTATATGGGGTCTTGTTATATGAGATGTATATTATGTTTTCAGTTGATGTAACTTTTATGTTAGTTATTTTTGGTTGTTCTTCGTAGATCAGTTTTCTTAAAGTAGATCTACGTTAAGGAACCCTCGAGATTTGTAATCTTTGTTTGAGTTACATTTATGTGAATGTTATGTAATTCATTGTTTTTCTTCTGTGTTGTTATCATTATTGGTTGTAAACATTTTTTTAAATCCTGTAAACTTAGTATCATGTTCTAGGTTATTTCTCCTGGGTTCCCTGGCAAGGCATTACAAGAAGAGATTATTAACATTGTTAATACATAATAGTGGCCTTCCTTGGATTTGACAAAATTTTGAACTTATACTACCACAGTCACTATTTTTAAACACACTTATTTCATGTAAGCTATAGCATAAATTCCCATTTGTCTCTCTTGTGCTTTTGTATTTCTATTTAAGCTCTATGAGATTTTCACTTAGAACAACATAAAAATCTAAGCTTTTTTTACTTATTTCAATGAACACACTCTTAGAAAAACTGTATATTTTGACGATGACTATGGACTGTGGCCATCTGGTTCCTTTTCTGTTCATTCTTTGCTGACATTCACTATCCACAATAAATATCGTTGTTCACTTTCATTTTTTATGCTCATTTGGACATGGATCAAAATGCCCAAATGCACCTTCACCTTAGTTGATTATCTACCCAAGCTCTTCCTTTTTAAGATGGATGCAAACAATATGTGACAATTCCTTTTATGCATTTTATTTGACCATTTGCATCATCTCTTTTGTCACATAAAATGGATGAGATGAACTCACTTTGTCTACAAGGAGGAGCATTTTGAAAACCATAAGTGTCTTCTACAATCTTTTGAAAAATCTAATAGCAGAGATCAAATTAAATATGATAACGAGAACAACAAGTTTCAAACACTTTGTTTGTCCTCACATAATATGGCTTCAATATTTCAAACAATGTTTTACCAAGCTTTATATCAGGATTTGAACTAGAAAATGACACATACATTTCATGGTGCGTTGTGTCCAGTAATGTTTTATATGATGTTCATATTCATTAGCTCTAATCCTATATCTGATAAAATCTCTACTATTTGATGAAGGACGAGTATTATCATTCCAAAATAATTTGATCAAATTCCCTATTCCCTCTTCAATCCTATCAAAATGAGTAGCTCTACACATAATTGCCCAATTGCCTTCCAAGGTACTATCATCCAAAATAATTCCCCTCTTAACATATCGTGATATCATTTTCCTACTAAAACCAATCTTGGATGAAACTAAAGAGATTTGTCTGCTTCGGGACATAGTGTTACCTACAATGGATGTCAAGATCACTCTTCTTGTAATGACCTTATCATTATATCGATATCACTTCCCTACAGAGCTCAAACCTTTCCTAAGATTTTCAATAATATCATTTTACATGCTAGATAATTTTCTCTTTTTTGATGTTGTGTCTATACCCAACAATTTTAATGGCTCTTGCAACTTTTTTTTTGTATAAGTAAAATTGAAAGCAATTGATCTTGTTCAAGTGTTTCAAGATTATCAAAGTTAGCCATTATTTCCCTTGCTATCTTATTCATTGACCTCTTCTTAGAGAGAGCTAACCATTGTTCTACAAGTAATCCTAATTTCTCCAGATCCATTTCAAGTAAATGATTTAGATTTCTATAATTAATTCTTCTCTTTACAATTTGAGCTAGATTTATATGTTCATCCATACCAGTAGGAGAAAGTGATCCCGACCCATCTCTAACATCAATTTCTTGAGCTTCCGTAGGAAGTGATCCTAACCCTTCAAGCCAACATACATTTATTCAACCCTCCTCATTGAGCTTCTCCTTCATCTTGTACTTATTGATTGTGAGCTACGCGCACAAAAATGAAACATATTAGAACAAATTAGAGAAAACTAAAAACAAAGACATATAAAGCTCGAGCATGTGAAATTAAAGATGCATACCTTCTTTAGTTTTACAACAACGTTCCAATGAAGCTTCATGATTTTTTTTTCTCTACTAGGTGATTGTTTTCTTGATGATTTACTTTGTCTTCCCTTCTTATTTCCCATATCTTTTCTTCAAAAAAAAAAAAACATTTGAAAAAATAACCATGAATAAAAAAATAAGAATTAACTTGAATATGTTTCTCTAAAAGAGGAAATAAAAACCTAAACATCTTGCTCAAGTGGTACATACTCATATGAGCATAATTTTTGTGATTTCTTTGCCCAACTTATGAATCCTTGAGGATCAAAGTTCTTCCTAGGATCATCATGTGAAAGACCATAATGAGTTAGTTTAGATTCAAGGAGGTCATAGCTTTTAGTACTAATCACTAAAAACTTTCCAAATCACAATAACTCTGACATAAGGGACTATTTTCTATATGAACCAAGGAGCATAAAAATAGAAGTAGCTAATTGCCTTACAATTTCTAGATATGCAATTCTATTTGGTACCGTCATGGGAAGGGGAAAAGGAACACCTTCAAATCCATAAAATTTTATTTTTGTATAATCTTTAAAAGTATACTAGTCTCCCCAGTTGTAATTAACTATCTGCCTCTCATTTTAATCCTTTGGTTTGAGGAATGTCTTAATATTTAGGGTGAGTGTATGATCATATGGATGACCCAACATTATATATAATGGTTTGACAAAATATTTCTCAAAATACAAATTACTAAGACCTTGGGTATCTACTATCCTACGTGGATGTCCATATTTGCATTGGTTTTCTGAATTCCTGTGTATCATACTCCATTACCCTTAAGTCATCTATCCATAAGCTCGTCTCATGACCAATATACAAGAACATGTGAAAGAGAAAAGAGTACTATTTGAAGTAAATATAATTATGATTATTCTTATTACTTCCAAACCATGATTGATTTGATCCACTACATATGCAACATAATCAAAAGGTTGAGCATCTTGTGTTTGAATGTATACAACTAATACCATTAATGCAATATCCATAAGCGGATTGGCCTCTATACCCAAGCCTTGGAAAATTGAGCAATAAGTGTATATGAAATAATCTTCAAACAAATCTACATCAAATACTGGTTTTTCATTGATATCAAATATTCTAAGTTTCTTGTCATCATTGGGACTATGAACAGGAAACCTCCACCTCTTGTGGGTTATACTTCTTGGTAATTTCCACTATTAAGTCCACTTTTACGAAGACATTTGGAACCACTTGTTTCCCCAAATTGTATATCCATGGGCTGGATATTGGTTCCACCCTGTTTGTCCTTTTGTAATGATACATGAACAATTAATATCCTCTATCCAGGGACCAAACATCTCCCAAAGTTTTGAATTTATCTCCCAATTATTCCATCTCAAGGTGTAATTACATTATCTTCTTAGATTTGGACCTCTCTGAATGATTTTGAATTAGTTTGTTGTAGTTTTCTCCTAATCTTTTGTTCTCTGATCTCCATAGCTCCTTTATTTTCTTACAGGTCTTAATTATCGATATTTTGTTAAAAATATGAATATGCTCAATTTTTCCCTATGATGACAAAAGGACCAATCTAGAGAGATTCAAATTTACTATGCTTCTCTTTATCTTGAGCTCTAGAATTCCACATGAGAACGAATTCACCTTCATGGAATTTCCTATCTTTGGCTCTTTTATCATACTTATACTTTACTTGCTATTGCATTTTGACATTCTACTTCCATGCCTCGTTTCTCAACTCATCTAATTTTGCAAGTTGTTCCAATATTGCCTCCATGGGCTCAGGTATATCTAGGCCTTCTTCAATCATAAATTTGCGTATTGAAAAAAAAGATTATTTATGGGCATCTTTGCTTGAGTGTCACAAACCAGCTCAAATGGGTATTTTCTAGTAGATTTCTTAGTAGTGATTCTATCTTCCCAAAATGCCAACTTCAATTTTGAATCCAAAGATTTCATGTTCTTATCCAGTATTTTCTTTATTATCTTCAGATTGTTTTTGTTACTGGATTCTTCTTGTCCATTTTCTTCGGGATGATAAGGCGAGGCATATGAAATATTTATACCATAATTGTAACAAAATTAAGTGAATTTGTTAGAGAAAAAATACATCCCATTGTTAGTGATGATCTTGGTAGGTACTCCAAACCTTTTTATAATATGTTCCATCACATAAATTGTTACTACTTTGCTAGTATCCTTCTTGGTTGGAATTGCCTCAACCCCTTTGGTAAAATAATTTGTGGCTACAAGGATCCATCTACATCTTCCACTTGATTTCTTTGATATCTCTCCAATGAAATCTATACCCCACTGGCTGAATGGTGCCTATGTTTGCATAGGTCTTAAAAGTAATGCAACGTGATAATTCAATTTATCCGAGAATTTACGTCAATCATCATTTTTTTTGACATAATTGTGAGCATAATTAAAAATACACGGCTAATAATATCTTGACCTCAATAAGTTATGAGTGGTGGCTCTAGCTGAAAAGTGTCCACCACATACACCTAAATGCATTTCTTCTAAGACCTTCTCAGATTGCCACTTGTCTAGACATAGTAGCAACACTCTATCTCTATTGTTCCAATATAGGCCTTGATCAACTATCAAATATATTGAATGCCCATAATTTCACATCTCTTTTTTTGATTTTTTTTATCTAACCCCTCTATACATTTCATATGTTTCAAACAATACATTATATCAATATACCAAGAAGTTTATTCAATACTGAAAACAACATTATCCCATTCAACTTCATTCACTTGAACAACCTCTAATTTCGATTCATCCATTAACTTTTACAATCCTTGTCCTCTAATAAGTTTTTTATTTGGATATCTATACTAAATTCTTGAATCTAATTTATCCATCTACATCTTCTACATCCCACTTCCATTTGCCTAAATATATCCTTCGCTGTTGCATTTGGAATGTAAGCTATAATCTCTTCTCCTACAAAATATGGTTTGAAATGCTTTATATTCTTAACTAAGGAAAATGCATGTTTCTCATTGATATCACATTTTAGTTCTGTTGCTTGGAGAAATTTACTAAAGAAAGCTATGGGTTGCTCATATCCTTCTTCATTCTTCTGTAGAATGACTGCAAAAATCCTGTGAAAAAAAGCAAAGGAAAAGATCTGAAATAGTTTTGTAAAGTCTAGTGATTTTAAAACTCGTGCTTTCTTGACGGCCCTCTTGATTGCTATGAAAGCATCTAAAGCCTCAAAAATCCAATCTAACATAGCTCCCTTTTTCAACATTTTGGATATGGTTTCACTATCTTTGAAACATTTGATATTAACCTTCTAACAAAGTTAATCTTCTCAAAGAAGGATTGGATGAATTTTACTGTTTTGGGGATAGGAACCTTATCAATGAATTCAACTCTTTCAGGATCAATTCTCACTCCTTTAGACACAATGTGTCCCAATAACTTCCCTCATGTAATTGCAAAGTGGTATTTCTTTGGATTCAAAGAAATTCTATATTCGAGTGCTTTTAAGAATATCTTTTCCAGATGGGCACAATGATCCCCTACTTTCTTAGAGTATACTGTGAGGTCATCCTGATAAACTACCAAAATGACATTTATCAACTCTACAAAAGATACATGCATGGCTCGTTGAAAATTTGCTCCAATGTTTGTCATTCCAAATGGAATTCTACATAGACAAATGTCCCCCAAGGTGTGGTAAATGTGGTCTTGTATTATTCTGATTCCTTGACTTTGACCTTACTGTACCCTAAGAAACCATCCATCATGGATAAGAGTTCACATCCAATAACCCTTGGAAAATTAGCATCCATATTTGGCAATAAATACTTGTCTTTAAGCGATGAGACATTCAAATTTCTAAAATCAACACATAATTTGATATCCTCATTCTTCTTCCTTAATGGTACCAAGTTTTAAACCCATGTGGAGTGCCTTATGGGTTTGATAATCCCCCCATCCCTTAGCTTCATGATCTCTTGTTGCATTTTCAGTGCTAAGGTTGGGTTTATAGGTCTCTATTTTTTCCTAAAATGTTTAGCATCAAGTTTAAGTAGAATCTCATGTTGGAAAAGATCCCCCCTATAGGATTTAAGGTCATCATAAGACCAAGCAAATACATGCCTATATTTTCTCAAGAGTGGTATAAAATTTCTCTTATTTTGGGAGTAATTTACTTTCCAATGTAAACCTTTTTTGGGGCATTCTCTGTTCCCAAATTTATCTCTTCTACGTCGTCATCCTTCACAAGTGTCGACTTCATGGCATTTTTATCATCTCTGGCAAAAAATCTCTCCAAAGCAACCAAACCCCAAGGAATTTTGTGTCTTTAATTGTACCACTGCTTTCCCAAAAAATAATATCCTTCCCATCTACCTTTTCAACATAGACATTAAAATCTATCTCTTGGGATTCATACTGATCAACACAATGTAACAATTTCAACAAATCAGAGTCATCTTGAAAAACTTTCCAATTGCATATGTAATCAGGAGTAGATGGCCTAGTCTTGATTTCAACCTTTGAAATGCCAGTTAAAGTGATGTCATCTTGTTTCAAGGCAACATTTTCTAGAAAATATTTCATTATGTTCTTAGATTTGTCTACCTAGTCTATTGAGAACGCATCAAATAATTCAAATAAGTCCCACACTACATTTTTATACTGCTTGAGTATTTTATTCTTTGAGGAGTATTTAGATATCACCATTGAAACTATTAACTTAGAGTCCCCAAACACACTAAGTGTTTTAATTTCATATTTATGGCCAAGTTTAAACCCAATAGAAGAGCCTCATAATCAATCACATTGTTTGTGCACTCAAATTTCAACAAGAAGAAATAATTGAACATCTTTCCACTTGGTGAAATTAATACAATCCCAACTCCATTTCCTTCCTTGTTGCATGCTCCATAATTTTTTTCCACACATTGTCTTGGTCATGCTGAGCATGTATACTGATCAAATATGTATTTTTTAATTCTGGTTGTGTAAGTTGAAATGAACAATTTCCAAAATCAGTATCACAAAAATATATTATCTAGTCTGGATCCACATTTTCAATAATATATGATGATCTAGGCTCTCTTTCAACTTTGACTTCTTTTCCATTTGCTAGTATTGTTGCATATGATAGAACCAGTTGAACATGACCTCCTACTAAGCTAGTCCATTGTTTAGAAAGAAGAATCTCATAATTGAGGGAAACATCAAGTAGAATGATATTTATTTTATATGAAGCTTCCCAAACAAATATCTATCTTAATCTCTATATCCTTCATAATACCAACCACTGGGACAAATCTGTTGTCCATAGCGTAGAAGTTTTCATAAGTAGTGTCAACCCATAGTCCAAGTTCTTTCATGACCTCAAAGGGCACTATATTGATGGTTTCCCCTAAGTCAATCATATTTTTTTTGTACAAGATTGTTATTTATTAACAAGGTGCGATAAAATGGGTCTATTTGGGATGTATTATTGGTTAATGTAATTCCTAAATACACCTGTGGGACTTCATCATCTTTGATATTTATATTTCATGTTTCAGTTTCCATACCACTTAGGGCCTTGTTTTGGTTTCTAGAAACACTTGAGAGAAGGGATATGGGACTATTCTTTTACTCTGTAAACTTCATCATTTCAAGTAATGACACATAAACTTTCATTTGTGATAGTACATTGGTGATATCAAATGACGAGGCTGTATTTACTTGGACAGACTTGACCAGATCAACCTTGTCAAGTACATCATTTCTTGAAGGTTTATTTGCTTGGTATCATCAAATTTTGGTTTAAGAGTTGTTGTACTATGTTTCTTAGGATTTGTGGTTATATTTTCCGTCTATTTTGGGTTCTTTTCTTTTATAAAGATGCCCATAGGTTTGCCTTGGTATGGACTCACTACCCTATTTATGAGGTTATAATTGCTTCTTTCTTGTGCTATTTTTGCAACAGTAAGAACCTTGACTTCTTCCTTTAAGGGTCTTCTCAACCTAGTTTCATTTGGAATGACACCCTTACTCATCTAGCTATCATCTTCAAAATCTGAAAACCATTCCTGCATATTACATTTTTATTATATCTTTGAGAGTTTACATCGTATTCATATCCATCTTCTGAAGAATTTTACTCATCATACTTGTCAAAGGAAAACATATTTATTGTTTGATCTTTATCATATTCATCATACTTTGTATCTCCTTCTTGAAAATTATGGGCTGCAACACATTGCAATGGGGAATGGGGCAAGTTATAAGCTGCAGACCATGGATTTTATTCCACCCTATGATTTCCATGTTTCTTGAGTGGGTCTGGTGGGTCTCTATTGAAATTATCCCTCTATTTTTTTCCTTCTAGTTTCCCATCCTTTCAGTTCTTATTGTAAGGCATATCATGTAGCCTTGGCCTATGAGTCCTGTGAAACTAAGGCTTATCATTTCTTCCCATTCTATGTGTCAAGTGTTTTAGAGTATTCATGACTCTATCAAGATTGTAATCGTCCTTTGGTTGTTTGTTTTGTGCTTTGGGGTTCTAAAATAACTTGACATCATCTATACACCCCACCTTACCAGAGAACACCTGTTGTTTTCAATATTTTGTATAGCTTTAAAGGCTTATGTCAAAGTTGGAGGATTTCTGTTCCTTAATTCATACCATATCTTGGGATCAAAAGAATAATATAGAATACCAAGCACCTTGGGTTTGCAAGCTTGAGATTTGGAGGAATTTTGTTAAGTAACTTTGTTAATTTCATATTAAAGTTAGCCAGTGATTCATTTGATCCATTTTGAATGTTTGTGAGTTTATGTAGAGCAAATTTTAGGTTTGTGTGATCTCTATATTGTTCAAGGAACATTCTCCTAAATTGAGGGGAACTACTTATTGAGGCATTTGACATATTTTTATACCAATCCTTTGCATCCTCTGTGAGGGATTACATTAATAGCTTCATAAAGATATCTTCATGTTCAACATTAAAAAATTTCATCCCATTTTCAAATGCCTTTATATCACTTTCTCCTATCATGACATTGTTTCCAGTGATTTTAGGGATAACATTCCTTAGTTCATTGGTTATGTCATGAGGATAACCCTAAGTTATTGTAAAAACCAACTACTTGTCTCTATTTAAATTCATAAGGCCTCTTGCAAATATATTTTTCCTTTGATGATGTGATACTACATTTTAAAATTTTGACGGTGTTGACCCTGTAGACCATGCTGGTAATGCTGATAATTTTGATTCACATCACCATGTTGCTAATTATGTGGGGGTATCTGTGAGGGGTATTTATGGTGTTGTACAAGGGGAATTTTTTGGTATGAATGATCATACTGGTATTGTTGATACAAGTTATTTTGACACCCTTGCTAAAACTGTAGGTATGTGTTATTTGGAGGGTTCTGCTTAGATTGTTGGTATCTAATTTGTATGGTATTTTGATTGTACCCATTACATTCAGAATTGTGTTGTACTGGGATCCATTAAATCTAGGGTTATAACAATGGTTGGAATTACCTATCTCTCTCATGGATGCATATGTTGGGTATCTAGGTGGTTGAGACATCTCATTATATTTGTTTAGCATATTTGTTTGGACAAGCACTATATCACTTGATTATGAATATAAGGGTTGTTTACATGTGTACACTGGGACCTAGAATTTATATTGTCCCATGTCATAGATGCATCCATATTGTTATCTAGGTGCTCACCTCGTGTATTGGTTATACCCAATTCAGATATAATATTCATTACTTCATGGGCCAACTCTTCATTTTTCTTTATGATTTTTAATTTTCCAATTGTTACAAGTAAATCTTGTACATGGTCTTGTAATTGTTGTTTAATACGTCCAACTTGTTGATTTGATTTGGGTGAACTATCTTTTGTGTCGCTTGAATGTCTCCTTGGCGTCCCTATAGGGATAGAGAAACTAGGAGGGGTACTCAAGTCTTTATTTGGGCTAGAATTGTACATGGGATTTCCCTTAAAATGTTGAAATATTATTTCATTATAGGTTTTGGGAGCATTGGTTAGGCTCATCTCTTCCTATGTCATTCTCTGAGTATCTTTCTCACATCTTATAGGAAAACAATATTCATCATTAAAAAACTTGTATTGTCCATTGTTTTGAAATCTCCTCTATTTCTCCAGCCCCATTGGATTGTGTTGAGAATTATGATCCCGAGCCCTTTTACTATTCTTCTTAGCTCTAATTATTTTTTGATTTAATTCCAAAGGTTCAATGGGATGTCCTTTTCTTAGTGACCTTCTACCAAACATACAAGGCTGAG
>MU225232.1:640053-652345 GCA_018584345.1 Thuja plicata
TATTCATTCTGTTTGCTTCTTGACTCATAAGAATAATCTGATTTGTAACCTCATGGTGATGCTCTGTAAGTCTTTGTATCTTAGACTCTTTTTCTTGTAGCTTTTCTGTGATCTTTCTTCTATCATCAATAGCTAGTGTTCTTTCTTGTTCAGCTTGCCTAGAATTGTTCATGACATCAATCATCCTTACCATCTGTGTCTCTTGAACAATTTGCAGAGATATGACTTGTCCAGCCAGATGTAGATTGATTTCAATTAGGCTTGTGATGCTTTCTTTTGATGTATCTGATGCCTTGCTTGTATTTGATCCTGAAGACTCAAAGAAATCTGAAATCTCCTCCTCATGATAATCTGTCTCATTACTGCGAGATGCCATATTCTTTCTTTCATCCAACAACTGTCTCATGTTGATTCTAGCTTCTTTATACTGTTCATAGAACATCCGAATTTCAAGATTTTTATTCTCAATATTTTTATCAAGTTTGTACTTCTCCATTGTATGATCTTTTCTCTTAAGCCTTTAAGCTTTTCAAGAAGAGACTTAGCTCTGATACCAATTGTTGGGATTAATGGGAAGTAGTACTGAGAGGGGAGGGGTGAATCAATACCTCTAAAACTTTTAACACTTTTCACCTTTCTTCATTAGCAATCAATCTTTATTGTATTACCGACCAAATATGATGTTCTTTCTTATGCATGCATTATTAATTCATAAACTTAATTGTATGCAACATTCATAGAAACATTCAAGAAATTAATAGACACATAACACAAGATATGATATCGCATAAAACTCTTGTTAGGAAGTAAAAATTGTGGTGGGGATGACACCCACAAAATTTCACTATCTGCAGAATGGAAGGGAGCCAGTTAAGGCTTACAATTTGCTAACTTCTGATGATATACCCTGTTAGGAGTATTAATGTGGAGACCTATTAGGGTCTACTCTGTTAAGAGCTTTAGCAACACTGATGTAGTGTGCACTCGGTTAAGAGATTTACAATAAGATTGTTAAATCCACCTTCCTTGAAAAGATTTCTTAAATGTACCTCACTTGTCAAAATGTGTACAATATGTTTGACCTGACTGTATGCAATCTATAATTGTTGATTACAGATCCATTAAAGCTTACAATATATGAATATCATCTATAGTCATTGATTAGTACCTTTTTCTGCTTATCGGTAGCCTTTGTTCTTGTTCTTGAAAAACTGATTTGATCTTTGTCTGTGCTTCTGCATGTATTCTCTTGTTTGATCCTTAGATGCTCTCAGTGGCTACAATCATCATCGAACAACATGTTCATAATTGATTGAGCATCTATTTAGACAAGGTCTTTGACCTATTTTAGAATCACGCATTACAATGTTAACTCTAGATCCAAGGTATACAACTTGACCTTGATCCTTTAGTTTGCATGTTTTAAATCAGTTAAAATGATAAAAACAATAATAATGACATTGATTTTCCCTTACGTAGTGGATTTAAAACAAATCAAGAAGCTAAATATAAAACTTCGGTGATTTATCTGACGTGAAAAGTCAGATCCACTTTTTGCGGGATGTCACTGACTCTCGATATCTGATTGTCGGTGTTCCTTCTTTGAACTGATCGTCGGGTTCCCTTGACCTGTTAGGTTCCACTCTTGATTATTTCATCGGGTTGCACTGTTAGTTACTTGTCGGGTTCCTTTGTCCTTTTTGTCATCGGGTAACACTGAATAGTGTTGCGTCGGGATGCTTTGTACTTGGCAATATCGGTAACCTTGGCGTTGGGTAGTGATGTGCCCTGTCTATCGGTGTAGTATAGACAGATGGTGTTTATCATGTTTTTCCTTGCATATACTAATGGAAAAATATAATGTCTTCAATAATTCCTTTCAATGATCATCCCAAACATAATTCATTGTTGTGATTTTTTGTCTCCTCAATCTTTCAAAAGATATCTAGTAGGGCCCACTATATTTTCGATGAGACAAGCCCTTTCACTAAGGAACTTTTCTCCTTTGTTAGGTCTTCATTGCTACATCGACGCAAACATAGTTCTAAGACATCCTCACACATGTTCCATCAACATCTTACTTTTTGATGTGGCATTTCTCTTCAATGAGATTACTTTTGACTTTGACAGATCCTCAATGTTACGTTGATATTGGTACCTTCACTTATATTTCAAAGAGGTATCATATACGTCTCTTTCATGCTTAGTTTTTCAACATGACTTGGCCTTTCAATGAATCATCATTTTTTGTCTCAGACTTTTGGTGCTTCATCGATGCGATCATTTTCAATGTGATAAATGAGGAGTCTTGGAGAAAAGGTACCAATATTTACGATGGTACTCTTTTTTATATAATATCCATTCCATTTTCATAGAGACATCTAAATGTCTACTTGATATATTGCAATGGATTGTTTTGAATTTAAATTTCCAACCTTATCCTGTCTTGCTACTGCTTCAAGTATTTGACTCTGGGAATTTTTTGTCAGAAAAATGATAAATCATAATGTGATCACTAGGGAATGACTATGATGAAGAGGTCAATGAACAGTAGTGGGAAAACTATAAAAATCATATGGACAATAGTGGAAAGATTATAGGATCAATATGAACAGTAGCGGGAAATTTTTTAGGACTTGGGAAAAAATGTGAACAGTGGTATTATCCAACTCTTGTGTCTCATCTTCTTTTGATAATTTACATCCACTAACCATAGGTGTTCCAAATGGTTTGGAATTTTCCATACCAAAGGTTTTGAGGATCTCTTTGATATACTTAGCTTGTGTAATATAGATCCCTCCAGTAACTTGTTGTATCTGTAGACCTAGAAAGAACTTAATCTCTCAAATCATTGACATTTCAAACTCTTATCTCATTTCATCAGCAAATCCCTTACATAAGGTGTCATTACCTCCAAAAATAATATCATCAACAAAAATTTCAGCAATCAAAACTTTGTTGTCACTGTCACAGTTCAAGTAAACATTACTGTTGTCACTTGTTCTCTAAAATCCTATTTTGATTAGATAAGAGTGAAATCTCTCATACCATGCTTTGGGTGCTTGTTTCAAACCATATAAAGCTTTATGTAACTTACATACCTTGTTCTTGTTAGTGTTCTCAACGAATCCTTCGGGTTGCTCAATGTATACTTCTTCAAGTATGCCATTAAGAAATGTAGACTTAACATCCATTTGATATACCTTGAATCCTTTGTAAGTAGCATAAGCTAGAAGTATTCTAACTCCTTCCAATCTAGCAACAGGTGCAAAATTCTCTCCATAGTCAATACGTTCTTCTTGTGCATAACCTTTGCAAACCAATCTAGCTTTATTTTTGATAACTTCTCCATGTTCATTCAATTTGTTTTTGAAAATTCATTTAGTACCAATAACATTTTTGTCTTTAGGCTTGGGTACTAACGTCCATGTCTTGTTCTTCTCAATTTAATCATACTCCTGTTTCATTGCTTTCATCCAATCTTCATTATCTAGTGCTTGTTTAACTTTCTTTGGCTCAAATATAGATATCAAACATGTATTGTCTCTTACCTTGCTTCTAGTCATCACTCCAGCTTCCTTATTTCCAATAATCTTGCTCAAGGAATGGTGCCTCCTCACATACTTTTCCAAAATAGGCTCGGTAGGTCTCGGTCCTTCAACATCAACATTCAGTTGTAGAACTCCTTGTTCATCTTCCTCAGTAGGTGCTCTCGGTAAGGTATCAGAAACATCAAGTTGCACATATAGAAACTTCTCATAATCCTCAGGTTCCTTCTTGCTATCTTCATCATTCCTTTCTGCAAATTCATCAATTCTTACATTTGCACTTTCCACCATCTTGTTAGTAACTTTGTTCAAACATTTGTAAGATTTACTCCTCGTAGAATATCTTAAGAATATTCCTTCTTCTCCTTTTGAATCAAACTTTCCTTCTCTAGAATATTTCAGAATATAACATTTGCTTCCAAAAACTTTAAAGTAACTGACATTAGGTTTGTGTTCATACCAGATTTCATAAGGTGTCTTGTTGGTACCTTTCTTTATTTGTACTCGGTTCAATGTGTAAACAACAGTACTCACAACTTCTCTCCAAAATTTCTGTGAAATTCTTTTTCAATCATCCGTGTCCTAGCACAATCAACAATAGATATGTTTCTTCTCTTAGAAATTCCATTATGTTGTGGTGTCCTTGATGTTGACAACTATCTCTTAATTCCATTCTCATTACAAAACAATGTAAACTCATTAGAAGTAAACTCACCTCCTCTATCAGATCTCATACATTTCAATTGTCTTCCACTTTCTTTTTCAACTCGGGCCTTATACCACTTAAACATTTGAAATGCATCAGATTTTTCTTTTAAGAACATTACAGACATCATTCTAGAATAATCACCCACAAATAAAATAAAATTTATGTCTCCCTAATAACTTTGAGTCCTCATGGGTCCACATACATCAGTATGCACTAAATCCAAAATTCCTTGTGTAACATAAGTCTTGCTTGAAAAATTAGATTTAGTCATCTTACCCATCTGACATTCTCTGCACATAGCATTCTCAGGTGACTGTAATATCGGTAGTCATCTCACTCTATTCTTCTTACTCACTTTGATTAAGTTGTCAAAATTAACATGACAAAGCCTTTTGTGCCATAACCAAACATCTTCAACTTTAGCAAACAGGCAACTCTTCATAGAAGTATCAAGATAAAATAAATTACCTTTAGATTGTTCTCCAGTAGCAATCAGACTATCCTTCTAATCAAATACTTTCACCTTTCCATATTGAAATTTCAATCGGTGACTTGTATTATTTTACCGTGCAACACTCAACAAATTATACTTTAAGCCTTCAACCCAATAAACATCATCACATCTTGTGTTATTCAGTATAATTATAGAACCTTTTCCTTTCACATGATATGGAGCATCATTACGAAATCTAACAAATCCTCCATCATTCAATTCCAAGGAAATAAACTGAAGTGTGTCACCAGTCATGTGATGTGAACAACCACTATCTATAATCCATGTTTCATTCTTACTTGTGATATTAGGGCTCTTTGTTCTTCTTCATCAGAATCATCTTTAATAGCAACATAAACAACTTCTTTTCCATCATCACTATCATCTGAATCATCACCACTTAGTCCTTCATTATCAATATGACAAGATTTCTTACCTTGGTTTTTGTAGTCTCTGAATCTCCTGAATTTGTTTTCTCTTTTGTCGTTATCTCTGTCATCTTTCTTTTCCTCCTTATCTTTCTCAAGGCAATTAGATGCAAAATGACCAATTCTATCACAATTAAAACATTTCAAGGGTAACTTACCTCGGTATTTGACTTTGCCTCTTTGTAGCCTTCTAGCCAACAAAGCTTCAAATTCTCTCTCATTCTCATCACATTCAGTAAATAACTCTTCAAGACCTTCAGTACAACTATAAAATTTATCACTAGCACTGCTCAAATATACATTCCTCGCTATGACTTCCCTAGCTTTTCCAATCTTTAAGGTAGACTTAAATGCAGATTCAATCTTAGATGTAGCATGCAAACTATTGTCAAAATCATTTAACTCAAATGCAGTTAACTTACTAGTAGTAGCGTCCAGTGAAACATTCATTTGGGAATATATCTTAGCTCTTGTATAACAGATACACGAATAACATAACTTGGTAGCAGGGTTCTCAACATCTTTCTTGTAACATCATCCTCTATTATGATTCCACCAGCTCCTCTGATAAAATTAATAGTCTCCTTATGTCTTGTATTGTATTGTATTATGTTCTCTCCTTCTTTCATCCTGATAGAGTCAAATTTACCTCTCAAACTTTCTGCTTTAGCCTTCTGAACATGCTGATCTCCACCATAGGTCAAAAAAGGTCTATCCCACATTTGTTTTGAAGTAGTACATCCATCAAGTTGATCATATTCCTAGTCAGTAAGCTTCAAAGTAACTAGCTCTGATACCAATAGTTGGTCCACTGAGGGGGGGGGGGGGGTGAATATGAAAAATCAAATCTAAACACTTAAAACTTAATTCACTAATTCACTCGGGAGGACTGTATACAGTAATAACCGATTCACCAAACAACTTAATAACTTAAACAACTATACATGTCAAATATGTAAATCAATCATTCAAACTCATTAACATCAGATTAACATAGTTTACTCCAGATTTAACTCGGTTAACACCAAATTTAACGAGGAAACCCAATTTGGGAAAAACGTCAGTGGGAATTGTGACCCATAATAAAAATTGTACCCTTCTAAAGTACGCTCAGATAATAACTTGTCTTGTTAAATATTACAAACACATTTGCTAAATGTTACCCTGTTAGGGGATTTACCTCAGATTTGTTAAGATTTTCGCTGTTAGGAGTGGCCTTGTTAGAGGTCATTAAACACTCTTTTGGAATGTCACCTACTTCTAGGATTTACAAATAGGATGGTTAAATCCACTCGGTTAAGAGATTTATCTGTTAAAAATACTAATAAGCAACAATAAAACTTTGATCTGTAAATATAGAAACTACCTTTGCTTGTGTCAAATCCTTTATACTCAATTGAATATTGGCATCACATACTCCATTTAGCTCTTTCTCAAACTGTAGATTCTTCAATCTCTATTTCTCTGTTCAGCTTGGTAAATATTGTTCTTCAACATCTTCTTCTCTATTCAACTCGCCAGCATCTCTATATATTTCTCTGTTTGTTCTCATTTTTTATATAGGCTTACTTTTGCCTCTTAGTCTCCTTAATTAGATTTTCCCATCATTTGCACTCTGTCGTTCGATCATCTTCTTCATAATTCTCAACTCGGTAAACCACTTCACTTTTACCTCGAAACTTGAACTTTTCTTGGAACTCACATAATCATGTTTAATCGCTTGATCTTCGACTTAGATCTTCTCATTGAATTTTTACGTTCGTAGATCTTCTAACAAACTTCATTTAATTCTTATCCTCATCCAACTCATCATCGTTTCACAATAAATTTGATCTTATCATCATTTACAATCAATACCTTGTACTTGGTAAACTTGCTTTGCAACTCAGTAACTTTCTTCATTTACTGCTCGGTGTCTAACTCATCTTCGGTGCTCAGTGCTTGTCTTTCTCTCGGTGTTCGGTAACTGTGACCGACTAACATAACTCTATATAACGACTGACTCTGACTAGCTTGATAAAGTAACTCTTTCAGTCATAACTTAACTCTTTTCAATTTTTGACTTAATCAATCAATTATACCGACTTGATAACATCAAATATATAGTAGCAAACAACTATGTCAACATTACTTCATCATTGTCTGATATGTATTTTTCACCCATTTAACTTCTCCTCTAAAGATATGGTAACATAATAAAAATCAATAATGAATTGCTTGACATCAATGACAAAACAATAACTGATCTAACCATTTCTACAATCATGATACTCGGTATCACTCAGTCTTCATCATCTCCATCAGATCTTCATTAGTTAATCAACAAAATCAACGATAAGTATCAAACAAAAGACGAAAAGCTCATGCCATATAAAAGAATGGTCGATGATTTGAAGAAATATTGTGTTTGTCACTTTCCAACAAAATCCCAGAGAGGAGAACAAGGCGGTCAATGTCATGGATACTCTAACCTCAATGCTACAAATGGAAGAACATCAATTCCCCTTTCCTGCCTTTGATTCCCCAGATTCCCAATAATATGTTCAATTGTGTGGGCCATGATTCCTCTAGATATAGAAAAGTTTATTCTTATCTAAAAGACCAAATCATACATGATAGCTTATCTAAAAATGACAAAAGAAACCTAGTCTGAAATGCATCACATTATCTTATCATAGGTACTGACTTATATAGGTGTGGTCTAGATGGTACTCTACTTAGGCATTTAGAACGTGAAGAGTAGGAACTTGCATTACAAGAAGTCCATGAAGGTATTTGTGGATTTCATTCGAATGGTCTTTCGTTAGCAAAGAAACTCTAGAGGGTTGGCTACTACTGGCCTAACATGGAACAAGAAGCGATTCAATATGCCAAGTCTTGCAAAAAGTTTCAGTTGCATGGCAAATTGATTCATGCTCCAGAAAGGGATTTATTACCGTTTATTACACACTGGCCTTTTCAACAGTGGGCCTTTGATATCATTAGTTATATATATCATGTATCATCCAATGGACACAAGTTTATCATCACAACCACACAATACTTTACAAAGTGGGTTGAGGTCGTTCCTTTTATCAAAGCAATTGGCAAACAAGTGTCTATGTTCATCTTGAACTACATTATCTATAGGTATGAGATTCCCTCTTCAATTGTAACAGACAATGGGGGGCAATTTAAAAATAAGGATATAGATGACTTATGTGAACGATTCAGAATCAAACAACATTGTTCATCCATATAGTACCCACAAGGTAATAGACAAGTTGAAGATACAATCAAGACAATTCTAAATTTTTTGCACAGAACGGTAAATAAATCAGGAAAAGATTGGAATTTGCAATTAATTCCACCATTATGGACCTACAGAACTAGCATCAGAACGCCAACAGGGGCTAGACCATTTGCTCTTGTCTATGGATCAGAAGCACTATTACCGATTGAAGTCAAAATTCCATCTTTAAGAGTGTCATTGCAAGGGCTCGAAACAGATAAAGACTATCACATAGCAAGGATTAAAGAGCTAGAATTGTTCAATGAGCACAAAAAAGAGGCACTCAGTCATTTGAGGGTTTATAAGAAAAGGATGTCAAAAGGATATAACAAGAAGGTACACCACAGAAAATTTCAGGTTGGAGACCTCATATTGAGAGAAAATCCAAAAAATCAACAACACAGAGAACAAAACGAAAAATTTGAACCCAACTGATTGGGACCCTTCCTCATCACAACATTTGGCTCTGGAGCTTATCAACTCTCAACACCAGAAGGAGATCTACTTCTGGATTCAATCAATACAATCCACTTGAAGAAGTTCTATACTTGACGTTAGAAGGTTGTACATTAGAGAAGATCCTAAAGAAATCCCAAAATAATGGAAAATGATCTTGAAGAAAAGCAAAAACATCAGAAAAAGTCCTGAAAAAAAGAGTATATTTGATGAAAACCTGATAAACAGGCGCCTTGATACTAACAAAAAAATAAAAAAGAGACAAAGTACAAAAAAATCAGAAAAAAAGAAAAGTGCCTGGGTGAAAACCTGGTAAACAGGTGCCTTGGAAGCAAAAATAGCAATAAAACTCTAAGTGGTGAAAACCTGGCAATCAGGCGTTGCTTGTAATCGGTCACTCCATCTATCAGTACATTGCTTTGACCATCGTGCTTGCAACAAATTTGTCGCTTGTACATATCTACCAATTCTTTTGCATCCTCGTACATGTCAGTCGAATATGCATCCTCAAAATTATGACTTGGAATTGTGTCCTCTCTTATCCTCAAGTCAATTAATAATCACTAGGGAGGAAATTCATTTAATTCAACAACGGTGTTTCATCAACACCAATTCAACAAAGGTGTTTCATCAACATTACCTCAACACCACTGATCAAGTGTCTTAACTAAGGGCAAGTTTTTAATCAAATCATCACTAGTCCACATCATCTTCAGACTTATCAAGCAATAGGCTCAATCGTCATTTCAACATCAAAACAATGGTGTTTTTCAACACCACTAAACAACCAAAGTTGTTTTTCATCGATCTACAAACGGATGGTCTGGTCCTAGATACTGGTGTCTGTGTCTTCGGAGTAACTCAATGATGTCAATAATACTAGAGAACAAAGATGAAGACTGGACTATTTTCTTTGTTTCTTGTCTGTTGATTCGATTTTCACTTATCATGTCTCTTGAGCGACTCTATGACGTCTTCGCTACTAGAGAAGCAAGGACAAGGGCCATGATGTTTTCTTTGGTTGCTGCCTGTGGGAGGTATCACAATGATGTCTTCTGAACATATGTTTGGTAAGGTCTATGATGACAACACTTTAAACCATCATATTGCTACATGGAAGGCTCAGACTCTGAGATTTTAGCAAATGTTTGTATCAGAAGGATGAGGGAAAGCATTCCTTGTTTGTTGAAATATCATTTGATTTTTGATTTTCATATTTCTTGAGGACTTCCGGGATGTCAAAGAAATAGAACACCAAGGAAGGAATATGATATTTTCTTTGTCTGCTGCTTGTGGGATATTTTTCCGATAAAGTCAAAGGTCAAATAATCTGGGTGTCTGTGATAAGAGCCTCCACACTTGTGGTATGCCACACATACCTCGGCTCCGAATATTTGTACCCTAGATGGAGGTTGGAAAGATTATTCCTTTTCTATTTTATGCAACCAATACTCAGGTCATCATGATTCTGCATATCTTGATGCTTGTATCACATTGCAATATCAACATCCGGTGAAATCGGTATTCATATCACCATAGTCGCCTGAGTACTAGTAGTGGTTATACTTGATTAAAAATGTGAAGAAGACAATATTCATATTATCATGGTTAACTGTGTACCAGTGGTGGTCATATCTACTGCTACATTGCAAACAAGGCTCAATGATGAAATGCTAACTAAGGATTTGACAATCATGAAATTTGCATAATAGATTTGCATAGTAGATTGCATTCATTTAGCGTTGCATTCCTTTGCCTTGACTGAGCAAATCATGCATATCTTTTGTGAAGGAAAATCTAAAGGAGATGATATCAATATCGAAACTTCAATCCACTCGGGTGACATCATCACACCACATTGCACATGGTCGAGTATCTCACAATACTGACATCAAAACCATGCGTGCATCACATCTTAGTGTGTGCTAAAAATGTGTCACACTTCTATGAATCATTGTAACCAATATTGCTCAAGAATGAGGTCTCGAATGGCGACTCATAGCTCTTTATTCATGGAGTGCAAGGGTGTGTGATGAAGGCTCTCAGATTGACCTAGTTGTGCCTATGCAAGTACACCATGAAATGAGAGATTCAATGCATGAAATGAAATCTATTATATATGATAACAATGTAATAAAAGAAATTAGTCTAAATGATAACAATGCAAGATTAATCTATGAAACAAAATGTGCAAATTTAATCTATGAAAGTAAACATGATTCTAAGCTAATATGAATTTAATCTAAATGGATAGCCATGGATGCAAGAAGAAGACACGAAGAGAGAAGTTGCAATATCCAAGCTCAAGTGCTCAAAATCTCCTCCAAAATTGCTCTCCAAACCTACAACATAACATTAGCATAAAATCTTGATTATCAAATTGGAAGGAGAGGTTTCCTTTTAAAGAACAATGGACGGTGGAGATTAAGAGGCAAAAATCAAAAGCTATGATTAAGAGACAAAAATCCCACCACTTAGGAAGATGTGTGAAGAAAAAGAACTTTATTTATTTTTATTTAATTTATTTTATTTTTCAACAAAGAGGGATTTAAGTGGGGGTTTTATTTAATTAAAAGAGAGATTTTCTTTTAGTTAAATAAGATTATTTAATTTAATTAAAAAATATATTTTAATTAAATGAGATAATATTATTTAATTAAGAGAGATTTTAATTAAATAAGATAAGATTATTTAATTAAAAAGGAATTTTAATTAAATAAGATTATTTTATTTAATAAAAAGAAATTGTTTTCTTTTAATTAAATAAGATAATTGATTAAATGATCAAACCTTAGGAAATATTGAAATAATTGAATTAATCATGATTTGATCAAGGAAATTGATTTGAATTGAAAATGTTGCAAAACATTGATTCAGGAATTTGATAAATTGATAAATGGGGGCCCATAGTCCAGACGACTATTTTAGGGTGCATACATTTGCCCCTTTTTGACTAATGTGTGATCTTTATGGGAACACATGTAGTCAAACAATGCAGTTGAAGTGTGAGATCGATTTGGGATCACAAAACAACCCAGACGTGTGATCTTTATGGGAACACATCAAGACAAAGATAAGCCGATTGAAAAAGACAAGGTCAACACCCCTGTAAATAGGTAATTGACATGTCCAAGATAAGAATCTCAAGCAAGGTTGCCCCAAGCAGAGAGATTGATAAGATTGATAAAGATGAATCAAGGATTGGAGTTTGATAGGTACTGCCCCTCATGATCGAAATCAAAATGAGATAGAGGAGAAATAACAAATTGATAAATTTGATCAAATCAAACTAAAGATAAGGTTCTTGATGTAAGATGAAAGATATAAGGATCAAAGAACCAAGGTAGATCATCAAGCACGAAAGATTATGCCCCAAGGTTGAATTAG
>MU225232.1:652438-700673 GCA_018584345.1 Thuja plicata
CCCCAAAATTAATCAACTGTTTAAGATAGAAAATTTTGATTGAGATCACGAAAGAAGATAAGGAAATGAAGATCAGAATGTGATCACAGTTGATTAAAAGTCTACAAGAAAGATGAAGGAAACCCTCTCAAACTCATAATGCAGCCTAAAATGGAAACTAAAATGAGGTCTAACAATGCAAGCTACATGAAAATGCAAAGGTGTACTTGCAATAGAGCAACAATAACATAGGACATCGTGTTCATCATTCATTAGAGAATGTTAAGGAACTTATTTTTATCATTGAGCCATTATTAACAAACATCGAAAAAATCACACAATCATCACTAGTCACAATTGCAACTATGAAGATATGAATGTGATTTATATCGGATTGGAATGTGGAAAGATTCTAACATAAGCATCAAAGACATAAAGTTCAAGATGACTGTGATGTTAGCTTACCCAATTTAATATAGCAAAACCATGCTCGCATCAAGGCATAAAGGCCAGGATGACCATCTCAACGGTTGTGCAAAAATAGTGAAGCATAAAGCAGGAAGCAAATAAAAACATGTTCCATGCCCCAAGTCCTCTAGCTATGCATCTCGGAGAGACTTATTAGAGAAGGACACTCAACGAAAATCAATAACAGTCAACACACAAAGAAAAGATCATGACATAGCTCAAGCATTAAGTGTTGTGTTTAAAAATTTAAGTGTGTTAACTTATACTGAGTTCCGAAGATAAGGATCAAATGCTCGCAAGCAGGTAAGACCACATGACAAAACGGGGTAACACCAAACCGATAAGTGTTGAAAAACATTCAATGTCAAGGGTTGTATTGAAAAATACAGTTGACGTGGTGTTGAAAAACAACATTTGTGAGATGTCCTATAGACTAACGCATCCCAGAGACCAAAGCTAACACAATTATGATGCTTAGACAAAGACAAAGACCAATTCCAAACCAAGGCAACAAGGACAAGGCATGATGGAGAAAGGCTAAGTGTCGAGGACACGCACTAGGAAACAGGGGTGCAAAGGCCTCAAGTAGCGCCCGTTTTTAGGTTTTCACCACTTGGATTTTATTACAATTTTTTCATTTTTTTCTTCCTTTTTTTTTAGGACTTTTTATAACTTTTTTTAAATTTTTGCTACCAAGGCGCATGTTTCGAGGTTTTCACCAAGGCACTTTTTCTATTTTTTTGAATTTTTTTAAATTTTTGAATTTTTGTATTTTTGGAATATATAATTTTTTTTTAAGATACATCAAAGCGCCTATTGCTAGGTTTTCACTAAGATGATCATTTTTTCAAGACATTTTCTAATTTTTAGAATTTTTGACAATATATCATTTTTTTTTGGATTTTTTAGGATCAATAATTATGTACAAAGGATGCCCCCAGATAGAATGGGCATCATGGATAAAACTTCTTTAGGTGCAAGACATTGATAGGATCAAGGAACTGCTCTCCCTCTTATGTAGATAGTAAATAAGCACCTGACCCAAAAGCTGCTGTAATGATGTAAGGTCCAAGCCGATTAGGTTCGAATTTGCCCTTTTGATCTTTCTTGGGATTTTCACGCAGGACAAGATCTCCTACTTGGAATTCACTAGGGTGAACCTTTTTGTTGAAGGCTTTGGACATGTGCTTTTAATAAACCCTCATATGGTCAAATGATGCTTGACGTTTCTCATCTAAAAGTTCTAACTCTTAAAGTCTCATGGCGCAGTAGTTTTCATCTGTAACTAAATTTTTGAGGGAAGCTCTAAGTGAAGGAATCTCAACCTCCAAAGGTAACACTGCTTCAACACCATATGCAAGGGCAAAAGGAGTAGCCCCAGTAGGAGTACGAATACTTGTTCTATAGGCCCACAAAGCCAGATTTATCTGTAAGTGCCAATCTCTACCATTCTTACAGATTGTTCTATGCAAGATTTTAAGAATGGTTTTGTTTGATGCCTCTGATTGACCATTTGCTTGCGGGAAGTAAATGGAGGACCAATGTTGTTTAATCTTGAATTTCTTGCAGAGTTGTTTAAGGTCCTTATTTTTGAACTGGCCTCCGTTGTCAGTGATAATCTCAGAAGGCACTCCATATCGACAGATGATATGGTTCAGAATGAATAGAGAGATTGTCTTGCCAGAGGCAATAGAAAGTGGGACAACTTCTACCCATTTAGTGAAGTAATCAGTAGCAGTGATAATAAACTTGTGTCCACCTGATGAGTTGGGATGAATCTGTCCAACAAGATCAAAGGCCCAACGCTGAAATGACCAATGAGATATAGAAGGAATGAGCTCCCTGCCTGGAGCATGTATCAGGTTACCATATTTTTGACACTTTTCACATGACTTTGCAAAAGCTACTGCATCAATCTGCATCTTAGGCCAATAGTACCTTGCCCTAAGCAACCTCCGGGCCATGGCAAGACCATTGGAATGTCTCCCATAGATGCCCTCGTGGATATCAAATAACGCTTGGTCAGATTCTTCCTTTTCTAAGCATCTGAGTGTTCCATCTAGACCCCTCCTATACAAATCACCAGCGATAAGGGAATGGTGAGAGGCGTTTCGGGTAAGGTTTCTACGTTCAGATCGGTTAAAGGTTTCGGGAATAATGCCATCACAAAGGTATGAGTAAATGGCACCATAACGAGACGAGTCACGACCAACAAGGGTACAAATGACATGGCTTTCTTGGGAGTCATAGATAGGGTGATGTAGCTCTTCCACAATGAATTCGAATCTGGATTCGTGTTGCTCTAATTGAAGGAGTGAAGCAAGTGTAGCCATAGTGTCAATGGCTTTCTTTTCTGCTCTAGGGATTTGCTGAAACGTGATAAATGTGATGTAGGGTTCAAGGAATCAACCATTTTCTCATGTTTTTTTTTATATTCATCATTAACTTGGTTCATTATCAGCTGTGAATCCCCATGGATGTGTAACTCTGTGATTCTCCATTCTATGACCATCTTAAGTCCATTTGTTAAAGCTTCATACTCAGCAATGTTGTTTGTACATGGGAACAATAACTTGTAAGATTTAAGAATCGTGTACCCATGAGGAGAAACAAACAAAATACCAGCTCCTGAACCATTTTGCATGAAGGATCCATCAAAGAACATCTTCCATGTTCTTTCAGTCATATACATGAGGTGCTCATCTGGGAAATCAACTTGAATAGGTGCATTATCTTGTATTGGGAAATCAGCCAATTGATCTGCTATGGCTTGTCCTTTAATAACCTTACGCTCAATGTACTATGTCGAATTCTGAAAGCATCATCATCCATTTAGCAAGTCTACCTGTGAGGGCAGCCTTACCTAACAAATATTTGAGTGGATCTATTTTTTCTATGAGGTGTATAGTGTGCGCAAGCATGTAATGTCGCAACTTTTGGGAAGCAAACACAACTGCAAGGCAAGCTTTCTCAATGTTGGTGTAGTTAACCTCATATGCAACAAGAGTATGGCTAATGTAGTATATTGCTCTTTCTTTTCTATTTTCATCAAGTTGAGCTAGTAATTCCCCAAGGAAGATTCTGTCGCTGAAATGTAGAGAATGAGTGGCTTCCCTGGGATAGGAGACATTAAAATAGGATGATTTGCCAAGTACTTCTTGATTTGATCTATGCTCTTTTGACAATCCTCATTCCAAACACATTTAACTCCCTTGTGTAAGTTCTTGTTGAAGGGTTGAGCTCTATCTGCCAGTTGTGAAATGAATCTCCTTATAGATTGAAGACTCCTCATTTGACTGATGTTTCTAGGAGGTGGCATAGCTATGATTGCTTGGACTTCAGGGACTACCTCTATTCCTCTTACTAAAATAATGAATCCGAGTAGTTTTCCAGAGGTGACTCCAAATGCACACTTTTTGGGATTTAACCTTAGTTGAAATTGTTCCATGCGATCTAGAATGACTTCTAAATCCTCTGAGTATGTATCTCTCTTTTTAGACTTGGCCAAGGTGTCATCCACATAATCTTCCATGTTCTTATGCATCATATCATGAAAGATTGTTGTCATTGCTCTTTGATAGGTGGCTCCTGCATTTTTCAATCCAAAAGGCATAACGTTCCAACAATAGGTACCCCATGCGCAAGTGAATGCAGTCTTTTCTTGATCTTCAGAAGCTATCTTGATTTGTGTACCCAAAAAATCCATCCATCAAGAAATAAATTTCATAACCCGCAGTCATATCCACTATCATGTCTATGTCGGGAAGTGGAAAATCATCCTTTGGGCATGCTCTATTGAGATCTCTAAAATCTGTGCAAACTCAAATGGATTTATTGTGTTTAGAAACTGGTACAATGTTTGATATCCATTCAACATAAGCAACAACTCTTATGAATCCTGCACCAAGGAGTTTCTCCAATTCTGCTTTGATTAGGAGAGCTATGTGAGGATGCATCTTTCTCAAGTTTTGTTTAACCGATTTGACATTTGGAGCTATGGACAAGTGATGCATAATAAGATTAATGTCCAATCCTGGAATATCTGAATAAGTCCATGCAAAATTGTTCTTCTTTTGTAAGAACTTGGTGTAATCTTCTTTTTCATGTGGAGACAAAGATTTAGCCAAGTGTACTATCTGTGGAGCTTCATCTGTACCCAGATTCACTGCTTGTGTTGGTTCAATGAGAACGAAAGATCTGTCTTAAAAATAACTAGGGAGACGGTCAAGTACCTCATCCTTAGGCGCCTCAGAGAGGTTTTCACCCTTGGATATGTCATTTCTTTTTACTTTTTTCAGTTCTGACACCGCCACACAGTAGTTTTCGCCATCAGAACTCCTATTCTTTTGATTTTCTTTTCTTTTTATCTTGTGACTAAGGTACTTGATGTCTGGCTCTGTCATGCTGGTAGCCAGTTCATTGGTGGAAGAGACTACAGGTTCAATGGCATTTAGGTAACAGGCTATCTCATAACCATTGTGAAAAGTCAAGAGGTGACGTTCTAGACAGCGTTGGGACCAATCAATAAGGTCGGGATGAACAAGAGGTAGGTCCATGGCTGGTTCAAGGTTATATATGTGGATGATATTATAACTGGCGACTGAAGAGTTGGAGTCCATCAAGTATCCTAATAAGCTACCCAAATCGAGATTTGTCCTAACAAGCGAAGAATCGTCCACTAAGGCAACACGTGGGTTCAAATCCTCTAATCCTACACGTGACTCGTTGGCTACCTCGGTTTGAGAACTATAAGTGTGGATAACATGAATATCTCTATCAACTGTGGAGGACTCAGAAAAAGAGTCCCATGCATACTCATATGAACTTGTGTCTGAACTGCGACTAGGATGTTTACACCATGAAGGTTTGGGACATCTTGATGTGGAAGGTTTCATTTCATCAAAGGTATCACCTTCTCTTTCCATTAAACGAGCAAGATTCTTACACTGGCGTTCTCTATTAGGATCTTCAATATCTGATTCATTTTGTTCTAAAGTTGCAACTGACGCATGAGTGAACGGAATATCAAAATCTCCCCAAAGGAGATTAGTGGAAGGGACCCAATCTTCACACATGTCTTGCTAATTTATCAAATTAGGAACATATTCTGGTTCATCATCGCTATCCGACGCCTCAAAGATAGGATTAGTGCGCTTGTTATAATTCTTAAATCCTAGGCCAACCGTCCTTTTAGACCTACGGCCAAAAAGAGCATGATCAAGGGGTTCAGCTCTAGCATCTAATCTGTGACTAAGAGGGCCATGTCCAGGATAGCCCATCTTCTTGAGGAAAGTATACCCTCTTCCATAAGCCTTAAGAGAGGGAGAGAAGTTTTCATTATGCATGTATTTTTCTTCTCTATAGATCCAGTCTCTAACAAATGTTTCTTCTTTCTCATCTTGGATAGGCACCGAGGATTCTACAAATGTGCCAAACAATGTCATAGCTGAAGAAGAAGGTTTCTTTTCTTGTGAAGGATTTCCGTAAGACCGAGGCGAGACTGGCAGTGTTGTGAGGGAGTTGGGCTGATACCCCCCATGCCAAGGTCTATTGACTTGAGCTTGTCTTTACATTCAACCAAAGTTGTATCAAAATCTTCTGCTTCTCTATTGAGGGGAACATGAGTCCCTGCTGAAATTGAGTTAAAAGACAAAGTGTTATCCCCAGGTATACAAACCTCTGTTCCATTGTAAGGGAACTTAACGCATTGATGGTAGGTAGACGACACTGCTTGCATATCATGAATCCATGGTCTACTGAGCAAAATATTATATGCAAGGGGTCCAACATCAACTATTTGGAATAAGATATCCTTTTCAAAAGGGCCAATCCTAACAGGAAGGATGGCCAACCCCTTGGAACTTCTTTCTGCCTCATCATAGGCTTTGATGGTGATCCTTTTCCTTGTATCTATAACCTTTTTAGAATAACCCAACTCTTTCAACAAACTGAATGAACAAATATTTAGCCCAACACCCCCATCTATCAACACGCGCCTGACACGGGTTTTATGGATCATGACTTCAATATGAAGAGCGAGATTATGTGGGTGGCTCAAAGCTTTATCATCTTCCTCCGAAAAGGTAAGGTAATGAGGGCTAGCAATGTGATTAACCATGTTCTGGAATTGATCGACATCTAAGTTGTTGGGGACGTTCGTTGGGCGCAAAGCATCCACAAGGACTTGCTTGTGTCTTGGAGACAACTCTAAAAGCTCAAAGATCAAAATTTGAGTGGGGGTTCTTTGTAACTGATCGACAAGATTGCAGTTTGACTTAGGATCAACTGTCGACTTTAAGATGACATTCTTAGATGCCACTTGCTTTGGTTTACTTGAATGACTGGAATTGAGTCCTCTAATGACAACGAGACCTTGACTTCTTGTGACAACATTAAGAGTTTGAGACGACCCTCTAGAGTTGGGACCCCTTAGCACCCCAACGTGCTCTTCATCAAAGATAGGAGGAGAGTCCACATCTAGATCATAACCATAGGGATCTTTACCCCTCATCATGTTGACATTCTCTACAACTTCAAGCATGTTGATAGTATTCTCCGTATCTGCATAGGTGTAATTGATCTCAGCTTTGCCACTCTTAGGTTTAGAGGTTTCCCCCTTCTCATACTTGGGCAAAGGTTCCTTGAATGCCTTGTGATCGGCGTTGGTGTTCAATCCATATATCTTAAGCTTTCCATTCTCAATGAGATCTTGAATAATATGCTTGAGTTTGTAGCAGTTTTCAATGTTATGTCCAATACCATTGTGAAATATGCAAAAGGCCTTCTCATCCCACCAATGCGGCTTAACATCAGGTATATGAAATTTCTCAGGATCTTGAGGATGTGCAAGATTGTTGGAAATGAGCGTCTTCAAAATATCCTCATATGAATCACCAAGTTTTGGAAATTGATGTCTTTCTCTCTTAGGCTTATCTTGGTATCTTGGCTTATTCTCCTGTTGATTAGATGCATTGAGTTTCATGGCTTGCACAACACTAGACAAGTGGAGCACATTTTGATCCTTGTGTTGGGAGGAGTCCACAACTCCATCATTAACCACTTGTTTATTCTTATTCCAGTGTGAGTTCCTTCCCTTATCCTTGTTAGAGTTCTTGTTTTGACCATTGTTGTTGTTGTTGTTGTTGTTTCCATGTTTGGTCAAAATACCTTGTTCTTTTAAAACATCTTCAATCCTACATGCGGTTTCAACCATGGTATCAAAGGAATCAAAAATTGTCTTTCTAACTTCATACTGCATTTCAGGAACTAAGTTGCTAACAAGGATATCAATCTTTTCATTTTCTGGAATGGTTGTAGAATATCGAGAGCACTGTCGTCTCTAGCTTTGCAAGAAAGTAACAAAGGATTCCCCTTGACTTTGTTTTAAATTGCATAAGTCCAACATAGTGATTGATCTTGAAAGGTTGTATAAAAAGTGTTGAACAAATCTATGAACAAGCTCTTTGAAAGTCTTGACGAGGGGAGTTATGTTGGTAAACCATTCCATTGCTTGACCCTTAAGACTCCTTGGGAATAATCTCATAAGATAGGAGTCATCTTGGTGGAACTCAAAACTTGTGGTATAAAACTGGTGCACATGATCATGCGGATCTCCATTCCCATCATATTTGTCATATTGAGGGATCTCAACCTTTCTAGGGAACTCTTTCATGTCAACACTCTTATCAAAAGGATTAGGACAAATCGAGTCTAGTGAGAATGAATTCTTAGGTGCCAACATCTTCTCCATCATGCTCTTAAGTTGTTTGATGTCTTCCTCTTAAGATGGACCCTGCCTCTTGATCTTCTTGTCCACATCAAAGTTGTAAGGGACCTTGGCACCCTTGTTGATTAGACTCTCTAGGAACTTGTTTTCATTTTGCTCTAAATACTTCTCCACATACTGATGGAAAAGTGGTTCTTGTTGCATTCTCATGAAGTCTTGGGAGCTGTAGTCAAAATTCGAGCTACTACTCCCATATTGTGAACCATGATGAGCACGTTGTGAAGGTTGCCTTGAGTTCCTAGGAGGTGTTCGTCTCCTATGATGTTCGTGTCTGGAAGCCCTTCTTCCTCTAGGGCTAGGAGATCGTGAGGGTGTTCTTGAATGTCTTCTACTTCGTGAAGATCTTGGAGGAGTGGATTGAGGAGAGTTTCTCCCACCACTAGCACGCATGTTATTGAATTGGTCATTACGTTGCTGAGCCAAGAGCCTATCCTGCTCTTCTTGTAAGGATTTTCTTTCCATATCCAACAAAGTTTTCTTGTCCAATTCTAGGAGTCTAAGTTGTTTTTCCTTATGAGCTTGTTCTTCTAGGAAGGCTTTCTTTTCACACTCAATTCTCTTAAGTCTTTCGCTCATGTAAGATGTCTTAGGCGGTGAGCTTGGTCTTGAATTTCTAAACAAGTTGTTGGTATAGGTTGCATTAACATGAGTGTCATAAAGCTCATCTCCTTGGTTCTCATGTTGTGATAACTCATCTTCATAAGCTTGTCTTTTACCTCTTTCTCTCTCAGCCCTTTGGTGTGCATCTAGATATCTTGTTGAAATCAAGGGTGAGGCTGGTCTACTATCATGAGAGGAATTTCCAACTGAAATGGCATCTCTATTTCTTTCAAATATGTCGTTAAGGCGTCTATCCATGTCTTCCCTCTCTTGTCGAGTCATTGTGTAACTCATATCCATATTCGAGCGAGAAGATGCTAAGGGTGTTTCCAACTCACTAAGATGACTCTTGGAATCAAACCAAACTTCGAAATTATTCCTAGGTGATTGATCAAACACAAATTCTTTTCCCTCACGCCTTTGGCGAGTTTGAACTAAGGGTAATTGGTTAAAGACAAATTGAGGTCGTTTTCCTTGATCTACTTGATATCTTGTTGTAACTGGCATGAAAGAAAAAGTACTTGCTGATAGGATGACCCTAAGAAGCATTTGTACCAAACTAGGATAGTAAAGGCAATAACTTGTCCAAAAGAGGTGATAAGATAGAATTTGCAAAAGGCGTAAGCCAACACTGCCACAAAGGTGCCCACGTTTTGGATAAGTATCGTAGCACATATGGATCAGGAGGATGGTCTTACCCAAGTTATATTAATTGAATTTGAATATATGAAAGTGGATGGACAAGAGATTACCAAAACTTTCCAAGTGTGTTATCAAAGAATCCAAAGGTTTATCTTCTCAACAAGGACAGTGTCTAACTCACCAACTAAAGCAAGGTCACTTGTGAAATCAAAGATTGCTAACTCAAGAGGTCAAAATGCAAGAATCCAAAGCTAAACAAGCTTCTAACAGTGGGGTAAGTTGCCTAATCTGACCCAGATTGACCAAGTAAACTAGAAAATGACAGGACAACAAGCTAAGCAAGTTGATAATGACAATAAATAGCTCACTAGTTTGGCAACAGAGGGCAGATTTCGCGCGACGAAATGCTTTCTCATGCGAGGATTCTCACAGGGTCACGCGAAGTTTCGCAATATGGCGCGGGGAAAACACTCGACTGGTCTGACAAAATGACAACAAAATAACAGTAACAGGCAGAATATCGCGCGACGATTCTCTCAGTACTGCACGAAGATGTACACAAGGCCGCGTGAAGAAACTATTTTCTCGCGCGAGATTTCTGACAGAAAGGACAAGGAACTTAGTTTTCGTTCGTTTTAGATAACCAACTAGATGCATTAACAGTTTTTTATCATGAATCAGACACACATAAAAACAATCAGGCAGTTCAAGCAAACATTTGTCTTCAAACAATGAGCAAGGGACAAAGCAACCTTGCACATGAACAAGAATAGTTACGTAGTATTTCTACTCCCTAAAGATTCTACTTGCATATGTTCTCAAAATGTTTTCCAATCACGCACATAGTCCTAGAAAAGAAAATTTGGTTGCACTATGGTTCTTAGTAATGGTTTGACTCTGCAACTTTTGCAATCTCAAGTGGGTGAAATCCAATCCTAGTGCAACAAGGTTTTGACACAGTCCGAGAATTTAATCAATCAGGAGCTGCTGAGGAGATCTGACAACCCAACAAGAAACCATACCCGTGGAGATTTCTTCCACAAGGACATTTATATAGCGGTTGTTGCTACCATGGTGAAAATGGCTATTACTGCTTGAGGTTCCATCCACATGGTTTACCCAATAAAGGGAATGTCCACTACGATTAACCCTCTCTAACAAGAAAGACTCACAATATGAACCACATAGGGACTTGGTTCAGATTCAAGGGTTCCAAGTTTCTGATTCTCCCACAAGGGAAAAGAACATAATCCTCTAGTCTCTTCACCTTACCTAGACATAGCAAACAAGATTAATCGACCCACTAATTTGAAATCACCTCACCCAAGGTTCATATATCAACAACAATGACCACCAATCTCAAGAGAGAAAGTACCGTCAAAAGTTGAAGATCAAACCAAGTGAGATAATAACAAATCTTTTCCTACTTACAAGGGGATCTATCGTCAAGAAGAGCTTCACATGTAAGACAAGCGAAAGAAGCCCAATCTCTGAAGATTGCCACAAATAGTGTTCATAGGGCCTAATTACTATGTGAAACATATATGCAAGAAAACAAATCTAGGTTCAAATTTTATAGCACCAATTGGAAATGTGATCTATGAAAGCAAGAAACACTCAAGCTAAACACATGAGAGGTGCATTTTTATTTCCAAAATCCAAATGTTATAGAGATGTAACAAAATACCTCAAGTCCAAAGCAACGCGAACATTTTGTTGTTTATCCACGCAAGTCCAAATCAGCAACAACAACAACAAATAAGAAACCACCAGAAACAGTAAACATTAGTGGTTAGAAATTAGAGATATATAAAACAACAATGAAAAACAAATCTCTGGTGTGAAATTGCGCGCGAAGATTCGACACAGACCGCGCGAAGATTCACACAGTGTCGCACGAAGATTCATAGTGTCGCGCAAAAATTCACACAGACAACAAAAAATGCAGAAAATAGTAATTAATATCAGATCTGTGATTGGTGTCAGAGTTAGCGCAAAAATTCGCAGTGTCGGACGACAAAACTCCGCGTATCGCGCGAAATTTTGCATAGATAGGCAAAACTTTGTGCTGTTTTAAGCAAAACGTCATGCGAATTTTCGTCACAGCGCTATACGGACAAAAAAATCAGATTTGCAAGAAAATAATGGAAATGGAGCTAGATCTACCCCACAGTGGGTGCCAAAAATGTGTGCTAAAAATTTGTCACACTTCTATGAATCATTGTATCCAAGATTGCTCAAGAATGAGGTCTCGAATGGCAATTCATAGCTCTCTATTCATGGAGTGCAAATGTGTGTGGTGAAGGCCCTCAGATTGACCTAGTTGTGCCTATGCAAGTACACCATGAAATGAGAGATTCAATGCATGAAAATGAAATCTATTCTATATGATAACAATGCAATAAAGGAAATTAGTCTAAATGATAACAATGCAATAAAGGAAATTAGTCTAAATGATAACAATGCAAGATAAATCTATGAAACAAAATGTACAAATTTAATCTATGAAAGTAAACATGATTCTAAGCTAATATGAATTTAATCTAAATGGATAGCCATGGATGCAAGAAGAAGACAAGAAGAGAGAAGTTGCAATATCCAAGCTCAAGTGCTCAAAATCTCCTTTAAAATTGCTCTCCAAACCTGCAGCATAACATTAGCATAAAATCTTGATTATCAAATGAGAAGGAGAGATTTCCTTTTAAAGAACAATGGACGGTGGAGATTAAGAGACAAAATCAAAGGCTATGATTAAGAGGCAAAAGCCCACCACTTAGGAAGATGTGTGAACAAAAAGAACTTTATTTATTTTTATTTAATTTATTTTCTTTTTCAACAAAGAGAGATTTAAGTGGCGGGTTTTATTTAATTAAAAGATGGATTTTCTTTTAATTAAATAAGATTATTTAATTTAATTCAAAGGGATATTTTAATAAAATGAGATAATATTATATAATTAAGAGAGATTTTAATTAAATAAGATAAGATTATTTAATTAAAAAGAAATTTTAATTAAATAAAATTATTTTATTTAATAAAAATGAATTGTTTTCTTTTAATTAAATAATATAATTGATAAAATGATCAAACCTTAGGAAATATTGAAATAATTGAATTAATCACGATTTGATCAAGAAAATTGATTTGAATTGAAAATGTTGCAAAGCATTGATTCAAGAATTTGATAAATTGATAAATGTGGGCCCATAGTCTAGGTGAATATTTTAGGGTGCATACACTTAGTAGCATTGCATAATAAAGATCCACCATCATTGCATCCTTTGTATTATCATAAACCATATACGTCATGCATCTCATAAATTTTTTGCATTGCATAGAAAAGAAACAAAAAGATAAAGTTTCCATTGCACCATCATTATCATTTAACAACATTGCATACAGAACACAAAGCAAATGCATATACATCTGCATCCATATCATAAGAAAAAGCGTGAACATAAAAACATCATAAGAGGATCACATAAATAACAACATATGCGTAAGATAGAACTACATCTCATATATCATAAGCATGTAATTTTAGTATATCAAGGTACAATAAGATCAAAATGGTGGATATATCAGTCATGTGTCGATAGAGTACATCATATATCGGAGATCTATACATCAAGATACATCAGACATCTGGAGAACATAAACAAATAGGAGATATAACATGGTATGTCAGGCCCGACTGCCTGCATCTAGATCCCATCTGGCAGGTGGAGGTACATCTCATCTGGGAGGTGTTGGAACTACACCCTCTGACTATGCAGTTTCATGTGAATGAGGAGGTACTATGGCAGTAGGATCTGGAACAATGGCAAAGTAGGCTACCTGATAATAAGATGCTCTACTGCAATGCAATCTTGCATCTCTCTGTGCTTTGTCTAAAGCTCTATCCCGGTCACCCAATTGTGCCTGTAATAATGCTACCTGGGTGCTCAACTGAGCTCTCTCCTGCCACAATCAAGTGATGATGGTTGCATCACCTGTATCTCTCTATATGGGAACCTGTCTCGCTGGCACTACTGGAGGAGCCTATGCTTGTCTGGAGCTCTGTCCCTGAGTCATTTTTGGTTCTCCCCGAGAATGAATGGGAGCCTATAACGAAGGACTTGTCTTGCCCTATTCAGTAGGAGCCACTGGAGGATGCAATCTGACTCTCAATCCACTGGCACTCACACCCACAACACTGTTGCCACCTACAGCTCCTAGGTTGCCACCCTCACCTCTCTGCAGTCCTCTGCCTCCATCTCTCCCAACAGGTGATCTACCTCCACACCCTCTCACTCTCCTCCTGGCTCCTCCACCCCAACTCTGTCTCCATCTCCGTCCTCGACATCATCCTCCCCATCATCTAGAGAAGGTGGTACCTCATCTGCAACAATCAATCTAGGGAAGGGACACTGAGTAAAGTATTGAGCATAGGTGCGCGTCATCCATGCATCTGTAATATATGGGGCATAATCCCATGGCACTGGCACAAGCTCTCCATACTCCTGAACAACACTCATACTGCAATCTAGGACCCCAATGTACCTCATCATCCTCAGTCTGCGCATATGCTGTCATACCTTGTGGTGCACCCTGAACTCTGTCAAAACGTATGAGCACTCTGGTAATCATGAACTACTCAACAATTTAATGAGTACGAACAATCATATATTGACCTGTGAAAACATAGAGCATCTCCACCCTTTCCTCGGCCCACTCGCAATCCAAGTAAGGACACCACACTACAATGGTAACATCATCAAACACATGACGTCAATACTTCAGTCGCACCAATCGAGGTTGTCTCATGTCGCCACTATACATATATACATAGGGATTTGCTGCCTCTCGCGCTTGTGGAACCACTGGCCCCATCACTAGGATGTGCTCTTGGGCCTAGATCTATAACAGTATCACTCCAATAGACATACTCTGATCATATCTGTAAACGACCTGATGGAGCTCATGATAAAGAAGTGCTAGTATACAAGAACCCCAAGCAAAGCGTCGTGGTCTTTGTAGTAAGTCCTCCAGGAAGCTGGCCTAGCCACAATAAAATCCTTATGCACTCTGATCTGGAACAAGAAAACCGCCAATCAAGCCACCCAGTACAAAAGGAAGTGTCACATAATCTTTCTCCATGGACTCCCACGAAATGGTCCATCGGGCAATGGAAATATCATCAAAGACTCATTGAGATGCAAGAATACCCTGCTAACCCCTCTGATCATAGTACACAATCTCCCCCACAACTGGAATACAGTGGATCTGGTAGATATCCTCTGGCATAATGGTAATCTCAACGGTAGGGAGGTGGAAGGTGTTGTGCTTTGAATGTCATCTCTCGGCGAGAGCAATCAACAACTCGCAGTTTACTCGATACTCGAGTATATCAAGCAAATGGAAGAGGTCATACTGTAAGAGTAGTCTATGCTCACCATCAGGAAACCAATCGAATTGGATACTCAGGGGTACCGACCACAGAAATTGATGATACCTATATCATGCTGCACAATACAAACAGGGGTCGACATCAGTCATCTGACAGGATCAACACAATCCACCAGTACTGACAGACAAACTTAGAACGCAATCAGAGGTGACAAAACATCGAAAAAAGAAAAGGCTCAGACAAAAATGCAAGCTCATTGTCCTGAAACAACAGAACAGTTATCAGAAACGAAGCTTCGCGGGTCTATGCTCACCATCAGGAAACCAATCAGACTGGATACTAAGGGGTACTGACCACAGAAACTGATGATACCTATATCATGTTGCACAATACAAACAGGGGTCGACATCAGTCATCTGACAGGATCAACACAATCCAACAGTACCGACATACAAACTTAGAACGCAGTCAGAGGTGACAAAACATCGAAAAAAGAAAAGGCTCAAACAAAAATGCAAGCTCATTGTCCTGAAACAACAGAACAGTTATCAGAAACGAAGCTTTGCGGGAAAAAAAACATCATTTTTCGTAAACGACAAAATAAACCACAAACGATATAAAAGGACCGGTAAATGAAGTTTTTACCGAAAACTAAGGGTTAGCAACGAGAAATGAAGCAACATAGATGGTAAACGAAGAAAGAAAACAAAGATAATTTTTACCGTAAACGAAGCAATTTCTACTGTAAACAAAAGAAACCAACGGTAAACGAAGGACACTTTACCGTAAACAAATCTAGTTTACCGTAAACAAAATAACAAGGCAACTACTATTTTGACCTACAATTTCGTCCTACAAAAGCAATAAATGCATGCATTAATTAAACGGGAAGGATGACATACCGATGGTCTGTAGTGGGCTATGATGTCTAATCAACTCGAAGTGGTGTGACTCGACAGGAATTGACATCTTCTCTCCAGAGCTCTATAATTCTCCAAATGACAATAGTAAAAACAAATAGTAAAATTGGGTTTTTTACCCTATTTAAACTTACTTTGCCTAATTAAATGATTTTATTTTTTCTCTTTTTTGGTCATTTTTGCCTATCTTTTAATCAATTATTTCCATAAATCAAAACCAAATCAACCTTAATGATAAAAAATGTATCATTATTTCTCATCGAATTTTCAGAATTGAAATCGACTTTTGACGCAAATATTTTCAAATTGGCTAATTCATCATTTAATCAATTAATCAGGGAATTTCCTTCGATTTCGCTTCTGATGGGACATGATCAACATAATTGACACATCAATCAAAGTTTTGACACAATTTCAAAATTGAGCATCATCAACCTTGTTTCGTAGTCATTTCAACGACAATAAGTGGATTTCAGTGGATTTTTCAAATTGCCTTCACCAATCATCAAATCAATCAATCAACAACATCAAATCGTCTTCATCAATCGAATCAAATTTTCAAATCAAGTTCCATGTCGAAATGGAATTTCATCAGTTTAGACATCAACTTCATCAAACCTCATATCAAGTTGGTGGTCTTAAGTCAATTAGAAAATCGATCGATCGATCGGGGAACGAGTAATTTCATTAGGTCTCATACCAAATTGCTCACTCTTATCAATGTTTCAATATCACCAGGGGCATATCAATTTCATCAAATCACATCAATCTAGTAGTGTCTTCATAATCAAGTAATTAGCTTCATCATAACCCATATCAAGTTAATAACCCTGATCAGTCTCTAAACGGTAGTCAGTTTCATTGCACTTGATCACGCTGGTTATTCGTTCAAACCAACCTTATGGTTTAAGAGTCTTTTTTGACATTGATCAATTGCATTACTTCACATCAAATTAATTAGTTGTCATCATTAGACAGGTGTTCAGTTTCATCACTTCATATCAAGCTGAACATTTTGGTCCTTTATCAATCTTCGTTCAATCAAGTTTAGAGTCGATATTATCAGTCTTCGTTCAATCAAGTTCAAAACTGGTATCTTCGGAGCTTCAATCGATCTTGTTCAATCAAGTTCAGAATCAATTTCAAATCAGGATAGTTTCATCAGGATTCATATCAAACTATTCACGCAATCAGAATCTTATCGACATTAAACGTTCTTTGAATCAATGCGTTGATCACACATCAATTCAAAGAGGGGCAAATGTAATCACCTAAAATTGGTCTAGACTAATCAGAGGCCTGAATATCAATTGAATTGCCCTAGGACCTAATCCAGGTCTCAAATCCAACCTCAATCCTGATTATGTGAGTAAATCCAATTTGCCTACATAATTCATCAGAAATCAGAAATCAAATGATCAAACATCAAAGGTTCATCATAAAAAAAGAGTAATTAATTCATTAATTAATCCTAGCCTAATTAATTAAATCAAACTCAAAAATACCTTGGCTAGAGTTATTAATTATGTGAATTAAATAAATGTCCTATTATCCACTCAAGCACAAAAGGACAAATGACTTGGCTCAAGCTAATGGGATTAAATCCACCTAGATCACTCAAGGTTCAATCTCCATCATTCATCATGGCTTCATCCTAGCCATTGAGTTCAAATTCAAATTCAAATATTTCCCTCCAAAAGGAAATCTATAAAACCAAGCTCAATCAAGGCATTTGCATATCATCCATACATAATTGGATAGACATAATGCTAATTTCATTCAAGTAGATCATTTCAAAGCAATTGCATCTTGAATCCATCATTTTAGATCTAAATTCATCTCAATTTTAGCTTAATCAATCATATAGATACATAATTCGATCAATTTACCTTAATTCCATTCAAGTGTAGATAAAAAATAGCATCAATTTAGACTCATTTTGGTTAAATTCTTCATTTCATGAGTGTCAATTACTGATCTAAATGCTTAATTCTGAGAGCAATCTTAATTAGATAGTAATCTTCATGACTAGAAGTCAATAATTCGATTTCAATTGTTTGTTTTGATTGATTTTCTAACCCTAACAATTGATGCAATGAGCTATTGAAGTGTTTGTGTTGCAGACATACATGCATATTTTCTCACACACACACACAACATGCATGCCAAAGAATGAGGGGGTTCATGTGGGAAAGAGTTGCAAAAGACTCAGCGTGGACATTATATTCATGAATCTTTGAAAATTGTAGTGCACAATAGAAAAAGGTGGAGAAAAAGGTTTGGGAACCGAAGGAGAATCATAATAGAGCAGGCCCTTGTCAGGTACGTATTGTCATAGATAATACCAGTTGCTTATCAATAAAGATTGACGATGTAGGGTGGAATGTTGTTATAGGTTGGCTGCGTGATAAGGTTTTTCTTTTATGAAATGGACTAGCAACTAGCCTGCTTTGTCTCGTATTAAAAAAATGGTACGAGTCGTGGTCCTCGAAAGTAAAATTTAAAATTTTACCAAATGCATTTTACTTAGTTATCTATGATATTGCACAAGCTAAGCAATGGGCTTTTGAAAATGGGCTATACATGATGGGAGGATTAGGCTTTTATATGAACTAGTAACCAAACTTTAACCCTTTGAAAGAAGAGTTTGAGGAGTTGTCGATTTGGATCAGACTATATAATCTCCCATTTGAATATTGGGATATGGATACACTCATGATGATTGGTAATAATTTGGGTAAATTTGTTCGAGTTGGGGAAGGAGTGGAAAGCAAAGATTTCAACATGAATACAAGATTATGCATTGGACGAAAAATTGTTCCTCTGATTCCTAAAGAAATAAAGCTATGTTTAAATGAGGGGGTGTGGAAACAAACAATTAAAGTAGAAAATAATGTGGATATTTGCAAGTCCTGCAAAGTCACGAGCGACATAGGCTCAAAATGCTCAAAGGTCCTTAAAGGGAAGATGGGAGTGAATGAAGCATTTATCCGGATGTCAAAAAGTTTGGAGGGTGATAAGAATCGGGGAGAAGAACGGGTAGAAAATAAGATATTAGCAGGCTCAGACCCTCACAAACCGATAGGGCTTTAACGTGTCACCCAAAGGACTATTCTGAATCTACCCCAAATGGTGACACACGTATGGACAAAAGCCAACGGGAAAGGACTTTGGTCAGCAAACCAAAAGAACATGAAAAGGACAATTATAGAAATGCTCCAGAGAACAAGGATGGGGAAGTGATGATGATAGGTGTTGTGGAGGAACAAAAGAGGGGACACGACAAGATCACTAGAAACTTATATATATCTTTTGAAGAACCAATGTTTAATAAAAGTAATACGGATTTAGGAGAAGCCCCCTGAATCCTAGGGCAGAAGTATCCTCCAGTCAATTGGTACTCCCATCATAGACACAGCTGTTAGTTTTTTTGCCTGGAAAAAGTAAGTTTAAAGAATTTTCTTGGTGAACTAGGAAGGATTGTTCAAGGAGAAGTTCTTAAAGGACTTTTAGAGCAGAGAAAATCGAATGAGGAAGAATAGATACAGCAAGAGGTGTCCAAAGAAAGGGTTGATTGTGTTCATTGTGAAAATAGTAATCCAGAGATTCAGTTTAAAGAAATTCATGTCTCCAAGTTGAGATCAATTTTGGGTGTGTGAAGAGGCTAGTCAGGACCTTCTACTGAATTCCCAAACGGAGAAAGGCTTGTTTGAATTTCACTCAGATGAGGAGGAAGATTTTCTGGGTATGAAGGACGAGGAAATAAATTTAGAGGTGAGAACAATAAATCAGTCTAAAGAAAAATCTACAAAGATTAAGATTGAAGAAAAGAAAAGAAGTCTATAATCACCTAAGGTGAATGTCTTGTTTTTTATGTGCCTATCATGCCATTTGGTTCTTTGTTGTTGGATTAATCCAGTGTGTTTTAGAGTTGTCTTCCTCATCTCATCCAACGCATTGAGTTGCATTACTCTATCTGCTTCTATTTGTCCAAACGATTGAAGTTGGACCTAGTTGGGAGTGCCAAAGGACAAGGTAAATTGAGATTAAGAAATGGATTCTCCCTTTCTCGAACACCACGAAGGTCCTTTTGTGGAATGCCAGGGGCTGTAATGCCCTTGACAAACATCGTTTGATCCAAAGGGGTCTTGATCAAATGAAAATAGATATAGTTATTTTATAGGAAACCACGTTGAAGAAAGAAGAGTGTGTATGTCTACTGAAGGCCTAGAAATTTTGGCAAGGGGTATTTGTGGAAGCTGAGGGTGTTTTTGGTGGATTGGGGCTTTTATGGAATCCAAGATCAGTAAGTGTTGTTCTATATGCTCAAGATAGAAATTGGCAATTAGTCAAGGTTAAAGTGTTGGCAAGTCAAAGTAGTGTGTATATTTTAAATATTTATGGACCAAAGAATATTCCCCCAAAAAGATTATTTTGGGCAATCTTGTCTAGTAAGATCTAGGAGATGCAAGGTGAAGTGGTCATTACAGGGGGGGATATTTCAATGTTGCCCTGTCTATGATAGAAAAAACTAGAGGCTAAGGCATATAGGGCCTTCTCAAAGTGACTTTAAGAACTTTGTTATTGGGAGTGGTTTATTTGAAGTAATTTCTCTCATGGGTCATTCACCTGGACAAATCAGAAAAATTGATTCTCATACATTGCTAAAAAAATAGATCGATTCTTTTTAGCTAGAAAATGGGAAATACTTAAAGTGTTTTTTAAGCAGAGATACTCCCTATTATAGGCTCTGGTCAATTCCTGGTTATGTTGAGGCTTCAAAAGGATGGTGTACCAATTCGATGTTCATTCAAAATAAGAAAAAAATGTGGTTTAGAGATGACAATTTTAGAAGTCTAGTCTCCAAATGGTGGAAAGATTCTCCTAATGGTATGGGAAGAAAACCTTCATTTAAAAAAATAAAAATAAAATTCCTTAAAGGTCAGATTAAGGAGTGGAACATATCTCAATTTGGCAATATCTTTGAGCAAAATATCAAGCTTGAAAAAGAGTTGGAATCTTTGAGTAACAAAATAATTCAAAATGGCATGGACAATGCAAAATTCTAGGAGGAAAAAGTTCTAAAAGCTAGTACAATGAGTCTCTTGCAAGAGAGGAAATTTTATGGCGACAAAATCCAGAGAATGCTAACTAAAGGAAGGAGGTCGAAACACAAATCTTTTCCATAAATCTATGAAAGCTAGAAGATAAATCAATAGAATTTCCATGATTAAGAACAACTATGGGCATTGGATTAGGGAAGAGGCATAAATTAATTTAGAAGCAGTTTCATACTTTCAAAATTTGTTAAAGGTAGTGGGTGGCTCTAGATCCTTTAATCGAGTTCTGGATATCACACTGGCTATTTTTAAGGAGGAACAAAATAAAATGCTACATGAACTAGACAATATCAAAGAGGTAAAAGATGCTTTGTTCTCAATGGAAAGGCATAAAGCCCATGGCTCTGATGGCATTTTTGTAGTCTCTTTTCAAAATACTCTAGGATGTGTTTGGCAATGACTTTCTGGAAGTGGTAGAAGAATCAAGGAGACAAGGTGACGTTCTTAAAGATTTCAATAATACATTGATTGCACTGATCCCTAAGAAAGAGGAGGTTCAAACATTTGATGACTTCAGTACTATTTTACCGTGTAATACATTTTACAAGGTAATGGCTAATAGACTAAAAAGAGCTTTGTTTGATGTCATTTCAGAAGAGCAAGGTGGTTTTGCTCTGAATAGATCAATAGCTTTAAGGGAATTACTATTATTTTTGGTCAATAGTCGAGGGAATAATTATTGCTCATGAGGCTATTCATTAAATTAGATGTGCAAAAACTAAAAGAATGTTTTGTAAAATAGGTATTAGAAAAGCATACAATCAGGTGGACAGAGAATTCCTTTTAAAGACAACGGAAATCTTTGGATTTGATCAACATTGGATCTCATGGGTTAAAAGTTGCATATGTCATCCACTTATTTCAATTTTGGTCAATGGGAGTCCTCAAGGAATTTTTTAGGCCTCATGAGGACTACGACAAGGTGATCCATTGTCGCTCTTTTAATTCACTATCATGGTTGAAGGCTTGGGACGTCTCATCAGTAGCAAGCAAGGAAACAACTCGTGGAGGGGGTGAATATTGCGCCTAGAATTGAGAATTCTTCTCATCTACAATTTGTTGATTACACTTATTAATGGGAGAAGCATCTTTGAGAGAAGTAAGAGTAATGAAAGAAACCTTAGAAGCATATTGTAATTGTTTTGGACAATCTATCAACTGGTTTAAATCATAGATTTTCTTCTTCAACACATGCCTTGATAAGAAGAGAGCAATATCAAGGATTCCAAGAGTAAATATAGGAACCTGGTAATTTTCTTGGCATACCCCTGCTTCAAGGTGTTGGGAAGTCCTTCATTTGGAATAATCTTGATGATCAATGTAGGAAAAGGCTAGAAGGGTGGAAGAGTATATGGCTATTCCATTTTAATGCTAAAATCTATTGTTTCTTCTATTCCTCTTTTTTTAGTATCATGTCTAAAAATTCTTGTTAAAATCATTAAGGCCATAGAAACAAGTATGAGAGAGCTTGTGGAATGGAAGCCAAGATCAAGATAAAATCCCTTTGTTAGCATGGGAAAAAATGTCAGAACAAGGTGGTGCTCGATTGAGGAATTAACAGCTTATGAATGAAGCTATGGGGGCAAAGCTGATTTTGAATATGAACTAGAATCCAGACTAGAAATGGGTGAAAATATTGATGGCAAAGTATTTGGATTGCCAGGAAAGACACATAATGTTAACAATTCAAAATCCTCCAAGAAGGTTGGCTATTTGGAACATTATGTTGTCATGCAAATCACCAATCACATAGCCTGCCTTATTGGAGATTGTAATAGGGCAGATTTTTGGTGTGAATAATGGGATGGACAAAATATTGAGTGAAGATGCTAGATATAGAGAAATAGAGAAAGTATCAAGAATAACATCGGGCTATAAGGTTCTGAAACTGTTCACATTTTCCCAATGGCAAGGGGTTTTTTCATTGCCAAGTTTGAGATAGATGTTGATAGGAAAGTGATACTATGTGATCATTTTTTTAGTTGGAATGCCCGGAGCATGCTCGTGATGAAGCCTTGGCATCCTAATTTTGATGCTTCTACTGAGTCCTTCTCCAAGGTTCCTACTTGGGTGAGGCTTCCGCATCTCCCTCTTCATTTCTGGGTTAACTCTCTTCTTGAGGCTGTGGGTGAGGCTCTAGGGGACTTCTTGATGGTTGATGAGGAATCAGATGATATTCTTCACTCAACTTATGCTAGGATCTTGGTTGATTTGGACACGTCCAAGGGTCTTCCGGCAAAGATAAAGTTGGTGCATCCTAAAGGGTCATGGATCCAAACTTTGGATTATCAAGGCCTCCCCTTCAGATGCAGGAGATGCTTTAAAACTGGTCACTTAGCGGACCAGTGTGGATTGGAAAAAGGTTAAAAAACCTGCTTCTTGGTGGAAGGGGGCCTCCTCCCAACATTATTCTGTTGTGAAGGATTCTTCTATCAGAAGTTTTTCTCAGGTTGTCTCTTCTTCTCAAGAGTTAGATGAGACCAATGTGCCTCTTGGGACAGCTGATGGCTCTTCCCTGGGAGCTATCCCGTCTCCTTGTACTGAATCTGATGTTCGAGGCTCTGAGGGTAATGGGGCTTTTGCTCCTCTTATTGGCAACTCCTCCTTGGTTTCTTCTAAAATGGTAGCTACTGAGTCATCTTCTGATGCAGCCTCCTTGGATTCTCCTGGCCCTTTCCTGGGACAGCCTCAGGTTTTGGGGGACCTGAATCTTGATTCGAATTCTACGCTGGAAATGGCTAAGAATGTGGATGATGGGTGGACCCCTGTTAAAGGAAAGAAAACATCAAAACGTCAGCCCTCTTTTGATATGTCTCTTCGTTCCGAGAAGGGGAAGAAATAATTTGTTTGGGCTTTCCTTTGCTAGTAGATGTTTTGCTGCTTGCTGGAAGCTTTTGGGCTACTGGTTTTAATTGTCATTAATTTTATGCAGCGTTTTTTATTGTTAGAGTGCTAGATTTCCTTTTCTGGTATCTTCTTTTGTGTCCAGGTTGAGGGAGCCTGTTTTAAAACCCTCGAGGTGGTCTTGTTTTGTTTCGTTAGAGAGTGCTTCTTTGAATATCTCTTTTGACCTTATTGTATAAGGTTTCGGGGCCCCTTCAAAACCTATATTTACCTTAATCAAAAACATCAGGCTATAAGGTAAAAGATTTCATGGAAAGATCAATAAAAGGAGTAGATGTCCAAAGAAGATCAAAATTTGTTGACTGTAATCTTTAAAGAGAGATCGATAATGCCTTCACAGTAGTAGGTCGAAATAATCTGGTGTGTTTCTCAGAATGTGAATTACTCAATGAAAACTAGATAAAAAATTCTAGAAAATGCTACATTGGAGGAAGACTGGTTGACCACTCTTTGTTGGAATAAACATTGTTTGTCTAAGGTGGGATCTTTCTCATGGTTGGCTTTGAAGTGATGTACTTTATCAAGGGAAAGACTCATGAGGTTGGGTTTCAAAGGTCTTTTTAGATGTGTATTATACGACAAGTAGGTCGAAACGCTTGATCACATGTTACTCCATTGTGAATATTCAAACAAATGTTGGAGGTTTGTACAAGAGAAAATAAATTGGGATTCTGCACTACCTCACACTATTAAATCTTTGTTTCAAAGTTGGGGCATAGTTTCTCGGGAATCCAATTTCTCAAGCATATGGAAGATAATCTCTTGTACAATGATCTAGGAACTCTGGAAAGAATGTGATAGGAGAGATTTTCAGGACAAGAGAGAGCCCATGCAAAGGATTATTAATAGGATTGAAGTTGCTATTTCAAAACTAGTAAATGTGGCCACTCAGAAAATTAATCCGAGTAAAATCTTCTTCACTTAGGGAAATAATAGTCTACAAGCTCAATGACCTTTGCTTAAATATAGGCCCGTTAATGGTCTTAATGGGGTCAATCCCTCTCTGATAGTCAATAGGAATTGGAAGTGGGATCCCCTGGAGGATGGATGGACCAAAGACAATTTCGATGGTGCTTCGAAGGGGAATTTAGGTCGTTCTAGAGCAAGCTTTGTGGCAAGGGATTCCAGTAGTAATGTCATTGCAATCGGGACCAAAAAAATTGCAGGATGGGACAAACAATATGTCAGAAGTCCAAGCAACATTTGAGGGTAAACAATATGGTGGAAGTCCAAGCAATATTTGAGGGTGTCTTAGTGGTGAATTTTTTTGGTTTTGATAAGCTCCATTTGGAAGGTGACACAATGGTCATGAAAAATTCTCTAAAGAAGAGAAATGCATTGGCACGAAATATTAATAAATATATTTTATCTACATGTAAAATGTTAAGCACATTTCAAGACTTCAGAAACATGTATATAAATCAGGTAATGGAGTGGCAGATAAATTATCCAAATGGGCAACATCTATTAATAATGATAATCCTTCATACCCCAGATGAGATTTGATGATTTAGTGTGGGATGAAATCTCGTAGCAGTACAATATTTGTTAATGTGTTATAGTGTTGGTTAGTAAATCTACATCGATGAAAGAATAATTGATTTATAATGATTATTATAAGTACTTCTATGTATATATATAATTATTGATTTATAATAATTGTTGTGTGACCATAAATGAAGATGTTTAGATTCTCGTCACTAGTTTGAAAAGGAAAAAGGGCAAGAAGTCATATGTTAAACAACCGTTCAAGAAACCAAGAGACTACTCTACAGTACAATGTTACAAATGCGACAAATATGGTCACACAACAATAAAATATCAAGGCAGACTCAAACATCAAGCTATCCTTATTGAAGTCAGTAACTCAGAATTGTATTCAGATAAACTTGTATTATAAAGAACTTCTAGATTGAGAGGGAATTCACTAATAAAGATAGAACACTTCTGAGGTAAACTTGATGTGATTGTAAATTTGATTATTGTACTACTGAAAACATTTCTTCATGGCTAAATGGGCCCTGTGTAAATCATGAGGAAGTGACGACTTCCAAATGATTATCACTTGTATTGTAAAAATTATTGGAAGGTGACAACCCTACAATAAATTGACCTTCTATTGTGATAGACATCTTGTGATGGTTGAAACAGATCATAATAAATGATATCTTGCATGGTGGATTGAGTTCCTTAAAAGGACCATAGCCTTCAATTGTGATAGACACTTTGTGATGGTTGAAACAGATCATGATAGATGATAAATGTTCCTATGGTAAGGGTACATGTGCACATTACCTTTAGGACATTTTTGAGTTATGGTGAATATCATGAGACTTGATATTCTTGGTCAGACCATATCTCTGATATCATATTGAGGTGATATCTAAAATATTTTTTGAGTTATGGTGAATATCACGAGACTTGGTATTCTTGGTCAGACCATATCTCTGATATCATATTGAGGTGATATCTAAAATATTTTTTGAGTTATGGTGAATATCATGAGACTTGATATTCCCGGACAGACCATATCTATGATATCATAGTAATGTGATATAAAAAATTTCAAAACTAACTTTGTGTTTCTCTCTTGGATTGATCTATTTATCCTCCCTAGCTAAGAGGCAATGTTAATGTGTTATAGCGTCGGTTGGTAAATCTAAATCGATGAAAGAATAATTGATATATAATGATTATTATAATTACTTGTATATGTATATATATACACATTATTATTATATATACTTATACATATTACATATAATTATAAAATCATCTTACATAATCATCGATATAAATCACCAACTAATATAATATCGGTTAAATTTAATCAAACCTAATGTTTGAAAACTGATTATTAGTATCGGCTTAGTACTTATACTTATGAAAGAAGTATTGTGTTTGTTAAAAGTCCACCGATATGATTATCGGGTGTGATATATTAATAGAACTAGTTTCATACAAAGAGGAGTCACGTCCACGTTCATATATATGTATTGAAATTTCAGACCATAATTTACAGTGACATATAACAAATTAAGTCTCAAAGAAAATACCGGGTTCTGCAACATAATACTTTCTCAAATTAATATTTCCTATCATCAATATATATTTATATTAATTTCACACATTTCATTGTGACATAAATATATAATAATTTGAGCATTTATATATTTATAGATATTAAGAATATATTTTAAAACGAATTAACAATCTTAATCTGATATCAAAATTTAACGATATTGATGTGAGCAATTGATAATTATTTGGCAGGGCAAAAAATTATGTTACATTTGGGAAAATTTGCATTTATTTTAGAGTTTGTATTTCCAAGCTCCTCACCTTTAAATGAACGACAGTGGGTTTTATTTCTCCCAAGTGTTTTGCAAAATTGAAATGGGTTGTTAAATGCCCAGTTTTGGTATGGTCTAGGAAGGGTGGTATGTAGGGTGGGGTATGTAGCAGTATCTTTGGTTTTCACCATAGAAGGGTAATTTTGTATCAGGTTGTAGCAAGGGTGATAGAAAAGATAATCTGTAGGGAAGGTAGTTTTACGATGCAATGCAAATGTAAAAACTCTATCATACTATATTAATAAAATCATATATTCTCACTGATTAATAAAATATATATGTAATTTTCCTCTTTTGAGTAAAGATGTATGTTTCAAAATTTGCCTTCTTGACAAAACAAACTTGTGGAATTATATAAATTAGCATTTTTTATTTAAATTTAAAAATTGATTGTGTTTATTGTTATGTTACATCATTGGCCCATTTTGCATAAAAAAAGTAATTGAATATTAAAAGAACTTTTTGTTGACAATAATCATAATCGATTTAAGATATGTTATGCAATATAGCATGTTTAAGATTCATCTCATGATATTTGCAAAATATGTTATGTCATGTTATGCCTTCACAAATTTCTTTCCCTCTTTTTAATATTTTTTTCCTATTTGTCTCATCAAATTTTAATTGTATGAGTTATTATTAATATAAATATAAGTTTTTGATTCGGTGAAAACAAGTTTTGAAGGGGCCCTGAAACCCTGTACAAAAAGGTCGCTAAAGATATTCAAAGATAACCCACAACAAGGAACGAATCAAGACCAAAGCGAGGGCAATAACATCAGCCTCCCTCAACCTGGAACAAACAAAGCACGAGAAGAACTACATGCAAACTGAAGCTAGAGAAAGGAACCAAAATTCCAACTGAAACATGTGATCATGCAACAGTAAGATTTACCTTTGGCCCCCTTCTTATGTGAGCGAAGGGTCATATCAAAGGAGGGCAAAGACCTCTTAGGGTGTTTACCTTTTACAATGATCCAACCTTCTTCCACCTTTACAGTCACTCCTTGCCATGCCACAAAATTCATCACTGAAATCCTGACTCTCGTGTGGGGGGGACACCTTGCACTGGGGTCGCCAAATGAGAGCCAAGGCAAGCCACAACCCTAGAGACAACCACTCTCGAAGGGACGACACCAACAAACATATCAGCAATAATCCTATCACAGTCCATTGCAGAGGCAACAGGAGAAAGACCAACAGTACTCGCTAAAGGGCCTACATAGGGTGAAGGGATAGTACCAACAGACACACTAGTAGGAACTCTACCACAATCTAACACTGAAGCTACAAGAACATAGCTAATAGATCAAGCAGAACCCACATCAGTAACATGTGACATATTGACAGGAATATCCTGCTCGACCATTTGGGAGAAACTCTTATAGGAAGAGTTCTTGAATACCGTATAATGCTGAGAAGAAGCACCCTTCCACCATGAAGAGGGCTTCTTCGATTTCACTTTCTCTTGATCACATTTAGCCGCAACATGCCATGTTTTGAAGGATCTTCTACACCTGGAGGGAATCCCTTCATAGTCCAAAGGTTGGATCCAGCTGCCCACAGGAGACATAAGTTTAATCTTTGGAGGTAGCCCCTTAGATATTGCATCAATATCCACCAAAATATGAGCATAGGTGGAGTGAAAAAAGAAGAAGACACTTAATATAAATATAAGTTGCCTGCCTAAAAATAAACAGAAAATTTAATTTTTATGGAGCCACTAAGTCCACAAATCATGGCTAAATAAGTTGAACAGTGACTGCTAACCAAAATAAACTATATAGCGACGCGAGGCCTTGTCCTAAGAGATGAAAAAAAAGTCTTAATTAGAGATAAGGTGCTAGAATTTAGTAACTTGAAAATTTAACTTTTATATGTTTTGAATTGTCAATGAAATAATTAAGAAAGTTATAAATGATATAATGTTTTATAGATAATTATGGCTATTGCTTATATAAGCATTGATCATAGTTTTTGTATGGTATTAGTTTTAGATTAAGGTAAAAGCAGGTTTTGAAGGGGCCCCAAAACCCTGTACAAAGACGAAACTTAAAATATAGCTTTAAAAATGCCCAACACACAACAGGCTAGCCTGACTAAAAGGCCACACCCCCCAAGGAGCACCCAAGAAAACACTACCAAAGATGAAGCTTTTAAAAAACGACAGCCAAAGATTAAAAAAAAAAAACCCACAAACAGATTATCCCTTAGACCCCTTCTTATGGGATCAGGGTGTCATATCAAAAGAAGGCGAGGATCTCTTAAAAGATTTGCCTTTAACTGTAATCCAATCATCTTCAAATTTAGCTACCACATCCTATCGGCAAAGGGAATCCAAAGCCGACTTCCCAGCAACCATTGAATTTCCTACACCCATCACATGCTCAACCAATAGGGATCCAGAGCCTAGAGCTCTTCTAGAAACAATAACCAAAGAGGGAGACAAGAGGACTTGCAGAGCCAACAACTTGTGTACCAGCAAGAGATATGGACCGAACCATCAAAGAGGTGACATTTCCAACAGACCCAGCAGAATCTAGAACCCGCACATGGACAGAGGTAGTAAGGGGAGTCTTCGCACACGACGAGTCAACAACATGGTTGACACCAATAGCATCAGCAAGGGGAAAATCCATTCCCACCTCCAGCAGAGGGGAAACAACAGTAGAATGTGGGGTAACAACTTGGGAAAAAGTTTGTTGAGAAGTACTCTTCTCAACCATGTAATGCTGAGAAGAGGCACCTTTCCACCAAGAAACAGAGCACCTGGTTTTACCCAAGCCACATTTGGCTACAACATGACCTGTTTGAAAGCATCTTCTGCATCTAAAGGGGGGTATGTGCACCAAAAAAGTGGAGACATTTAAAAAAAAAATTCAAATATCATATAACCCAATCGGGTTATTGAAAATTCGAAATTGTTCTAGGCTTGGTAACCAAGCCTAGAAAATATTATTAAAAAACACAATCTGTCTCAGAACCTGATCGGGTTCTGAAAATCAAAAAGTACTTCAAAACCCTATCGAGTTTTAAATAAGTAAAAATTATGCATTTATTCTCCATAACCCGATCGGGTTATGAAGAAATTAAAATAAGCTTTGCTCTGGAAGCCATAACTTCCACATACGGAGTCCAATTGACTCCGTTCAAAAAGCGTAGGAAAGAGCTTGAGACGATCTAACACATGATTAACCTACAATCATCTTTAGTCATCAACATTTTTTCTGCCATCCATTTGTATCAGGTAAGGTATAAAATAGGTACTCATTATTGCCCATACATGCAACAGATAGGAAAATTAGTATGCTCTCTCTCTCTCTCTCATATTATCTCCCACTCCCCAACCTCTCTCTTAGAGAGAGAGAGAGGGGGTTTGGGAGTGAGAGATAATAGAGAGAGAGAGAGAGAGAGAGAGAGAGAGTTTGGGAGTGGGAGATAATATGAGAGAGAGAGAATACTGATTTTCCTATACGCTGCATGTATGGGCAATATCGAGTACATATTTAATACCTTACTTGATTCAAATGGATGGCAGAAAAAATGTTGATGCCTAAAGATGATCATAGGTTAATAATGTGTTAGATCGTCTCAAGATCTTTCCTACGCTTTTTGAACGGAGTCAATCGAACTCCGTATGTGGAAGTTATGGCTTCCAGAGCAAAGCCTATTTTAGTTTCTTCAAAACCCGACCGGGTTATGGAGAATAAAATGCATAAGTTTTACTTCTTCAAAACTAGATCGGGTTTTAAAGTACTTTTTTCTTTTCATAACCCGATCAGGTTATTTGAAATTTAGAAACTCGATCGAGTTATGGCTTGGGAAGAGCTTTGGAAAATGACCCAAAAGCTTGGAGGCTCATTTTCCCTCCATTTTTGTTCTTTTAGACGTTTTTTCATCTTGTAAGATGAATTCTCGACTTTATCTTCATCAGGTTTGCAATTTGTCAACTAGGTAGCTTTATAATTTTCACCATAATCTCATACGTCTTCTTAGCTTTCTAACCATATAAATTTTTCTATTTTTGGACAACATTAGCATAGTAAACTTTAATTTTCTTTACTAGTGTCTTGATTGTCCTCACAGACATATGTCGACCATTCTTTTAATAACTTTTAATATACTTAATCAAATTACAAAAAAATTACATATTATTGTTCTACACTTGATTCTATACACTTTTAAAAAAAAGTTTTCATTTTCGATTATTTTGATGCAAGTTATGCCCAGCGCACGAACAGGTACCAAATTTTCAGGATGCGATCACTTCAAAAAATCACAAAAAAAAAAATACTCATCAAAAAATTACAAAAATATACACAACTTCTAGATCTCACTCTTACCTATCATCCTACCAAAGGGATTTAAAAAATATTGAATATAACTATATCTTTTGTACCGCGCACGAAAACAACTATGTTATGTTTTTCCAAAAAAATCAGGAACATATTTTCGTGCGCGCGGGGTTTGACCCTCTTAATCTTATCGCTTTTTAAAACAAATTAGTGTTTTAGAAACTAGATTCAGAGTACTACAATTTTTATTTTTTACACATCTTATTTTGAGTGCATGACCCTCAAACGCCTGTTCCAAGATCAGGTTTACCCGATTTCAGAAAAAAATGTGTCCACTTATACCCCCCTTTTTGGTCCACAACTTGGTGCACACACCCAGGGGATACCTTCATAGTCCAAATACTGAATTCAGCTTCTCTTAGGAGAAACCAGCTTGATCTATGCAGGCAAACCCTTAGAAGTATCAATATCCACCAACATACGAGCATAGGTAGAGTGGAGAATATTTGTAGATTCTGCATCCACCATCAGGAAGTCTCCCAAAGCCTCACCCACATCCTCCAAAAGGGGATCCACCCAAAGATGAAGAGGGAGGTTTGAAAGCTTAACCTAGATAGGCATCTTATTAAAAGTATCAGATGAGGGATTGAAATCCTCATGCCAGGGTTTAACCATAAGCACAAAGTGATCATCCCAACTAAAAAAATGTCTACGAAGAATACGATTCCTATCCTCCATATCGTTAAATTTGGCAACGAAAAAACCCTTAGCCAAAGGGAAGATATGAACCTCACTAGAAATAATGGGTTCCCAACATTTGGAAATCCAACCATGAAGCTCAGGGAGGCTTGGCGAGAAACCCCTACATCTGCAAAGTCTCCTGGTTGGAAAGGATAGACGAAGAGTGCTCTATTTTTTCCAGCGTTTCCACACCCAACGATAGAGTGATGGGAGCAGCCATGGGGAAAGGAATAGGTCCCACAAAAGACTTCAAGGCGTTGCTATCCACAGATTTGGGAGGCTCCTTAGAAACCTCAGAAGTGAGAACAACTGCCATTGAAGAAGAGGGAAACCCGTCAACAACCGTAACCCTAGCCACAGAGCGGACATACACAGAAACATGCTCCACAGAGGGAGAGACAACCCTACCCGCTGGAGGAACACCAGAATCGCCAGCCTCAGGCTCCACGATAGACACAACGGAGGCAGGAGGAGAAGGGAGCGCATGAGCGGGAAGGAGGCATCACGACAACGTCTTGAGAACTATTATTATTAATGCCTCATGTAATTGGATTTATCTATATAATAAATTATTATGATTCATCTTGGTATCTTAAAGGTACAACATAAATTATTTTTAATAAGATTCCACTTTAAATAAATTGGAATGTGCAAACATTATGTCCCTTAACAATATTTATTAATTTATCATTTATCTTCATGATGTACCTCGATATATTTTTCAAAATATTAATGATTTCAAATATCTACATAATATTATCAAATTTCTCTTTTAACGTATTAGATTATAGAAGCTTCAAGTCACTTATCAATCTGAAATAATCATAAGTGTTGAGCCTTGTCCATGGTACCTTAACAACAAACTCCAAGCCCTAATTTTATTTTTATGCAATGTGAAGTTAATTATCAATAAAAATTAAGATTAACATTTGTAAGCCTAATATTAATAAACCAAATAAATTTTGCTCAATTTGAAAGTAAAATGATAGAGTGATACAAGACTTGAAGATGGGTTCTTTTATCTCAATGCATTTACACATGTTACCACTTATTTAAAATGAAGAAAAATCTCCAAACAATCAATTAAGTCTACTTATTATTTTGCAAAAAAGCAATTGAAAAAGTTAAATCTTTTTTAAAAGTATTGTTCATACCTCAAAAGTAATTAACTTAAAAGTGAATTCAAGTTCTAAGTATAATTCATATTTTATTACATGCCATTTTTAAGAGAATGTCACTAAAGATTAATTGTTTTCACATAAATTTAATGTTGTATTCTATATTTGTTGGGTTGTGATATAATTATTAACTAATGTACGATCTTGTAAAAGAACTTTTTGAAAGTCTAAAGCTTTTAACACAAAATTCTTAGAAAGAAAAAAAGAAATCTAGTCTCATAAATCTCCATAGCCATAATTAAAAATACAAATATAATTTGAACTTCATTCCAAATAACTTTTTCAATTTAATTTTGAACTTTTGTATCAAAAATATTATAACTTGAAAAAAAATCGCATACATGTTGGGATATCTTAAGACAAAACCTCACCAAATCAAATTAAACTTCTTCAACCTAAACAATGGAAAAAAAATAGTTGTCATATATTAAATACAAGTAAAAATTAAAATAACTCATAAATGAATCAAGATAGATATTTTTAAAAAAAAGTGAAGAAAATGTCACCTTTTCTAGTTAAAAAATTTCAATTAATTTTGTCTCCTTGTTCTATGCTTACTAAAGTTATAGAACATAAAATAATATCGAAATAAATCTTCTAAACTTTAACTTGAATAATTTTTTTAAGTTCCTCACATGTCCTAAGAATGATAGATTTGTTGACTTACATTATTCTTATTACAATGTACACATTATATTTAAAAACCTTAGATTGCATTAAAATTCAAAAACAATTTAGTAGTGGTATAATGGCGTAACCCATATCACAACATCCAATTCACCATTAACATTGAGAAAAGAAATGGAACAAATAAAAGAAAACTCAAGAAATAAGATTAATGTCCTTTTTTTCATTATTGTACTCTCCAACCTCCTTACAATTGAAAATAAGAACCTTATATCTCCTCTAGAATTCCCTAAAAAATCTACCTTAAAACCAACTTACGATTTTCTAATTATCAAATTTCCAAACTAATTATATGCAACTTGAGAACATCTCAAAAAAATACTAAACTCTCTACATACATGCAACTTGAGAACATCTCAAGAAACTACTAAAATCTCAAAACTTTCTAATTTACTTACATGCAACTTGAGAGTGTCTAAAGATATTATTAAAATTTTAAAAAATCGTTAAAATCTTCAAAAGTTGCTAAATTTTTGTGTCATTCATCCTTTGGTTGAAAAGAATGCAAAGCCTACAAGTTTTTGTATTTCAACTCATGCCACTTGTCTGGATCTAGTTTCCATGATTCACATTCTATATTAGTTTTGTATTGAAATATCATTTGTATTGACTTTGTGAAATGTACAAATTGTCTTCTTGTCTAGAATATATGAAATTGTATCATTTATTTTTCTTGAAACTCATTGTGCTTAATCCACTTCTTTCTCACACTTCACATCGTTTACCACTTTCCTTCCACCTCTTCTCCTATTTGCATTTTATCTTGAAAAAAATTAGACTAAATAATATTTACCTCTTTCTCCTTAGTTGTTGCAACAACCTCATTGTCATTCTCAATTGTACTATTATTTACTAAAACTTTAACATCCTCCAAAGGGTATTCAACTACTTCTATTGGTACTTGTAATTCTTCACCTCCTCTCTACATCACCAGTACATAACAAAAACTCATTGCTTTCATCTCTTTGATAGGTTTCCTTGTAGACAACATATTTTCAACTTTTTGTCAACGTTAAGAGGTAATAAAATCACTTTAGAACCATCCTTCCAAAAAAGTGTATGTATTCTTCTCTCCATCATGCATTACCTTCCTATCATACTATCATAGTCTTCCTAGCAAAACATGGCATGCATCCATTGAAATGACATCACATCATACATCATCATTATAAATATTTTCTATGGAGAATTGATTAAGCATCTCTTATCAATAGTGACTCTATTTCCCTCTTTAAAACATGGCATGCAATTTCAATTTATCTACCATTTGTCTAGAAACCATATTTTCACAACAACCACCATCAATAATAACTTGGCATAGCTTTCTTCTTGAGGTACATCTAGTTCAAAAGGTTTTTTTTTAAGCCAAGAATCATCACATCCCTTGTTCTGCACTTGCTCTTCTTTTGGAATCACCATTGTCCTAATCATGTTTTTCTCTCCCACGTCTAGTGGAACCTCAAGATCTACTGTTTCTTCCTCATCCTCGACTTGAACCAAGTTCATTCTGAGTTGTTCTCCTTGTCTTTGTTCTAGCATGTGAATATTTGGAGAGTCAAATGCTCTATGACCCTCTTCACCACAACTAAAAGCAAATGAATGTTCTTCATGGGTTTTCCCATCCACTATCGCCACCATATCCCCTAACCTCTTTGAAACCCGCTCCCTCTTTGTTGATTTTGAAATTATTTTTAAGTATCATCTAATTTATCTACCCATTGAGATGATTCTCCAATATCATGATTGAAATCACCTTGCAATAGAGATTTTGTACCTCTTTTTGCACCCCTATTCCTTTGGAAATATTGTCTACTATGCTTTTCTTCTGCCTATAAAGCTAATTGTTAAGCTTTTTCAATACTATATATGTTCAATTCATCTTGGATATAAAATTTTTGACCGTTCACATACCTTGCATTCAATCTGCTCAACAATTTCTTGGTGCTCCATGTGAATGAACAATTTATAAAACTCATTTGTATAATCTTCTACAGTAGATAGATTTTGTTTCAAGTTCTGGAATCTATGAAAAAGGATTTGTGCATAATCCATAGGCAAAAATTTCTCTCATGATCCCACCAAACCAATGCATGACCCTTTAACTTGGTCCGTGCAAATTTTATTTTATTTTCTTCTATCATAGACTTCCACTAAAAAATCTTCTCCATACCATTCAACCAATCTATTACCTCTTTTGGTTTGAGACTACCTGCATCATCAATAACTTCAATTTTGATTCCATCATTTTCATTTCTTCCTTCTCGTGCTTTGACTATCCTTTCTTCAAAAGTTAGATGCTCTAAATGTTCTCCCTTTTCATAATCTACATGTTGATCTTCACCTCTTTCGCTCATTTCCCCATTTGAATTATTTCCTCCTATTCTTTGATTTTCTATCATGCTTGTAAGCTTTGCTATTATTACAGTAGATTTTGCACATCTCCATGCATTTGGGCAAGACCTCTTCCTCTTCCTCTCGCAACCATCTTCCTGGTCTGATATCAGATGATGCAGCTCAATTCACAACATCAAATTCACCATTAACATTAAAAAAGAAAAGGAACAAATACACGAAAACTAAAAAAATGAGATTAATGTCTCTTTTTTAGATTCCTTAAAAAATCTACCTTAATACATACTTACAATTTTCTAATTATCAATTATCTGAACTAATTACATGCAACTCGAGAACATCTCAAGAAACTACTAAAATCTTGTAACTTTCTAGTTTACTTACATTCAACTTGAGAACATCTAAAGAAATTACTTAAATCTCAAGAAATCACTAAAATCTCGAAAAATCACTAAAAGTTACCACATCACATAAGATAATGAAGCATTACTCGAAAACCATAATAATAACATAAACAATAGCTTGACCTAGTAATGGATGACCTATATCTCTCTAGCATGAGCAAGCCAAGGTGGTCAAGGTGAATGGTGAGGAGAAATCATCATCTAGTGATGTTGAAGGCAACTCCAAGGATGATGATGGTGATATTGACATCTTTGGAGAAGGGATGCTTGATGTTGTCTTTTTTTATGAAGATGTGTGGGCACACAATTGGGTTGTGAAGGATGAAAAATCCTTTGTTATTATTACTAACCTACAATTGACAAGGTTGCAAACTATAGAGGTGGGAACCAATTCTTGTTCCTGTGATGGCCGAATTGAATTGGGCATTCTTGAGGACGGTGATTTTGATGCTATTTTTTTTAAGGATGTTTAAGCTAGAGAATGGGTTGAGGATGAACTTCTCCTTCATAGTGTTTTTGAAGCTCATCTAAAGGCACAAAGGGTGCAAAGTTAATAAGAAGACTATGGGGGAGGTCCATAATGGATTATCATTTTCATATATGTGTAAAGACTTTCTTATCCCTTTGTTAGTCAATGACTAGTCTTTTGTTGTAGTAGACAATAGTTTAGTTGTTTCATCATCTCCTTGTGTCCTTCATGTTCCTTCATCTCCTATTTTTGTTCCTCTTTCCCCTAGGGTTTTAGAGGAACTGTGTGAAATGGAGGCTTGTGTGTTGATGGATGGTGACGCTCCAAGCCAATAGTTAGATGGCTATGATGTAGTTGTTGGGAGTTTTGGTAAGGATAATGTCCTAGCTAGCAAGTAGATTACTACGATATGACTATTGGGAATTTTGGGAAGGGTGAATGCCCTAGGTTTTCTATTGAGCACGAGGTGGAAAGGCAGATTTAATTTGCTATTTCTGATTCTCCTGTTGTTGAGTCATCTAGTTGGCTTAGAAATTCACTTGTTAGGACATTTTGTAGCAATTGTCTCAACATTGATACTATTAGAAGATGGGTGCTTTGGAACTAGAAGTTAAGAGGCCAAGTTGAGGTTTCTTCTATATTGATTTTTTTCCTTTTTCCTTATCTAATTTGGATGATTGTTCAAGGATTCTTCTTGATGTCCCTTGCTTACTAGGGAATATTGATCTTTGTCTTAAACATTTGTCTCCTAATTTCAACCCAATGAGTGACACCACCTTCAAATTTCTCATTAGGGTTCGTCTGCAAGGGTTGTCGTTGGAGTTTCAGGATGATTTTTTTTATGACTATTGTTAATTCTTTTGGGTAATATTGTGCTACTGATTCAATCACCAAAATTAAGAAGTGCATAATATTTGCAAGATTTTGTGTTTGTGGAGATTGACAAGGTGCTCCCTACTCAGATGACCTTAGCTTCAAAAAATGGTGATTGGATGTAGTAGACTAATTTTGAAGGCTCTCCCATTGTTTTCCATTCTTGTGGTAAAGTGGGTCCTGCTGCTGCTACTTGCTTGAGAAACAAGAACAAATACCTACTAATGAGGAATCCATTACTACCGTCGAGGAGGCACAAAAGGAAGATAATACGAGGAAATCTCCTTTAGATCATACAATGATGGACAACTCTTTTTAAGCTCCAGGGTTGGACGAGGGTTTTGTTTGGAGTCTATTGAATGTTCCTTGTTACAAGAAAATAAGATTAGGGAAGAAGGATCCTTGTAGTTTGATAAAGAAGAAATATTTGGAACAATTTTCAACCCAACTAACTTTTGTTTGGTCAATTGTAAGGTGTTGTAATGTGCTATCTTTTGTAGTGTTGTAGTTGCTCCTCTTAATTGTACTAAGGTGTCTTGTTGGCTTCTTACTTTGTCTATCTCTTTGTACAAGTGTTTGGACCTTTTCAAGATGCTTGCTTACCTAGTAAAAAATAATTCTAAAAGAAAATCCAAAAATCTGATATAGTTGACCAAGCTTTGATAAAATTGCATCTTGAAATGTATAGTTGACAAGCTCTTCAATTATTCTATTGTAGAGCTCAGAAAGATGTATTAAGGAAAACTTTATCAATATTTTGGATATGCAAGTGTCATTCGGTAGTTTATTTGAAACTCATAACTATGCTAATTAATGAGGTTTCCTAAAGGTAGTACTTGTCATAGGCTAAAATGATACAATCTACATGCAACTTATTGGCAATCATGTAGTAAGCCTAAGAGAATTATCAACTCAAAAAATAATGCCAATATTTATGGTACTTTTGTCATCTTGATAAATACCTATGACTTTAAAGAAATATGTTTATAGAAGAGTTTTGGGCTTGGTTTCCAAATAACTTCAAAAGTTTTGAAGGGCATGAAAAATCACTAGACTCCCTTTTTCACCTATTGTGGATTTGCATTAACAAGGCAACAAACAAGAAAGGAGGATAATAATAAAACAAGATAACAATAACAAACACAAAGGTGACAACATTGAGCAAGGCAATCATAATAAGAAAATGAAAAGCTGAAAATAGATAAATAAATAGTATATTGGGCAGAAAATAAATGTTGAGGATAACAAATGGGACAAGAATTTAATTTACAATGAGGAGGATGAAGCCAATGAGAAGAAATGAGATAAAATAATGGCACATCTTAAGAGAAAATGTTGGAGAGATAGGTGAAGCATTTTTTACAGAATTCATTGGCACTTTAATATGCTTGAATGTTGTTACAATCTTAGTTGGGGAAGACACACAATTGCAAAATTACTGATGATCATAAATATAATGTCATTAATGTATTTATACATCATTCAAAGGTATTTTATATAACTAATGTATTTAGATACACCTGTTCATAATATGGAGTTTAAATTAAATAGTCACTATCCTTGCCCAACTATCTATGGAGAACAACGCCTAGATGAACACGCTCATAATGTCTTGGTTAGAAGCTTCTCTTCAAATTTCTTTCTAAAACTTTGCCATGTAGTATTTATTGTATAACTTTATAAGAAGCTTAGTTTATTTTCTTACAAACAAATAAATGAAATCACATTAAAATGCTTAATGAGAACCATATAATTATTATTCTATAATTGACAGAAGCAAGAGAGACATAGGAGATAATTGGCAGGGAAAAGGCCCTGATCCCAATTACAAAACAACACACCAAAACAACATAGATGAAAAAAATATTACCCAGTTTAAATTTGCGCTCTCGATGGCTCCCTCACGTTCCCCAAATTTGAATGCAGAATCTCATGCTTGCTCTGTCCTGTCGAATGTTATTGGGCTAGTCGTCAGCAGTGGGAATGGCTCTGCGATTTCAACTCATGCTCCATTCCCTTCGGTTTCGGCACCTATGGCCCCAACATTGGTCATTGGTGGAGGTAATGGGGTTTCTATGGCAGGATCGCAGGCCTCTCTCTGTTTGCTGGGTCTTCAACATGATCAGTTTTGGCCTCTTCTGGCGGTTGACAGTTGTAGGTTGACTCTGGTGTCCCCTCCAAGTTGGCCCCTTCTGCGGCTCTTAGGGATTCCTATGTTGGTCGCCTAGTTGGTGGTGGGTGCAAGGGTTCTGCCCCTGATCTTAATAAGCCCTCAGTAGATACTAGGACTTTTCCTATTTGTAGATCTATTGTTGTTTCGTTGGAGAAGAAGACGGCGGTAGAGATTGATTAGGCCACCTCTGACCTTACTTCCAATGGGGTAATCTGCAGATTTAGGGGTTTCTGGCCCAGTCTTCTGGAGCTCCCTGCTTGGATCTCTAAACACTGGGAACCCATATTCTCTGATACGGTCCAGATTTTCCCAATGGCCAAGGGTTCTTTATTACCAAATTTGAAATTGTTGTGGATAGAAAGTGTATTTTGTGCGATCATTTTTTCACCTGGACGAATCATTTCTCGTTGATGGTCAAACCATGGCATCCGCACTTCAACCCTTCTTCTGAAACTTTTTGCAAGATACCAATCTAGGTTAGACTCCCCGACCTCCCACTTCATATTTGGGTGGATTTACTTCTTGAGGAAGTGTGTGTGGCACTTGGTGATTTTCTGATGGTGGATGTGGAGTCTTCTGATATTTTTCACTCCATCTATGCTCGTATTTTGGTGGATATTCATGCATCTAAAGGGCTTCCTGCGAAGATTATACTTATGTCTCCTAAGGGTAGTTGGATCCAACCTCTGGACTAATGAAGGGATTCCCTTTAGGTGTAGAAGGTGCTTCAAAACAGGGCATGTTGTAGCTAAATGTGATCAAGAGAAAGTGAAATCGAAGAAGCCCTCTTCATGATGGAAATGTGCTTCTTCTCAACATCACACGGTATTCAAGAACTCTTCCTAGAAGACTTTCTCCCAAGTGGTCGAGCAGGATTTTCCTGTCAACTTGTCGTAGGTTACTAATTCGGGTTCTACTGATTCTGCTAGCTCTGTTCTTGTTGCCTCGGTGTTGGATTGTGGTAGGGTTCCTGCTGGTATGTTTGTTGGTGTTGTCCCTTCAGTCGATGTTGGCCCATTAGCAGGTTATGTTGGTTTTCTCCTGTTGCTTCTATAATGGAGTGTGATAGGGCTATTGTTGGTAAGTATGTTGATGTCGTTCCTTCGGCTGTGGATGTCTCTGGGGCTGTGGCTGGTCCTAGCTCTCGCTGGCGGCACCAATGCAGAGTGTTGCCCCCCTCTCAGGTGTCGGGAGTTTGACGATGGATTCAACGACCTGGCTGGGTGAGGTTGCAAAGGTGAAGAAAGGATGTATCACGGTGAAAGGTAAACTCCCTAAGAGGTCTTCGCCCTCTTTTGATATGACCATTCGGTCCCATAAGAAGGGGGCCAAAGGCAAATCTTAATATTGGATGATCATAGGTTTAGGTTGAGATTTTGGATCCTTTCTCTAGTTTGTGTTTGCATGTAGTTTTTCTCGTGCATTTTTTGTTCCAGATTGAGGGAGCCTGATGTTAAAATCCTCGCTTTGGTCTTGATTCGTTCCTTGTTGTGGGTTGTCTTTGAATATCTTTAGCGACCTTTTTGTAAAGGGTTTCAGGTCCCCTTCAAAACCTGTTTTCACTTAATAAAAAACATAGATGGAAACAATAAAATGTCTTTCACCAGCCCCAAAAAACTACTCGAATGATCCAAGACAACAACTAGGACCCAAACAGAGCTAACTAAAGCAAGCAATCATCATATTAGCACAATTAATAAGGAAGCTCGTAGGACCACCAAAACCAACCAATGTCACCATATCACAGTTCATCATGATATAAACCCTAGAGAAACAAGTAAAGTCTTTATCAAACGAGATAGTTAATAGGACACACACACACCCATCAAAAAATTGCTAATAACTAAAAACATAAAGAAACTAATCATTTTTCTTTGGAACAAAGATACTGTCCCAATTCTTCTTGAGCTATCATAATGCCTCTTCCCAGCTTGCCATGACAGTGTCAATCGAACTAGCACATTTTTCCTCACTGCTCTTTCTCGCTCTCTTCTGCCACTTCTTGATTTTTGAGTGTCTAGTAGAAGTACCCATAACTACCTTCTTCATATTGTCATTTGTGATCGTGATGACGGGCATTATAGCATTTTCTAGCTCCTTTGCTTTATGTCTATTGGAAATCTCCTCCAATTTACTACCCACCATGTTCAACCTCATACATTTTAGCTTTGAGACCTTCCTCCTCAGCCATAGGATTGGCACGTGTCTCAGTCCCATTTTCTAAGGAGTACTCCATTTCCTCATTTCTTGAATCTTCTTTTTCAGAATTATCATCATATCCTCCAAATCCATTGTTTCTTTCTGAAACTCATTTTTTTCTTCATCCTGTTCTTCCCCTTCTTCTGGCCCCACCTCCTCACTATTTTCCTCATAGGTAGGGCTAAACTCCTCCTCAAGAGACAAATCCTCTTCTTCATCCTCTCATACAATCTTTTTACCTTTTGATTGTGGACTCAAGGTTGGCTTAGCCAACCGAGTAGACCTACGACCCCCCAGACATAGCCCCACCCTGATCGTTTTGAATTTCTTTTTAATTTTCAAGCTCTTTCTTCAATGAGAGTTATTGTCGCACCATTGCTTTTAGCATCTTTTTGGTTAGTCTTCCGTTTTTAGAGGTCCCTAGCAAAACCAAGGAGGGTTTGTGTTTTTTTAGGGTTACCTTAAGGAACTCTTTCACCTAGGGGAAGGGGAATGAATTGGCTTTGGTTTTTTGGCATTCTTGCTAGACAAATTACCAACATCCGGAGGGTGAGGGATACTCTTAATAAGCTGAATTCTTGAGTTAGACAATACCGGGCGGGATGTCCTAGCCAAGGAGCCCAGGGTTTCCATGAGGGTCCAAAGCAAGGGCATTTCTATATAGAGCCATTATTAGCCCTTGGTGGAACGGGGGAGAGGCACCCTTTCCAATGCTTTGCGAAATGGAAGAAAACAAATAATAAAGGATACTAACTTTCTCCCTGTGCCTAACATGATTAAGAAGAGGAAAATAATAGTCGTGTATCGTCATGTATCTACTTTCCAAAGTGAAATAACACATAAGGTGACAACTAATCAAGACATATTGGGGAGGGATATTAAGACAATCACACCCATTTTGGAACCTTTCTAAATGTTCCCCTTCCTCCAAAAATTTATTGATGAAGGTCTGGTATTTCCCCAAGCTTTTGTTAACAATGTAAATCTTGTTGTTCTCTAACCTAGTAATGTGTTGGGGAGACATCGTAAACTGGAAACTCCCCATAGTAACATGGCATTCAGTCTAGGAATGAGTAAACTTGGAGATCAAGGTGTCATTACAGCCCTGCATTGCCAAGAAAAACGGAGGGATGCCCAACTGCATGAACAAATCTTTCAAGTCCACATTTTTCAAGAATTCACAACTAACAAGCTCCAAACGCTTGCAAGGACCACCCATTTTCATCTCTATGCCACAAACACATGGTCCAGAGGAAATGTTGCAATTACCAACAGACCCACAAATAACCTTGCTGAAACCTGGTGGAGGATGACAAAGAGAGCTATTGACAATCCAAGTTTTATAGTCGTCACAAAGTGTCACTATGATCTTTTTATGCTTCCTTCGAGAATTGGAAATATTTGTATTGGCATTCATATATTTCCTTTTATGATCCAACTCATATATTTGTGCCATAACATTTTCATGGTCACTCCACATGTGAGGGATCGTTGATATGTAGAAACAATAGATTTATGAAGCTTTTTTAGTAATTATCTCACGGTTTACCAATAAATGAGACTAACAAGTCTTTTTTATAATATGGGAGGCACCTCCAATACTAATTACGTCACCATGATTAAGAATTATAAACATTGAAAAAACATACCTTTCAAGCATTCACATCGGTGTTATGCGATGCCATTTAAACAACATTAACATTTCTATTTTGTAGATCATTTGAAATTGCCTTTTTGATATTTGGCAGTAAATTCTTATTATTCCAACAGCCCCAAGTTTGAAATTTCAAACCTTCATTTGCAATTAAGTTGCAAATCCATTGCCCTCCCTATAAATGTGTTGGACTTTGGACTGAAGAAAGGTCCAAACAATCTTTTTTATTGTCTTCCATAAGGTCTCTTATTTCCCAAGGGCCCTTTGTATTACCATTAAGGATATCTACAACAAGCTTTGAATCTCCTTCCACAGTTAACCTCTTAAAATCCAAATCTTTTACAAGTTTTATGCTCTTCGCCATTGCTTCTGCTTCATTGTTTGTTGTAGAACCAAGGATTTTGGGGCAACTTTCAATTATGTTTCCCTTGTGGTCTCTTAAAATTCCTTCGGCACTTTCAATTCCCAAATTACCTTAAGAAAATCCATCAAAATTACATTTAACCTAACCAGAGCTAGGGCCTCCCAGACTAATCTCTTTTCTCAAAAGAAACTTTATCCAATTAATTTTGGTAAGGTCCTGTTGAAGACCCCAAAGATGCTTGGTTCTAATTCCTTGGAGAGTGTGAAGGTCTTTAGTGAATCCATAAGCAACTGCATTAATACTTTCCTTTATCCGATGTTTTATTGCCATAAAGACCTCCCTACTAATTCTTGATTGATCCCTGAAAACTATTATTTCTCTCTTTCCAAAGACCCCAAGCCACAAACAAAGGAATATGTTTCCAAAGATCAGTGATAACATTATGTTTGAAAGGATAGTGAGTCCAGGAGTTTATAAATTGCATCAAGAATTGAGGGAAGACCTAGCCAACAAGGATCATTGGAAGGATTTGAGACCAAACTTTTGTTTAGCAAAATCACAATCAAAGTAAAGATGATCAATGTTCTCCCAACCAAAAGCAATTATCAGATTATTAATAGTGAGAATATTATTATGAGAAGTGATCCACCAAAAGCAGCTAATCTTTGGGATAAGTTTGGAATTCCAAACCTTCCTCCAATCAAAATCATAGTGTTTACGAAGAGGTTTTCCCAATAAAGAATAGAAATCCCACTAACAAATCACCAGAGGGAATAGACTCCCAAATCTACCCATCCTACTTTTCCTCATCATAAAAGGAGCAATCCCCAAGCCTAAGGAATAGGTCTTAAAGATGGCATCAGCTACGGTGCAACATATTTGCACCTGCCCAAACCGAATGCCATGTTCGTTCGTGCATCTTGCATACCTTGCCTGTCACTTCATCGGCCCCGTAACATACACATATATCAAAGTGAGGGACAACTCTTTTAGTCTGGCAATATTTATACATTGTTTTTGCCTTATTATTATTTAATATTACATTATAGTAATTTTTAGCAAATAGTAATAAAATAAATATTATTTAAATGAATAGATAGATCGTTTTTAATATATGGTAATAAAATAAATATTATTTAAATAAATAGATAGAAAATCTAGCATGAAAGATGAGATTACTTAAGTAAATTATTTTTTTACATTTTTATTTAAGATAATATTCATACCATCTTTACTCACAAATTACAAAATTGAACAAAGTATTTTCTATAGATTATTAAATAAATTAATAGTATAACATTATGAAGATTTAAAGATTAAAATAAATCAAGTTTTGTAGATAGTTTTGTCATATTTTATAAAATATATTTATTTTTAAAAAATTAAATGTAAAATTTAAACATTGTAAAGGTTAATCAAATAATGAAAACTAAATATAAGTGCTTTAAAATTTATTAGCAAACTCAATTAGGGTTACAGATGGAAGTTAAAATTTATTAGCAAACTCAACTAGGGTTAGACTTCTTACATTCGGAGATAAAGAGTGTTAGGTTTCAATCGAGATTAGGATAAAATTAGGATTATAAGAAAATTAGGTTTAGGTTTTAACTTTAATTTTAGATTAGGATTAAAATTGGGGTTAAAGTTAAAGATAAGGTTAGAGATAGGATAAGGTTAAAGTTAAGATAAGGTTAAAGCACTTTTATTTAATTTTCATTATTAGATTAACCTTCTCAATGTTTAAATTTTGCATTTAAATTTTTAAAAATAAATATATTTTGCTCAACATTTCGTTAAAAAATTTCGGGGTCCCTTCAAAACCTGTTTTTACCGTAATCAAAAACATTTCATTAAAAAATTATTAAACAAAATATGACAAAATATCTACAAAACTTGTTTTATTTTAATCTTTAAAACTTCATAATGTATTTAATAATTTATTTAATAATAATTTAATAATTATATAAAATACTTTATTCAATTGTATAATTTGTGAGTAAAAATAGTGTGAATGTTATCTTAAATAAAAATGTAAAAAATTAAGTTACTTAAATCATCTCATCTTTCATGCTAAATGTTCTATCTATTTATTTAAATAATATTTATTTTATTACTACCAACTAAAAATTACCTATCTATTCATTTAAATAATATTTATTTTATTACTATCTGCTAAAAATTAGAAATTTATTGTAATGTAATTTTAACAATATTAACATGATAGTAAATAATAATAAAACAATATTGTCACAGTAAAAAAGTTATCCACCCACCTTAATGTTTGTGTACGTTACAGGGTCGATGAAGTAACATGCACGTACTGCAGGTATGCAAGATGCACGAACGGGCATGGCATTCGGTTTGGACAGGTGCAAATATGTTGCACCGTAGCCGATGTCCTTAAAGATTAGGCTCCTAGTTTAAAGGAGTTTGTCACAACCCGTTAGTGACACCTTTGTTGAATATGTTGCACCATAGCCGGTGTCCTTAAAGATCAGGCTCCTAGTTTAAAGGAGTTTGTCACAACCTGTCTGTGACACCTTTGTTGAATATGTTGCACCGTAGCGGGTGTCCTTAAAGACCAAGCTCCTAGTTTAAAGGAGTTTGTCACAACCCGTCAGTGACACCTTTGCTGAATATGTTGCACCGTAGCCGGTGTCCTTAAAGATCAGGCTCCTAGTTTAAAGGAATTTGTCACAACCCGTCAGTGATACCTTTGTTGAATAGGACAGGGAAGGTCAAAAGAAATGAAAATAAAATATTGAAAGTCATGCTACAGGGAAGGACAAGAGACATGGTACCAATATGGGCACCATGTGAAGGGTATGAGCATCCATTGAAGCATAGCTGGTAGGAGAATATTTTAAGTTTTGCCAATTGCATTTAACATGGTTGCCAAGCGAGTTACCATAGACAATGCAAGTTAGTTGTTTGACAAAATGCCTCACAAGAATATAGTCTCATGGAGTGCCATACTTGGATGGACACAAATAGATTTGTTGAAAGAAATTAGAAATAATTTATGTGAACAGTTAGATAGAATGCCTTAAAGAGTTCTGATCTCATTGGTAACAATGATTTCTGGGTATAATATGATGTCGTCTGCACCTCCTGCCATTTCTTCCGCCGCTAGGGTTTCCAAAGGAACTAATGCCTTGGACGCGGCTGCTAAGGTATCTGCAGATGTTTCTAAAGGAGCTGAAGCCTTGGACGCAGCTGCTAAGGAAATGCAGATGCTTGTTTGGTGGCTTCTTCCCTTGCTGCGCCTGGTTCTCCTAGGCGGGTTAGGGATTCGTCGGCGGCGGCTAGGGAAAATGTTCCTTTGGTGCCTGTTGCGGATCTTCTTGCTGCTGGGGGCTCCTCTCAGTGAAAACCTGCTACTTCTAAGCAGTCCTCGGCTGCTGGAAAGTGTATTGCTGCCCCTTTCCCTCTTTCTAACTCTCTAATCCTCCCACTGGATGGAGAGGTAGTGGAAGCCATTGATCATGCTTCCTTAGTTTTTGAGGATCAGGGTCTTATCTACAGATTTAAGGGTCTCTGGCCGAGTCTTCCAGATTTGCATGCCTGGATTTCTCGACATTGGGAACCAATCATTGCTGAAACGGTTCACATTTTCCCAATGGCAAGGGGATTTTTCATTGCCAAGTTTGAGAGGGCTGCTGATAGGAAAGTGATACTATGTGAT